>JAFNEN010000693.1:257500-470796 GCA_019343175.1 Oedothorax gibbosus | reverse complement strand
TTCTTAACGAATATTAATTTACGAACGGTTATACTGTCACTTTTTTTTGAAAAAAAAATTCTTAATAAAATTCTTTCGAAAAAAAGACCTAATCAAAACCCTATTCTTTCAGCTCTAGTGCAATGTTAACAAAATACTGCATATAAGCTCAGTTTTTGTACTAGTAAAAGAAGTTAAAGAAACAAAAATTTACAAAAATCTAGAAAACTCACTAAAATCTAGACAAAAAATTCTACCTTTTCACTTTCATAACGGTTCAAATATTAGAGCCGTAGTGGTGGTGGTGGTGTGGTGGTGGTTCTTGGATTCTCACAATCCCAAAATACAACGTCCTATGTCGAAGTGATGGATCCAAATTACAGTTCTAGATTTTAAAAACTTTAAAAACCATTTTATTATTTTCTGTCATACATCAAATTATTCCAATATTTTACAAGAGAACTAGTTTAAAATAACATTTTGCTCTCTTTTGTTTCAATTCAGTTAAATTTTGTTTTCCGAATGATATTAAAGACATATTATAAAACAAGAATATGTGCAATGTTAAATGAAAAATTATGCAAATGATTTTCAATTTTCACCATAATAAATTATTAAATGTCATTTGTAAGGAAAATTAAATTGGTTTTAATGGTAAATGCTTAAATAATGACATAGCTGTCACTAAGCTTTGCATTCAAATTACATTTTTCAATTCATCTTAACTTTGTTAAAGAAAATATTAGTATTAATCAAACACAAATCTAATTGTGAACATACAATCTTCAATCTATGACATGCAATAATTCAAAGTAAAATATTTTAGTAGAATAAATAAATATTTAAACAAAAGATCATTAGAATAGTATAGTTAGAAATGTAATCAATCCATTTCTTATATTATTTAGATCGTTATTTTATCATTTTATTTTTAATTAGACTGATTTTAAAAATAATATATCTAACTATTCAAATTTATTGATATAATTATATAAATAATTAATCATTTAGTGTAAAGCAAAAGCAACAATAATCCGAATGCATATTTAACTGTATTTTGCTTAATTGATTTTACCTAAGTTTGTATCATGCGAAAGAATAACCCAAAACTAAGTACGTTGTTTTTTACTTCAGAAACTTTGATTACAACTTTAAAAGCGATATTGTTTGTTATAGATTTTTATATTAATGTAATTCAATTAGTAAATAACAGGTTAGGTTATGCTAGGTACATATATATTCAGGCTTGTGTGCTTGATCAGAGACCCGCTTATAACCCTTCGTCAAGTAAGACAGACACAGAAAGAATTTTTACTGACACAGAGAAAGGAAGTACACCCAGGGAGAAGGCGAGAATCGAGCCCGCACCCGTTACAGAGCGCAGACTGCTAGCGTAATGGTCTGCAATCCAAACCACTAGGCCACCTGGGCCCTAAAAACAGATGCCGTTTTTTAAACACCCTTGTTAATAATAATTTTTTTTGTAATTACACTAAAATCATTTATAATACCTTTGCTAAGCGTTTTCAATATTGTAATCATTTTGTACTAAAACGATTACTAATTGAAATAAAGTTACTAATAGCTAATTATTATTTAATTTTATTGTATACTAGCAAATTTATACCCGTTCTTCGCACGGAATAAAAAAATATCAAATAGATTCCAAATATGTGTACCATATAACCTGTTATAGGATCATAAACTTATTATTGTTTCCGCTCGTTATAAATTATAAAATCCCGTTTCATTGCCTTAAAATTCCAAAATGAAAAATACGCTATAAAATGCATTCATAAATGTCATCACAATTCCCTCATAAATACATAAAACCTTTTAGGTCATTTGGCGCGTTTTGGAAAATAATTTGGCGAGAAAATAGATATAGCTACCCACACCCATTATACAGCTCTAACACAATGACCTTCGAACAACCGACCAGCTTATAAATTATTTATAAAAGAATCGCCTATTTGGCGAATTTTAGTTAATAATTTGGCGAGTTTGGCAACGTCTTTGGCGAAAAAATAAAGACATAAAACATTAATAGCTCTAGTGCGATGGCCTTTATTAACCATCGTAGTTCAGTAATAGCTTAACTATACATTTATTGCTTAAATATGCCTACATGCAGTCAACAGAAAAATCAATGAAAAAATCATCAAATAAACCCACAATAAAATCCAGGAATGAAGACTGGCGGAATTACGTCACTTGAAACATGTCAATTATTTTTCAAATAATGAATTTAGTCTGAAAGTAATGGCAAAGAATAAAAAATAAACATTTTGAATTTTAAATGTTTTCGTTAAAAGTTTTATTTAATTTTTTCAGCCGATGGCATCAGGAAAGAGAAAAAATTATCGGATTTGAGCGAAAGTGGTGTGTTTTTTTCAGAAAATTCGAATTTTCTCTAAAAATGGAACAAATATGAAAAAACTAAGCCTCAGGTGCACACGTTAGTATGAAAGGGAATCTATCTTTAAAATTTCGAATTCCTGTGGGCAGTATAAGTAGGTCTTTTACGATCCGATAACAGACACACACACACACAGACAGACAGACTCTTTCTTTTATTATTGTAGATATATTCAATAGACACAAGCATGGGGCGGATTAAGTCATCATAACCCTGAACTTTTATGACAGTTTTCTTGAAAGTTATCCTATCGTAAGAGGATAAAAAAATTCTAGCAAACATACTTTTAACTAAAAACTTCTTGGGAAAATTATATTATATGAAGAATAAATAATTATGGTATTTCCTGCTGTGGGAGCCCAGTCGGTTAAGGCATTCGCCTTGCATGCGGAAGGTCCCATGTTCGGGTCTGAATATCCCCAAAATATCTGCTGACCTATAAACGACTCGTGCAGCCAAAAATGTCCGACGAATGATACCCCGTGTTGAGGGAGTGCACGTTAAATATGCTACAAAGTCCCAACGCTGCGTACGATGTCGCCCTTAACGGTTGCGCCGGGTGCCTACTCAGGTGTAGGCTCGTCACCTGACTGTGTACGATAATTCAAACTAAACCTGCTTTGGTCTAGGGAGTATATTAGTCGGATATATTACAAAGAACACAACCAAGCGTGTCTTAGTAAATCAATATAATCTAATATCAAAAGTGTCCTTCGTAGAAACTCCCTATTGTAACTAGAAAAGTCCGTCTTTTCAACCAAATTTCCCGTTCTTTCAGACATGGACGAACCACGCCTTTCACGGACGAGTAATCAACAAGTGATAGTGGTTTATTTTAGAAACCCGTTAAACACAGTTCTAGGGCGATTGTGTGTTGACTTGTTTCTGTATTTCGCAGTTCATATACACCATTTTAATATGAAGTTGATAAAGTAGATTCTTTGTTGGCATCAAAACAACCGACTTCTTTGTCTTTAAATTGTAAGCATACATTAATTTGCGTCGCGTTTATATTTATGTATATATTTTATTTAAATACTAGAATATTCTAGTACTATAGTATCTAATACTAGAATTAAATCATCTGAATATTAAATTATTTTCTTTCCCTTCATATTATGCTCATTTATAAATCAATAGTAAATTTAATATTGACTTACAAGTACTATTAATATATAGATAAAAATGTTAAGTCAAACTTATATAAGACTTTAATCTTTCTATTCGTGCATTGCTACAAAATATTTTCATTATTTTATAAAGACTGTAAAGGACCTTTCCCAACATTTTATGGTTGCATATTTATGTCATAAAAACAAATTAAGTAACGTAATTTAAAATCGAAAATAAATTTCTATAAACATTCATTTTTCTAAATTCTAACATTGTTTGGGTACATCTATGATATAACGACCGTCTCGATTTGGCAATTTGTGTTACATTGTCAAGCAACGAAAATACCCAACTGTGATAAACGTTCCACGTTATATTTTATACAATTCGATAGATATAGAAACCTTACGTTACATTTACAATCCCGCCGAAAGTCGTCAACGACCAGTGGCCATTATATCATAGCTTTATCCATTTTATATTTTGCGTCTCCTAAAATGTATAAAGGGCTGGGGATCCCAGTCAGTTAAGACGTTCGCGTTGCATGCGGAAGGTCCCAGGTTCGGGTCCGGAATAACTGGCGACCTATAAACGGCCCTTGCAGCCAAAAAAAAATGTCTGACGAATAATACCCCGTGTGTAGGGAATGCACGTTAAATATCCCCGTAAGCCCCGAAGCTGCATACAATATCGCCTTAAAAGTCAGGTATCGGCTCGTCACTTGACTGTGGTTCTGCATTATGACGCCCGTCGCCATTACCCCTCGTGTAGCTCTAATGCGACGAAAATTCAAACTAACCCTAAAATCTATAAGTTATTTTTTTTCTAAAAACCTGTCGAAAATAAATATCCCTTCCCAAACCCATCCCCTTTTTCCTAAAAAAATGTCAGCCCCTATAACTTGTGCACACATAATACATTGACAAAGCACGGAACATCGCAGTACGTGTTATGTACGTTAAATATTCTCCTAATCCAGTTAGAACTTCTTTGCTTGTTCAAATTTCATAAGGAAAGGCGCAGCAAATGATATTTGCGCAACATGTAAAACTGCCTTAACTCGCCTGGTCCCAAAACGGATTAATACAGGCTTTCTGTATTGTAAAAGTTTTATCTAGATTTAGTTTTAAGAGGGATAAACTTGAAGCTTCTTCGCATAATGTATTTTGTATGAGCTCGTCCAATCTCATTAATTCGATGAATCGTGATTACGTAAACAGGAAAAATGGAGGAAAAGCCGCACTCTTTAACACTTGAATGAACAATTCGGTAAGTTAGTTATTTTATGATGATGTGTTGTGAAGCTTTGGGAATATTAATTTAACTAGATTAAATTATTGGACAGTTAGAGTTTGGATCTGAAGATGCTGAACGGATTAATATATGTGTTATTAATGGAAAACAAGATTCGAAAAAACAAACTCAAAAGTTCCGACCAGTTATTAAAATGTGAGATAAATTAAGCTCGTTAGTTAATATTTTACTTCAATGGACGTTTCGAATGGGGCGAAGCGTGATTTGTTTGTGGGGAAAAAGATTATGTTTGACGTAAATGTGGCGTCACTGTAGCCGTGATCGTTATTGTTTAGACGAATTTATACAAATACAAATACAAAACTTGTCGACCAACAACAGGCCAGAGGCCCGGCAAGGTTGGTCAAAAATAAATCTAATACTTTACCAGTGTTTCCAATGACTATCAAGATTCTTCTTAAAATCTGCTACTCTCTTCGAATACACCACATAATCTGGTAAAGCATTCCACTCATTGACAACTCTATTGTAAAAATAATGTTTTCTTACCTCCCTTCTTAAAGCATGATTTATTCAATTTCTGATAATGTCCTCTGGTCCGGCTATATAAGGTAAAACCTAAGCCCTCCATGTCTCCCTGTTTTATGAACTTGAATAACTGAATTAAATCACCCCTAGCTCTCCTATTTTCCAGGGAATTCATGTTTAAAGATATTAATCTGTTATCATAATCAATACCAGATAAACCCGTAATCATTTTTGTAGCCCTATGCTGAATTTGCTGTCAAATGGTTTGTTTGTGGATTTTAAGGGCGAATGAGTCCGATCGACCGCGGGTCTCCAAACCTAAATTGTATTAATCCAATTGGAAAAAAGTTAATTTCTAAGCCACTTTTCTCCGGTTTACTGAATATTTTTACAAACGAGTTTCTATATAACAAATGTAGCTGGCTTACAGATATCTATAATCCCGCTTTTTAAAATTGGTTCGAATAATTTTTTTTTAGTTTTCAATTAATAATTTTACACAAAATATTCGAACCAATTTCAAAAAGTGGGATTATAGAGACCTATAAGTTAGCTACATTTACGATATGAAAAAATCGCTTATAAAAATATTTAATACAGCCGGAGAAATGGCGATTAGAAAATATTTTTTCCATAGGATAAACACAGAGACACTTTGGTTTGTAGACCCATGGTCGATCGGGCGCATTCGCTCTTAAGGCAATGGTTGACGAAACTGTGACGTCAATGTAGGTGTGACCGTTCCAGTTGTCCATTGACTTCATATATAAACATTGTTTATAGTCTATATCTTATATTCTTATTTTTTGACATTAATTGCTACACTAACGTAACCAGGGACAGTTACTTATGTTGCTGTTTTGAGGATATGATTCAACATTGGTGAAATATTAGCTTCCGAAATTGCTACACATCCATCCGCAAACAAAATAATAATTATTTCTTATAACAGCTAAATTTATAATTATAACTATTCTCACAATTTATAAACATAGACTACGAACCTTTTTCACTTAACATTTCCCAATGAATCTCGAATCGTTTTTTCGAACGGAGCGATACCCTATTACAGTTAAGTAATTTAAGATAAGAGGCAAACATTACGATTAAAATTCTCCAAATGAAGAAAATCATAGTTCCGAAGAAACGTCCTTTTTAATCGTCCACTTTTTAACAAACTTTTTCTAACAATCTTCTGTTGCCAGAAACATTGAAGATGCTTTATATATCAAATATTTTAAATATAAGATAGAAAATTACCATTTATATAATTAAATATGTTATCTCAATATGCAACACCAATATTCTGGTCTAGTTAGTTACGAAGTCACATATAATTATGGTTAAATAGATGTGACATGTCGAAAACGGAATAAAAGATTTATATTCCTGCAAAATTCTTATCTTCTCTACAAAACAACTAATCATATTATCCAAGACTTCAAAGGATATTGGAGTGGTTTAAACAGAGTTTAATATGGGGATGCACAACAAAATCTCATGTATTCAACAAGTTTACTTTGACTTTTGTGACTGAACTGATAAGAGAGTTTAAGGAACTAACTTTTATTTACTTGCGTGTGAATTTTGTATTCTTTCCATAAAATAAATCATACCATAAATTAATTCCGTCATTATAAAGAATGTAAACCCCCTCTACTGTACTCTCCGTCGACTATACTTCGAAAACAACCAAATTATACTTTTTAAATATTTACTTAATCTCGTTACTTATTCTTCGAAATTTCAATTTTCTTGAGAAAGGAATGCACCAAGCAAATGATATTTGTACAACAAGGTAAAACAAAGTCTTTTAACACGCCTGGAAAGTCCCTAAACGGATTAAATCAGTCTTTCGTACTTGTAAAACTTTTACCTTGATTTGGTTTAGTGTAAGATGGCGTTCTTAGAAAGTCTTCGTACTGTATTTTCTCTGAACTCTTCCCAACAGATTAGTTCGATGACAAGAGTGATTAGGTAATTTGGAATAAATGGCGGGAAGGGTTTTGTTTAGACACGCGAACAATCAGTTTGAAAATTTATTTAGTTAAATTCGTTCAAAAGTTGAGGAATATTAACTATATTAATTAAATTAGGGAATAGTAAAGGTTTAAAAGATGCTTCTTAGTCCAACATATCTATTATAGTTTGTTTTTACTATTAGACTAAAAATCATTGAATTTTTTTTTTAAAAATTATACTTGAAATGAATGAAAATTTATTTCATATTATCAAAAATCTGCAGAATTTGATTTCCCTTGTATTCAATTCAAATATCTCAGCAACAAACAGAGACAGGTGAATAAAACGTAATGAATATACAATATAATTATTAGTTTAAGAATGTTATTTACCGTTAGGAATGGCATCAGAGGTTTTCCAGTTTTAGTTTCAATTCAAAAAATGACGTTGAGCATCTTTAAATTTAAATATTTAGTATTTATCTTTAAAGATGTTGAATAATTTGTGTATTTATGAAATACTCAACTAAAAAAATCAACATACCGCCAGCATTACTAAAAAAACACATTAAGTCGATTATATGAAAATGAACGCATATAAAGCATGAATCTTTTAAAATTGTTTTTTTAAGTAAAAATACTTTTAAAGTTTTTTTAAAACATAGTTTGAAAAGTGGTTGATAAAACTTTGAAAGAAAGGGTGTTTAATAAAGTTAGAGCAAATAAAATTGCATTATTATTCTTTGAACTTTAAAAAAAATAAGCAATTGATAAAAACTATTAATTAAATCTGCGAAAGAAAATTAATGATAATGGTAAATTCTTGGCTTAAAAGTGTAACACCAGGTAAAGGCCGTGTTTGATAATTTTATTTTTAAGGTGTATAAATAGTGTGTAGAAGCGGTTCAAAGTAACATGTATTGTTAAAAAAACTACTTGTTTTATTTCAACCACTGTAATGGCCGCAATCACTGCAACAGTAGAGAGAAACTTTTGCTAGATACTTGAGAGAGGTAGTGAATGGCTCACTGAAAATCAAATTTTTTGTAAAATAAAATGACTATGCATTAATTAGTTATGTAAAAAAATATCCTCAAAAATTTAGAACATTTGTTGCAGTAATTTTCTTTAAAAAATCCTCCCCCCCCCCCCCCCCAATCACCTTTTTTCAGTGGTAACACTAGGTGTGTCGCTTAAGAAACTAATGTTTAGTATTTGTTTGTTGAAAAATAAATATTACTATTAAGTAAGATATTGTTCAAAATGTGGCGATATTTTAATTATATGCAACAAACAAAAACAATTTTATAAAGCAGAACCTATATTTTTTAATAAAATTTTGGTATTGCACTTATAGATTTGCCCCGGTTTTTAATGCAAAATTGAATTCAAAAATTCTGTTTCATGACGTGATTCAACAACATGGGAAGCAGTAATTTATTAAATTTCACACGAAACTCCTTATGCTACATCTTCTTTTCAGTCACGTTAGCGATAAAGTTACCTCCTAAACGTTGTTTTTCTTTTAACAACTCTTCACTAGAAAGTAGTTTCTTGCATACTAATGTTTACGCACTGAAGGGAAATTAAAATCCTAAAACAAACATGTGGCTTTAGTAAAAAAATCATACAGACTGCCATATAAATAATTTAAGTGCGAAAACTTTGAATTGAAATGAAATAAAATCCTATTCAGTAGAATAGCTAGACGTCATTTTTTACTTAAATAGTTTAGTATTTAAGTAAAAATCTTTATTAAAGCTAAGTTTCACAGTAGCATAATTTTAAACAATTTAATCAATAAAAAGTTTTTAAAAAACTAGTTATTAGTTCGAACAAAACCGGGTTTTTTTTCAACATTATGTTTTTCTTTTGTTATAATAGGGCCTTAACATTTTTTTTTATCTTATCAAAAACGAAAACAATTTTGTAGAGTCTGTGGAGTCCAAATTCCTGGCGATTGAGCGCACGATGTCGCTCAATATTCCGTTGGGTACTAACTCAGATGTGGACCTCATCACTTGACCAAAGTTCTAAATTACGTGGCGTACTTGGCTGCGTTTTAAGCTCTTAACGGGGGCTAGAAAAAGACAGCTGACAACGTTCGACTAAAATATATTTTAAAAGTATATCATATTTGGCCCGTGCGTGGCCGAGTGGTTAAGGCATCAGCCTAGAGTTTGAACCCTCTCAGGAGTGCGGGGGTTCGAATCCCACTTACTGCCAGTCATCCTATAAATCGGATCTGTGCTGGAAATAGTAGAAAATCCTCATCACGGATGGGCCCGAGTACACAGGGACAGACGTGCTCATTAAATCTGTGGAGTCCAAAGTCCCGACGGCGTTAGCGTACGATGTCGCTCGAAGTTCCGTTGGGTGCCCGCTCAGGTGTCGACCTCGTCACTTGAACAGGGTTCTAAAATACGAGGCGTTATTGGCTGTGCTAAAGCTCCTGAAGGAGGCTACAAATAGGCAGCCGGAAACGATTACCTTACCATATCATATTTCTAGGTCCAGTGAAAAATATTCTTATTGAAAGGTGTAGTTTTACAACTCACATTCCCCAAAGTATAACTAAGATATTGGGTCCGGCCTGTTCATTGGCGACTTCGGCCAATGGAACTTACTATTATTAAAAGTCGCCAATAAACGGACCGAACCTATATCTTAGTTATACTTTAAAGAATGTGAGTTTTGCAACTACACCCTTCAATTGCTCTCTTTCTTAATCTACATCCTGTATCTTTTTTTTTCTCCTACGCTACACAAATATATTTATGAAAGGTGTGAAATTTCATCTCAAAATTAAGCCCATATTCAAACATCCGCTGACCCAAGTGTATTTATAATGATTGTTGAAACAGCTTCGACATTTTACGAAATGAATGTGAGATTTGTATAAAAAGTTGCTAGAATGTTATTGAAAATTAATCAATGAAAAAGTTTAAAAGAATTTTAGCATTCAAGTATCATATAATTTAAAATGTGAATGAAGATATTTAACTAATGAGATTCCTGAAAGTCTGATACGGAACAATAATAGTATAGTCTTACGTAACAAAAGAGTACGTATAAACTCAGGCACCGTATAACATTATAAAAATATAAATGTATACGTTAAAAATATATACATTGATAAACAAATACATTAATCATCAAATTATAGAAATTGATAATTTTGTGCGGAGTGGACAGAAAAAGATTAAGAATGTGTAATATCTGACGAATCTAAAAAATAAATCTGCTGTTTCGAAACTGTATGTACGCGTTTCCATGTGAGTATGCGTGTGTGTAAATTACTACCAATCTTATACTTATTCAACCATCAGATAAGCTCATTTCTAGTTCCGTAGCCTTAAGATAATCTACAATCTCTGTTTTTAACGCATTCTTAATATATTTTATTAATATATTAAGTTGTAAAGGCTTTAAAAATACATGTTAAACACAAATTTATTTCGCTACACTACATATAAATATGTATGTTTTGACACATAAAATTGCAAGTTTTAGTGTAAAATATCTAGAAAGCACGAGGTAATGCAATTTTTGGTCTCCGATTCTTTTAAAAATATTCTGTAAAATCACTTCCCTAATAAATTATTGCTACAAAAAATAATCCAGACCTATTTGTTGAAACTATTAACACCTTCCTTGCCTAATAAAAACGCTAACTTCAAGTTGTTGTTTTTAATTCGTTTTTTGTGTAACCTAATTTATCCTACATAAGTTGTTCAATACTATAGTATTCTTTTGTCTTATATTATGTTTATTTCGACAAACTGATGCAGAAAGCTCTTCTTGTCAATCGTTGCTAATGCGTTAATTTTACGATTGACATTCGCAAATGATTTTACGATTGACATTCGCATACGATTGACATTCGCAAATTACAGTTGACATTCGCAAATGTAGATTACAATCTACGCATAAAATCTCCTAACTCATCTAATCGCTCACTTTCACATCAACTCTAACACCAAATCGTAAGCTAAACCTCCATTTCCATTATTACTATACAGTTAACCCATTAAAGACCTATTAGTGGAAACCATCAACGCATTCCTTACCGCATAAAAACGCTAGCTTTAATTTTTTTTTTAAATTGGCTTTACGTATAACCTAATTTGTCCTACATAAATTGTCCAGTACTATGGTCTTCTTTTGTTTTATATTTTGTTTATTAAGATACACTCAAACTAAAAAAAATTATTTTCGCATGGCAAATTTTCTTGCCAATGGTCGTATAAGATCTTCGCCTATCGTTGCTAAGCGTTAATTTCACGATAACATTCTGACATTTACAAATGTAGATTACAATTTACATATAACCCATCCAAACTCTCACTCTTAAATCTGCCCTAACACCAAACCGCAAGCTAATCCCCACAAATACTTCGAGCCAGGCTCTATTCTCGGCCAAATGTCACTGTCATATATTCCCAAACCAAAGCCCTTAGACATGCGGAGTCCTTAGCTGAGTGACGCAATGCCTTGACTAGCGGACATATATAAACATTTGGTGGCAGAATCACATTGATTCAGGCGACACTTTAGGAACGATTAGCTCGAAATCAAGACGGTGTTTGCTCAGTACTCGCTTTCCGAATAATGGAATACAGAACGAGGAATATTAGCGATTCGAATTCCCTTCGATTAAAAACGGGGAACATCCAGTTATGATTCGTTTCTTTCTTGTTTTGGTCCTTGGATATGTCTCTTGTTTCATGGTTACAGGTAGGTGACGATGATTGAAACTTTCAGGGGTGGAGGTCAAAGGATTAACAAATCGAACCATGCGTAGAAGAGTGAACCTTCTGCCATGTTAACCTAAAGGGAAATGCGTCTCTTTGAACAGTGAGAAACAACCCTGTCTTTCTTTCAAATTTGTGGAATTTTGCAAAAATTTCAAGCAGCTGGATATTTAAGCTCACTCCAATAAGTTATCCCTATAACTTTCATAAAGATTTCCTAACTTTATCGTTCTATCACGACTCTTAAGTCGCAAATCTAAATACTTTGAAACACTCGTTACACATTGGTCAGATAATGTTTAAGATCCAACAAGAATTTTAATAGTCTTTCATTTCAAGTAAAATAACTTTTATTTTCAATAAATGAACAAATTGTGTGTTATATTTTTTTTACAGAAGTAGAATATTGTCGTAATTTTTTTTATAAAAATTTTGCATTGATGATCATTACTTTACAGGAGAAAAAAACAAACGCGATACCCATGGCTTTATGACGAACTTAGAACAAGAGCTGGAAGAAGTGTTTGAAGACCCAGCCATGCAACCAGTACCAGCCGCAGGATTAGTGCCTAATGCAGGATTACCTGTTCAACAGCCTCAAAAATATCAAGTCCAAAATATTCCGCAACCTGCAAACACTGGCAGAAAGTTTGGAGATGTGTTTGACGATCCATCCATGCAGCCAATACCAGCCGCAGGATTAGTGCCTAATGCAGGATTACCTGTTCAACAGCCTCAAAATTATCAAGTCAAAAGTATTCCTCAACCTGCAAACACTGGCAGAAAGTTTGGAGATGTGTTTGACGATCCATCCATGCAACCAATGCCAGCCATGGGATTAGTGCCTAATGCAGGAGTACCTGTTGAACAACCTCAAACTAATCTGGTCAATAACGTTCCATTACCTGGAAATACTAATTCAGCATTCGCGCAGCAGCCTCCACAACTACAAAATGGAAACAATTTCCAAATGAATCCAAAGGCAAATCTTCCGCCACAATTTGGACCAAATTCGAATTTTCAAACACAACAACCATCTTTATCTAATCCCATTGCAAATTACCCATTTCTTCAACCGTCTTTGAACAATAAAAATGCTTATCCTCAGTATCAACAGCAACTTCCACCACTTAACCAGAATTCAAATCCTCGTATTCAGCAACCTTTTGTAACTAACCAAAATACAATGCCTCTTGCTCCACAATATCTGCCACCTAATTCCGAACCTTATCAAAATCAAGGATTTCCATATAATACAAGCCAAAATGCACAACAGCCTCTAACAAATTATCAAACATCAAATGTTCAACCGCAACAACCGTACGATACCTCTCAACCCCAAAAACCTCCAGAAGCAAAAGAAAAATCAATAGGTAGTGCCGTTCCCTCACCGAAAAACTCGCAAAAACAACAACCCATTTTGGCAGATTCTCTATCAACCGCTGATAGAATAACTACAGTTTCACCAGAAATCGGATTTCCAGTTGATGTTACTCCGTTTCTAGAGACTACGTTGAATGTTAACAACGCTCCAACAACAGAAGGTCAAAATACAAAAACAACCATTCCAAATCTTTTTCCGTCGTTTTCATTTCCTGATGGATTTTTTGATGAAATGTTTGATGCTATTAATGACATTTCTATGGATACTAAAGAGAAACAGAATCTTCAAATATCTCCAGAAGCACAAGAAAATTTAATAGGTATGGCCACCCAGGTCTCAACTCAAAAACCTCCAGAAGTAAAAGAAAAATCAATAGGTAGTACTGTAATTAAATCAACTACCGCAACAAAACTTGAGAATCTATCAACTGCTGATATGAGTGCTACAGTTTCAATGGAAATAGGATCGATGGATGATGTTACTCCTTTTTCGGAGTCTACATTGACTGTTAACGACGTTCCAACAACAAAAGGTCAGAATGCAAAAACAACAATTCCAAATCTTTTTTCATCGTTTTCCTTTCCCGATGGATTTTTCGACGAAATGTTTGATGCTATTGATGACATTTCTATGGATACTAAAAAGGAAAAGAAACTCCAAACATCTCCAGAAGCAGAAGAAAATGTAATAGGTATGGCCACTCAACTGTCAACGCAAAAACCTCCAGAAGTAAAAGAAAAATCAATAGGTAGTGCCATTCCCTCACCAAAAAACTTAGAAAAACAGCCCATTTTAGAAGATTCGATATCAAATGTCACAAAATCCACTCCTCAAAGTCAATCAGCTACTGATGCATCCTCTGAAAGTCAAAATAACACCGATGTAAATACAGAAACTCGACCAAGCACCAGTGACTATTCTGAGGCCCAATCAACCAGTTATGCAAACTTTGACAACCAATCATCCCCCAAGGAAACTGAAATTCAACCAACTACCAAAATGCAATCCTTGCCAACTACAATCCTTGAAGATCAATCAATCACAACTGCAATCCTAGATTATCAATCTACTACCAGTACAATCCTTGATGACAAATCAACCAATTATCCGAACTTAGAAATTCAATCAACTACCAAAACAAAACTTGAGAGTCAATCAACTTCTGCTATAAACACTGAAATTTCAACGGAAATCGGATTGACAGTTGATGTTACTCCGATTCCAGAGTCTTCATTAACTGTTAACGACGTTCCAACGACAGAAGGTAAAGATACAAAAACAACTATTCCCAATCTTTTTCCGTCATTTAAATTTCCTGATGGATTTTTTGACGAAATGTTTGATGCTATGGATAGCATTTCTATGGATACTCAAAAGACTACGACTAGTACAGGTAAAGAAATTTGAAAGCTTTTTGGAAAGTAAAATAGTTTACAGTATCATAAATTTTAAATTGCAAAAACTAGTAGCATTTATATATATTCTTTAATTTATAGATAACATTTGTAGCCGTGCTTCTCTTTTATTTTTATTTTGATCAAATTTTAATGGTAGTCTTTTAATGAACTTTAAATAATTACTGACTTGGTTATCGTATTGCAGTTATGCGAATTCATATACGCTGCAAAAAATTCATTAATTTTTCTGGAAAATTCTGGGTAACTAATGCGCCCAAATTTTACCAGTAGCGTTCATGGAATATATTAGTAAACTTCCAATATTAAGAAACAATCCCACATAAAGCCAGTAACGTCCTAGAAAATATAAAAAATGCCTAATTTTCGCCAGTAATGTTCTGGAAAAAATTTCCATATGGTATACAAAAATTTTACACGGACTGTAAAATCTTTTTTAAATAGTTCAATTTAAAAAAAAAAACAATTCGTTTAGTCATGTTTTGAAGGTGATTGTTAGTTTCATGTTGTATATTGATATGAAATATTTTACTTTTTTTTTATAAATATGAGCAATATTACATATTTATTCTTCTAAATACAAATAAATTTAGCAAAAAAAGTGTGTTCAATTTTGACGCTTAAAATATTAATCGGGAGCTAAATGCTGTGTTTAACACTTTTTTTAAACGCATAAATTTTTTGTGGAAGCAGTTCTAAGTGACAGTTTCTTTTGCAATCCTACTTGTTTTAATTAAAGCTTGTTAACCGATAGAATAGCCCTCCTTTAGGGGAACTTCATAAAAAAAATTAGCCTTTAAAATGTTTAACGTCAAAAAAAATGCCAGCTTAACAAAGGAAAACAAACAAGTAAATATTTTGAAAAAATACATAATGAAAATAGGTAAATGAAACATTAGTTCACCTAAATACGCATTCATTCTAAAATCTTTAATTTCATAATGGGTTGACGATAAAATATAATCGAATGTAAATTTATTTTTCCCATATAATAAAATTATGACTATCATATCTTTTGTCGTGCGAAAACCCCATAAGTCATACTTTAATGTCCTTTTAATAAAGAATTTTTTTTCTTAGAAAGTTTTAATAGTAAAATATCAAAAAACTAAAAAGTTGCTTAATGGAGAAATTAAATTTAGCTTTTATTAATAAAAGGCAATCGAAACTACGACTACTTTACAACAAAGTTTGATATTAATAAATATTATATTAAATATTTTTTTTTATATTATACATATTTCTGAATTATAAATTTTTAACAGCAAATTTTTATAATTTTTATCTTCATTTAAAATATAGTTTTCAATTATGCTTCTCGATTTATAATTCAATGCCCTGTTTTACTTTCAATGGAAACTAAATTAGTATTAAATATACAATAACAAAAATGTTTTGTTTCGCTTACAGGCAAACTTCTTGAATTATTCATTTTTTAAGTTTATCAGCATTCAAATAAACAAAAAATTATGCAAAAATACCAATAGCATAGATTTGTACTTTTACATTAAAATATTATGATCAAAAACTCACCGACTTACTAATTTATCTTGTCTTTACTGTTCTGTAGATACATATTTGCCGACAACAGACATGCTTCTAAAATATATCCAAGACCACACTGCGGAAGATTTATCTAAGACTGAAACACAACTACAACCTCCGATAAACTTAGAAACTAAAGAAACGGACACCTCTTTTTCAAAAGGTTCCACTAAAAGTCAGACAAACGCTGACGAAGAAATTCCCTCAACGACAGCAGCAAGCATAGACATTCCTACTACCATTCAAAATCCGAACTCCCCAACACAAAAATCTGATTCTATAACTACTAGTTTACCAATCCAGCGCAAAATTCAAATAAATCGTGGACAGACATTGCGAAAAAACATAGGACGAGCTATTCCTATTCCAATACGCAAAAAGAAAATTATTAAGAATAACTCTCAAAACCTCCTTCTCAAAGATTCTAAGCCAACAACAATTGGTGATTTCTCACAGAAGTCACAAATTTCCTCGAGAAGAATTGATAACGGTATGAATGAAAACCTGAAATCGGGAAAATCAAGGAACGCGCCGAAACTTTATCCAGGTGTCTACTTTCCTGATGACTTTTTTTCAGATTTACTTGATGGAATAGAAGCAGTGGACAAAGAAGCAAGTGCGGGTGAGTTGACAAAACTTCAAGAATATAGTTATTTATCTAAGATATTAAACTTATTAAGACACAAATGCATAAACCCGCCAAGTTGCTATACATTTTCGAGTAGCATACATATTTTTAGATTAAATTTTATTTGCTAATTTAAAGAATTGTGAAGTTTTTGAAACAACTTTACTTTAGAAATATTAATTAAAATATAAATGTGTTTTAATTAACAGCACAGGTTATGAAAAAAAGGTTATACCTTTGCTAGTTTACTTCTCCCTCACTTAGGGATAAATACGGTTAAGTTTTGACCTTTATAAGTTAGGGTAATCATTAAAAGAAATTATATCAACCCTCTGTGGTTCTTCACCCACTTCCACAAACGGTTTCGGAAGTGGGTGAAGAACCATATGGTTCTTCTTCCACAAACTCCTGCTACGATGTTTCAACCACGACTGCTAACTCGCTGCTAATTCATCCACGCAACACGCATTCACTCGCACCGAACTCACTCTCTATCAGGAGGTCACTTTTAGAACAGTGGGAAAACACTCCCTATTAACATTAGTGTGGGTCCTCACATCGTGAGTTCGAACCCTATAGTCTTCGAAATACACTCGTTCCCACCCAATAAATTACAAATTACAAAAAGCCTATATCAATGACTTTAAGAATATTTAGTGTTATTTGCGTAATAAACATGTTTATAAAAATTGTTAAGAATAAATTTTAAAACTTAAAGAAGTTGCCCTTATTTTAATGTATGTAATACAATTTAAATGCAAATTTTTCAAAAAATAACCATTGGAAACTTTTCTATGTTTCTTTAGTTGCAACCACAACACTCTTACCCCAAATGACGAATTTGGATGACACTACGATTACAAGTAAATCAAATGAAGCAACTACAATAAAATCTCCTACAAATGCTACTGAATTTCGAACAGAAACACCAACAACTGAAACAGAAACTCTAAAAATTACAACCGAAGCGCAAACTACCACAACAACAACTAAATCAGATACGTCAACAACTTCGAAAGAAAAAGAAACAACCACAGCAGAAGCACCAACAACTACAGAAGCACCAACAACTACAGAAGCACCAACAACTACAGAAGCACCAACAACTACAGAAGCACCAACAACTACAGAAGCACCAACAACTACAGAAGCACCAACAACTACAGAAGCACCAACGACTACAGAAGCACCAACGACTACAGAAGCACCAACGACTACAGAAGCACCAACAACTACAGAAGCACCAACAACTACAGAAGCACCAACAACTACAGAAGCACCAATGACAACAGAAGCGCCAACAACCACAACAGAAATACCAACAACTACAACAGAAATACTCACAACTACAACGGAAGCACCAATAACCACCACAGAAGCACCAACAACCATCACAAACGCACCAACAACTACAACAGAAGTTCCAACCACCACAACAGCAGCACCAACAACCTTAACAGAAAAACCAACAATTACAACAGAAACGCCAACAACTACAACAGAAATATCCACAACTACAACGGAAATTCCAACAACTACAACGGAAGCACCAACAACCACCACAGAAGCACCAACAACCACCACAGGAGCACCAACAACTACAACAGAAATACCAACAACTACAACACAAGCACCAGCAACTACAACGGAAGCTCCAACAACTACAACGGGAGTACCAACAACCACCACAGAAGCACCAACAACTACAACAGAAATACCAACAACTACAACAGAAGCACCAACAACTACTACAGAAATACCCACAACTACAACAGAAATACCCACAACTTCAACGGAAGCTCCAACAACTACAACGGAAGCACCAACAACCACCACAGAAGCACCAACAACTTTGATCGAAACGCAAACATCTACAACTGAAGTTCAGATAACTGCAGTAGAAACACTAACAACTACGACAGATGTTCCAACAACTGAGACAGAGTCACCAATAACAAAAGAGGCTCTAACGAATTCAGAAGCTTTAACCACTACAACAGAAACTTCAATAACTGAGACAGAAGCTCCAACGACTATAACAGATACTCTAAAGGCTATAACAGAAGTTCTAATGACTGAAACAGAAGTTCTAATGACTGAAACAGAAGCTCCAACATTTATGACAGATGCTCCGACAACACCAGAAGTGCCAATCACTACAACAGAAGCCGTAACAACATCAACAGAAGCCCCAAGAACCACAACAAAATTTCCAATGTCTACAAGTAAAATATCAACAACTACAGCAGAACAACCGACAACCACAAATGAATTTTCAACTACTAGAGCAGATGTCTCAAAAACCACAGCTGGAAAACCTTCATCTACGGCGGAAGAACTAGAAACCCCCATAGAATCTCTAGTCACTACAACAAAAGCAATAGAACCATTAAGTACTTCAAACGAATCTCCGACGATTTCAGAATCATTAGGTTTTGAAACTAGTAAGTAAAAAATTAAACATATCCTATAATGGAAGACTTTGCAAACAGAACATTCTATATATTTTATTTTTAAATAATATGTGCTAACTAGTGTCATTGTGGCAAATTTTGCGTTAACAGGCTTGCATTTATTTCTACAAAATAATCAAGAATTGGAAAAATAGTAATGTTTTAGGCAAAGCCCTTTATATACTTAATACATGACTATATAAATAACATAAACTTAATATAAGTTAACTCATTAATGATGATTAGCAAGAAAATTTGCCATGCAAAAATAAGTTATATGTTTAGGTTTAGTTAAATAAACAAAATATAAGAAGAATAAAGACCATTACAGCTTAACAATTTATGTGAGACAAATTAAGTTATCCGAAAAACGAATTTTAAAAACGTTTTTATTCGGTAAGGTAGATGTTAATGTTACTTATAAATAAGTCTATAATGAATTATACAAAATAATTAAAGCTTTCTTTTTAAACACATATATTACTTAGCATTATGATATTCTTTTTGTGCTCTTAGTATATTCTAAATGAAAGTTAATTTTAGGACCGCATTGGGTAAGACAAATGTTATAACAAGTCAATATGGAATTCATTTAAAATGTACGTAAAGTTATTATATAAAAATGATCAAGTATTTGCAGGTGAATACACATCGTCAGGTGAAGATGCAACAACTGAAATCCCTTTTGTAAACATCAATAACTATACAACTATAGAACCACCTGAAGGTTAGTATAAACAGTAAGGCTAACAATGCTAAATACTAAGTTATTCATAAAAGACAAAAGCACCGTATCTTAATTTAATTTATTCTTAACTGTAGTATGAAAATACAAATATACCTGGTATGAGCTAATTTCCAAATTATGTTTTAATTAATTTATTTTAAATGACAGAAAGTAATTATGTCTAGATAGTAGATACTGTAAATAGGTTCTAATTTTATACGCCTTTACAAATAAGTATACTTTATGGATTTATTGAGACTACTATAAAGTTTCATTATTTAATACTTTACAGGCGCGATTTCTTCAGCATTAACAAAGCATTTCAACATCTTCTTAACACAGTAACAAATTTCTGTAAAATTGCATCAGGTTTTGAGGTAACTTTTTACACCACAGTATTGTAATATTAGTTTTACAACAAATTAAGTTGTCATGACCTGAATATTACTCCACGATCGTTAAAACAAAGAAAATGGGTATCATATAATCACTCCTAATTGCGAACGCATCAAAAGTTTTCGTCGGTGTCTGTAAGGAATGCAATTTATACTGCAGAATGAATTCTACACCATATTATATGTAAATTTTACATCACATGATGAATGCAGCACGTTCAAAATCACCCTGTGCTGGTAAATAAGATGACTTTTTTACAGCGTAAAACATTTTAAAACCTGTCGTTAAAATAGACGGTTCGAACGGGACGTAGCGAGGTTTGTTTGTGGAATACAAGACAAAGCTTGTTAAATCTAGGGCCCCGATAGGCATGTCCATCTAGGGAAATTAGCTAGCGGGTGCTCTGTTGTGGGGTTTTAAATAATGGTTGACGTAGATGGGACATCACTGTAGGTGTGTGTGGCCGTTCCACTCGTCCATTCTTAAGACGATTAGTCAATCATGTATACATGTCTTACCCTTGTCCCTCAGGTGTGGAATGCTATGCAAACGAGAGTTACTACGCATGTGTCCCGCACTGCCAACACACGTGCTTCAACTTCGACAGCACAGTTCCATGTCCGGATTTCTGCGAGCCAGGATGCGGCTGCAAAAAAGGCTTCCTCATTGACGATACGGGGCACTGCGTTTTGCCCGATGACTGCTTCGAACGTAAGTTTTCACTAGACTTTAAACCAATCTTTTATATAAGTGGTGCGGTGGTATGTTTGTTAGCTTGCTTGACTCCTCTAGATCGCATATATGCGATTCGAACAGTTTGTCATTAGCCTACTTATGCTACATCGCTCCGGGATCGATACAATATTAACAACAAGTTTGCTTGAGATGTTACCTGAGGCCCAGTATCGAACTATTTACTTGGGATGGACAAACACTAGAATTAGAACCTCATACATAAATCTACGGAAACGAAGATGAGCCTGATGGGTGTCACAGGACTGGCCAAAATTTATCATTAGAAACCCAATCTTTTATAACTTTCCTGACCAAAAACACCCTAACGGTGCTACAAGCAGACTGCGTTGCAACTGTGAATAAAATCTCAACCTCAGATAGGGATAATTTAAATTAATTGTTGGCCAATGTTGAAGAATGTTTTAGTCTTAAGTTTTAAAAAGAAGCGCTAGTCCATCTGCGGTGCCATCTGTACAACTATGTTGGATGAGAGTCAAAGAATTTATATGATTTTTTGTAAAATCGGCAATAGCATAGATTGGCCTTTGGCATGTTTTTGTCATCGATGCATACATAATTAAAAGAATTATGGAAGCTTATCATCAGTACCAACGTATCTCAATTAGTACGACCAGTCAGCTCCATCAAAATGGTTGACGCCAATGAGTAATAGAAAAAAATTATGTACATTGGACACACGTTTAAAAGTTAATCGCTAAATAATAATGGTAGTATGCATTTATGAATTGTCAAAAAGATCTAAATACCGTAAACAAAGTAGGATAAGAAGATACATTTTTAGCTCCATATATCTGATATCTTTTAAACTTTTAGCAGGTCTTCCAGTATATAGTATAGTTTTGTCATCAATATTACCCACTAAGTTAAAAGTTCTGATATAAGATTGTACCGTAATCCTCAAACATTCTAGCTACCACCGATATTTGGAACGATGATATACCACTTTTGCAGCATATCAAAGTTACAGTTTTACCACAAAATTGGTAAATTTACGCTCCAAATAGTGGTGGCAGCCGAAAGTTACAGGATTCCAAGAAAGTTCCAGGATCTTTTTAACAGAGTACATTTGGATCATTTCTGAAACTCCTATCACGGACGCCATATTTGTTGATAAACGAAATAATCTGACCAAGAAATACTTGACGAGACTTTTAATGCCAAACACGAAAAAACAGAAACAGATAATTCCGAAAAAAATTACGTTAAAAAAAACAATTGAATGTCTTAAATAACTTAAAGATGAACAGCACTTTCGTTGTTGCAAGATTTTAAACTCTATTCACAAAACAAAATCAAAACATCAGCTCTGGGAACAGTCGTTGCCAAAAGGTCTTGACTAAACTTGACTGTTTCTGAAACTGCTGTGTTTTTTTAATGTACAGTGTCGTGCGGTTTGGACGAAGAATGGTGGGACTGTATACCTCGTCTCCACAACACGTGCTGGAACATGGCTCGGGCCGAGGCTATAGTGGACACGGACTGCGAACCAGGGTGCTTCTGTATGGAGGAACTTGTGCAAGACGCCGATGGAAGCTGTGTAGAGCCGTTAGACTGCGAGCAGCGTGAGTGGTTTTCTATTCCTTTTCAAGTAAATACTACAATGCTCACAACAATTAGGAGAGTTAGAAAAAAGTACGAAAAGTGCTCCTCTAATTGTTTTTATCAATGTAGTATAACTGTCCAAGGAATCTTGGTAATTAAATTACAATTTTCCCTTTTTTCTAGTCAGAGAATAACATGAAAATATGGTAAAATAATGTGTTTACATAGCATTTTTCCGTTTCGGTACCTGACTGAAATAGAAACAGGACAAACATGATGGAATAACATATTTAAATTACAATTTTTGCAGTTGGTTAGCCGTATAATGAAATAAAACCTGGTAAAATAAGTAAAATAACATGTTTCCATAACATTTTTATGTTTTGATGGCCGAATGAAATATAAACAGTACACATGAACATGATAAAATAACTTGTTTGCCATCAAAACTGTCCATTTTTTTAGCCGTATAATGATATGAAAACCTAGTCAAATAACGTGTTTACATATCCTTTTTCCGTTTCGTTAGCCGTGTGCGCGGAAAACGAGGAGGAGACCGACTGCATGGATCTGTGCAACTCGTGCTACGTAATGTGCCACTCGTGCAAGATGACCATGTGTCGGCCCGGCTGCGACTGCCTCGACGGATACAAGAGGGACGTCAACGGAACCTGCATACACGCCTCCCTCTGCCCACCGTGTGAGTATAGACACTTGTGTGACTAACTCATTGAAGTATCTATAATTCTGGAAGTATTTCTCTTAATGCCAGTACTCGAAATCTGGTACAGAAATTTAGGTGCAATCTGTGTGACTAACTTGAAGAACTAGGAGCAAATGAATATTACCGAGGAGCATTTTTTTATTTAATTTTTAAAAAAAACTTCACAAACATACAGAGTGACACGGGGTAACTATTGGACAAAAGTCAAACTTTTACCATAGCATTCATGTCATTATCTAACAGGTAATTTTTTTCGTAATGACTATTAGATATATCTGTTGGGTACCATTATTGAAATTTACTTATTATCTGAAGAAGTTGAAAAAAATAAACATGTGTCCAAAATTTACCCCGCAAATTGGGGTAATTATTGGATAGTAGTTTTTAATATGTTATGCACAGTATTTAGACTAGCTGCAAGGGGGAAATTGTGTGATATGGTGTGTACTATAGTACTTTGTATTTGATAATTATTTAACACCACATGGCTTCTGTAAAAAATGCATAACAGTGAAATCTAGTAAAAATTACCAAACATTTAAATTTCTTCTTTTTCCAATTTCAAACATTGCGTAGATGGTGTTTCTTAATCACACAAACTATACCAAGTAATTAAGCTATTGCGATGCTGTCTGTCTCACCCCATAGCATGTTCAGCAATTTCCACGCTTTGTCCAATAATTAAATTCAAAATCGTGTAAAAGAAAAAAAAATTATTCACAATTTGGCATCGATTGAACAAAAACTAAAACCATTTTTTTTCAAGCGCTTTGCGTTATTAATATATATTTTTGACAAAAAGTACTTATCTAATCCCAATCATTAATCAGAGCATTGATGGATAATGCACTTAACAAATTGTGGTTTGTTATACACAATAAATTATGACGCATTATGGTTGTTGTGTCCTGTCCAATAATTAAGCAGATTTTCCGTGTCCAATAATTACCCCGGGTCACCCTATAGTCTACAGTCTCTAACTGAGCTATTTTAAGGTATGTGAGCTTATAGAATTCACGGAGTTTCGCGATTTTAGAATCCCCAGAGTTCGCTATTTTAGGATATCCAAAATTTAAGAAATCGCAATTTGCAATAGTCAGAGTCTCAGGATATTACAGTCTCATGAGATTCAAGTTTTTGGATTTCCGGAGTATCTAAATTTGATAATCGCCGCAATTTTGGGATATTACGAAGTTCCTCAAAGTTTCGCAATTTATACATTGACGGAGGTGTGCAATTTTACGATTGCCGAATGTTTACGATTTTATGATCACTGCAATGGATTGAAAAATTTAGGATTACTGAAAATTGTATTTATAAGATTATTGTTTTAACGAAATCGTTGGAAACCACGATTTAAACAAAATAGTATTCATGATTTTAAAAAAAACTAATAGCAATAACTAGGTCTGAATGTATTTTTCTGTCGCAAAATCAAAAGATTTTGTCGCGACTACCGACACTAGGAGCACTTTGGGGAACACTTTGCGTATTTTTGTTACCCTTTCAATCCCAACTTTTTATTTTTCATTTTAAAAACCGAAATTTTGTGAAATAGATTTATTATGCATCCAAAATGAAATGGCAAAAAAACAGGGGAAAATATCTAATTTTTTTTTAACTAAAATATAAGGAAAAAATTGAATCATAAGTTTTGAATAAATTATAACAATATATTTTTTTAACTTTATGTGTTAAAAAGTAGTTAAAATCCATTTTTAAACATCTGAAAATGCAAGCAATTTAGGGTCAATTTATTTAATGAAATTGTTTTAGAGTGAATTTTGTTTTACCATGTTTTTCATATTTTCATTTAATTAAAACAAACTTTATTTAATTCTTCAAAAGACATGATTCCTCCAACTAACCAACTAAGGTTACAAAAAGAAAATATAGCTTTATAGGAAAACTTATTTGAAATAATTGCGAGCTTAACTTAGTGAGAAAAAAATTGCAAGCTGAGGATTCCATAAACCATGTGTGTTACTTTTAAAATATTAATATGAAAACTGTCTTATTATTAATATTTCCTTTCATTTTCCATGTGTTTTACAGGTGCTTCTCCCGAGCCCACGATTTTAAATTCCACAACACTGGCTGAGGAAACAACATAATAGTCAACTTAAAACGCTACCAATAAGTTCAATAACTTTTACAATTTCTAAATAAACTATGGTAATAAATAATTTGAATGTTAAATATATAGTTGTAAGATCCTTTTTTCGTAAGAGCAATTATATAATGTTTATTGTTTAATATAAGTAAACACTACCAACAGAGTAACTTACTTCAAGATAATTCAAATTCAGACATCTGTTTAACTATTTAAGATCAGTCAATTTTATAAAATTTGCAATTAACCTGTTTAATCGAATAATGTGCTTTTTGATATTATAAATGGCTACAGACAATCAAAAAAAATTCTAAAATGCTAATACCAAATCGTCATTGGGACTGAAAGGGGTAAATAACCAAATGATATTTTTTGTTCACATTTTTGTTTTATTTTGCTTTTATTATTATTTTCATGCCTGGGAAAAACAAATGCCTCCATATCAAAGCAATACTTTGACAGATCTTAAGATTTCGAAAATATTGCATTAGGTGCATAGGACTAATCAATGACCATCCCTCTAAACGTTGACAACAAGCACGTCGTTTTTCAAATCTCTTTTCAAACAGATTGCGACCTTGTTTAAGAGTAGACCAATGTGGTCGTACGGACAAGTGTTTTTTAAACCCACAAGCACTATTTGATACGATTTTCGAATGGTCTAAGATGATCATTGTTATGTCATACACTATCTCAACTGATTATCTCAAATATCTCGACTGATTAATTCAAGATTATTTTTTTATCAAGAATTTTCATAAACCATCTTTTATTTTACGTTGTTTTTGATTGAAAAACTACATTAAAAATTAAACGAAGACTACTTGAAATACATGTGTAGTAATTTCAATTTTAATTTAAAAATATCTCCATAAACAGCAGCTTTAAGAGATTTAATTAATTTCATACTAAATTTTATTTAAAAAATTAAAACACCAATCATCAAAGTTATTTCTTAAATATTTTATTATGATTCTAACTACAGATTTTATATTCCTTTTTTAATTCCAAATTCCATCACAGCTATTATAAAAAAAACCTTACTCCTAATAAATTTGAAAACCAAATCATTTCGATAAAAGAAACTTAGGGACAATGCCAGAAATTAAAAATTCCAGGCTGACAAGTAGTAGAAGAAACAGCTACCGTTGTCAATCCTCCTTTTACTGCCGAACCATCTGATGTTGTCAAACTTGATGATGTTTCCATATCATCTTCTTTTATTAGATCGGCTGCTACTGTCGAACCATCTGATGTTATCAAACTTAATGATGTTGCTATATCATCTTCTTTTATCCCATCGGCTGTTACTGTCGAACCATCTGAAGATGTTGAACTTGATGATGTTGTCATATCATCTTCTTTTATTAGATCGGCTGTTACTGTCGAACCATCTGATGTTGTCAAACTTGATGATGTTGCCATATCATCTTCTGTTATCCAAAAAACGAGTGTTGCTGTCGAACCAGCCGATGTTGTCAAACTTGATGATGTTGTCATATCATCTTCTTTTATCCCATCGGCTGTTACTGTGGAGCCATATGATGTTGTCGAACTTGATATTGTTATCAAATCACCTTCTTTTATCCCATCTGATAGTGGTGTTGGTTCTTCAGTTACTGTCGAATTGTTCTCCACACTTTCATCTGTCGGTGAAAACTCCAAAGATGATCCGCTTGGGAGACAGCCGACAGTCCCAATTGTTGTCCGACAGGTCAACAAATCCCAAGGATTCATAGTCGAACCCACCGTTGTTGTCAAACTATCCTCAAGATTACCATAATTCGGCGTAAATGTCGAAACATCGGCAAGTTGAACCGATGACACCGATGTTTCTTCTTCAGCTGAAATTAAATAAACGCAGATGCTACCGTAACACAAACTTCCATTCTTATTCAGATGCCAGTGACGAACAGAAGAATTGTTGATCGATTTCATAGATGAAGTTTCCATAAAATTATCATCAGGTACTGAAGAATTGTTTTCGAGGGAAAAAACCAAAACGATGCAGAATTTTCCAACGTTGCTGTTGAAACACATACTTCGATTATCTATCAGGTCCGAAGGGGAAGGTGTTACAGTTGCAATATTGTCAATCGGACTAAGAGTATAAGGTATGTGTTGGATGGGTCTGGGATTGTAGGAAGCTCTAGAACGAAATGGAATTGTACTCTGAGTGACTGTCCCATTCACATTCACAGTATTAGTATTAGATACGTCTACGACTGGCCGTTTTTGGGTTCGCGGTAGCACTGTTTGGTAACTGTCTTCTGATCCAGTAGGTAGAGCATTGGCCTCCAAAATAGCAGTTCCCGTTCCCTGAAAATATTTTTGGAAGAGTTGTTTAATAAACTTCTACAATTGAAAGCCAGTAAATAATTCCGTATTTTATTAGATAAATTCAGTGATGACTGCGTATAGGTCTTTTCAAAAGTCCCCTTGATACACCTACTTCCGTAAAATGTTTAAAAAAAACTATGATAATATAACTCGTATAAATATACACTAATTTTTAAATCAAATTTCGTATTTACAATTTCATAGGAAACCAGAATAAACAACTCATTGCGTCTCTATTCTTATTATATTATTATTTTAAAATATTTGCAAATTTTGGAAGATAATCTTCATTTCAACTTTTATAACTATGCATTAGTAAAATTTGGGTTAAGTAAATCTTAAATTAAAAACATTAGGCTAAATGAATCACGTCTGATACATTTTTAATGTTATTGTTTATCAGCAACATAAAACTTAGATAATACTTAAAACTTAGAATTATAACAAGTAGGTTTGTAACAGAATCTGTCACTTAACCCGCTTCCACACAACAATAGTGTTTAACAGGTAAAAAAGCGCCAAACACAGCATTAATTCTATATTAAACATTTACATGCTAAATTTGGCTAGTTTCATTTGTTTTTATTTCGAAAATTCAATAATTATTACTTATCGTTTGCAAAAATTAATTTATATTTCAAAGAATAAATATGTGATATTCCTCGCTTTTAAATAGAATGAAAACATTTCATATTAACAAACAAAGAATCTCGTAGTGAAATATATTTGACGTCATTTCCAACTGATCGATGTCGCAAAAATAAATTTATTTTAATTTATTGGGTAAAAGAATTAAAGTTTCTCGAGCAATTGTTGTGAATGGCAATGGTGATTTAATTCTAATAAAAATGGCTTCTTATGCTTTTTAAATGAGTATTAAGTTTTGCAGTTTTTTAAATAATTAAAGTGCTACTAATTCTTTTCTGAAATTTTCAATGTAGGGTAGACTAACCAGTGAATGAACGCTTAAGCCAAGTGAATGAACAGTTCTTTACCAGTGAATGAACACAAAAATGTCCAGTCAATAAACATGTTGGATTTTAATTATAAACAAGATTCATTGACATTTTCATGCTTAGTATTTATTTTACAAGTCTACTGACAACTAGAAAAAATGTTTCTCCAATTCATCCAGTGGAATGATTTTCAATCCTTATTTTTTTAATGTATTTACCAACTGTTCATTCACTGGGGCCTGTTCACTCACTGGTCAGCCTACCCTATTCTAATTTCGATGCGCTGAATTTTTTGACGTATCACACTTGTCCGGTAGCATTTGTAGTTTGGGCTATGAAAGTGGGTGACGGACAGACAGACAGACGGACTGAACGATTATAATACCTTCTACTTTTTTACGTTATAAACGTAGTGTGGAAGCTAAAAAATTGAGTTATATTATAAAGAAATACATTCTCAAAAGCTGTTTGTTTACAAAAGGCTACAAAAAAAAATTGGATGCCTAGGATTTTACAACTGATTTTAGTTATATTTGGGTCGCTGATTCTAAATATGAAATCAATTTTTTTCTCTTTTGTGTCAAATAAGTCCTCCAAAGCAAAAAAAAATGTAGTTTTGAACAGGGGTTTTTAATTCAAGATAGGGTTCTTACGAAATTTTTGAACACTTATCTGGTTTTAGTTGTTCTATATCATCTCTAACGGTTTTGTTGCGATATAACTTTTTATCTAAAAGTTAGGTTCAAGTTGTTTTGATTGTTTTTTTAAAAAAAACTCTATTGTAGCAAACCGTGAATAATGAAAACCGGATTCTGCTCAAATGCGTTCCACTGTTCAACATGTGCGTAAGAAACACATATTGCATCTTCTCAAAGGAGCGTACAAAACTAAAATGTTGCTCTTTTGATTTTGAGCATCTCTTTGAGAAAAAAAAACGTAAATATCTCAAAAAGTAGAACTGTTAGAGAAAAACTGTTTTCATATTAAGAATAAATGACCGAAACTAAAATTTGTAACTAAAATTAGTTCTAGTATCCTGGGCAACCAATTAGCTGTTGCCCAGTGTAATCTAAGTCTTACATATTTTTAACAAAATGCGTTTGCAATATATCTAGTTGTAAGTATTAGTAACCTGGAAGTTTTCGAAGAATATGTTTTAATTGTTTTTATTGTAGTTTAACAAAGCAAGCAAATCATTTCTTTGTGGCATAAAAAAAGTTTTAAAACAAAGAAAATAACCTGCAACTGTTGCAAAGAGTGTTATTTTACATTTTAAAGCGAATGTCTTTAAACGAAAAGAATTTAAAAACAATTCAATAATGCCGAAATGTAAACTATTTGATATTTGAAATAATAATAATGCAGTTAAAAAAAACATTAAGTAGATTCTTTACAATATAATTCTGCAACTTTTTGGATTTTGGAGAGATAAATACCAGTGAACTGTATTTAATAACTTTCATATCAATATGACAACTATGGAATATCATTTAAATTGCCTTAACCAAATTAAAGGATGTGGGTTGCTAACATAAACATAATAAATGTAATCGTCAATAAGGGTAGTAAATGAAATATTTTTTGCCAAATTTTTTATTGTTCTCATCTAATAAGATTAAAAAAATCAAGGTAAATCTAACTACAGTAAACTACCGATTATCCGCGGGTGGATTATCCGCTTTGCGGATTATTCACGGGCCACGATCTCCCCACCTTTTTTCCCAAAGCAAAAATAATAATTTAACAAAACGCAGAGAAATGAATTTATCTGTTTCAAAACTTTTTTGAAGAATGCATTCCAAGAACTACAAATTACTTTTTAGAACGACGAACACATTCAAAGAACGACGAATACATTTAAAGAACTAAGAATACATTATAGAACAACGAATGCATTAAAATAAGAATGACTATAGGAAACCCGGTGTGTGCCAAAATGTGTTCCACCAGGTGCACATCACGTGTAGATTTTTGCAGAAAAGCGTCACTTGTAAAATAAACTACCAGCGATTTTAATTGAACTGCTTTGCGTGATTTTGATAGTAGCGAAATGAGAGAAACGAAAAAAAATTGTCTTGACAATTAAAGACAAACTAACAACTGATTAAAAAGATAGGAAACTGATCCACTAAAAAGCAAATATGTTTGCAGTATGGCATAGGAGAACAGTGAGAGACATTTTAAAGCAAAAGGATAAACTCCAATTTGCATCCACATCGGACAGTTCGACCTCTTCGAAAAAAAGAAAAGCTATGACAGCCAGCAGAAGAACTTGATGCTAGAATTTATTTTTCAGTGTTATATTTTGTTTTCTTAGTTAACACTAAAACTTAAGCAGAAAGCTCATTTTATAGTTGCATTTTTTTACAACCGTCGTTAAGAAATTAAATGCTATATAAAAAGATTTCTTATTTCTTTCTACTGGACACTAAAAAGTATCTTAAAAAATTTCTTACCAGTAAGATAACGTAAAATACAAATGCTCGGTTCATTTTTTCAATTTTCATCAAAACTCGAAACTCAACACAGAACCAATATTGGGTTTTGTTTTAATCCCCCACCTTTTTATACCCTGTTTGCCACACCAGGAAGCTAACAAAGTGTTTCAATTAGCATGTGAATAAATTAATTACAAAGTTTACAATAGCATTAATTTCATCGAGTGGTGCTAATTTGTATCTTTTAACACCTGCTGAAGTTAAAAACACATGTTGACCTGTGTAGACTATTTGGTTTGAAAACTGAATGCTTTATTTCAGTGGGGAAATATATTGGAGATAAATATGTTTGGGTTATAAGGGCTATAAGGATTCATTAAAAATTTATTTCTAAACCCTAATTATTTAAATGACTAAAATCTGTTCATTATATAGCACTTTATACGGAAAAATCACGTGTCTGGAAACAGACACTAGTGGTGAATATGGGGTAACACCAGAACAAAGGAAAGTATTTACTTTAGGAGGAAAGAGACCGACAATCGACTTTCCTAAGCGAGAGCAACTCTCTGTACTTATCCAGTTGAGAAAAAAATAACTTGTACAATCGAATTATTCTGTTTCTTACAATCACCTTTTTATTGCACTTTGTAATAAAATGAAGCAACCAAGCGTGCATATGAGAAAGACCAAAAAAATGTATTCGAAATCGACTAATGTTTACTTCTCAAATATATGTATATCTACACATAAGTCTAGTGGTCAGCGTCTCGGGATCGGGATCGGAAGGTCCTGCGATCGAGTCCCGGTACCACTGAAGACCTACCGAGTATATGCGGAGTACGTGCTCGTTAAATCTGTTGGGTCCGAAAGTCCTCTAAGTTCCCATACCAAATCAATACCTCTGGGGGTGACAAGCCAATTCTGGGGATCCTCTAGTTGGCCTCTGTCTCAAAAAATTAGATGGATCCACTTATGTGTGTGTGTTGTCTGTTGTGTCTGTCTTACTTGACGAAGGTTTATAAGCGGGTCGCTGACCAAGCACACAAACCTGAATATATATATGTACACATAAGTTACCACCAGTGATTATTTCAGCAGTTACTCATAGAAGATAATCGAACCTTTTTGTTTTTGTAGATCCACAACATTCTGAGTTGATTGCGTGACAAAAAATTAGCTAAGATGTCGACTTCATATTAAAAATTTTAAAAACTTAAAAATTTCCAAAGCTTCATTTTTAGTTTATATTTCGAACATCTGACAAATTTTAACACTAAATACGTTATTTTTTTGTTCGTTAATTTTTAAACGTTATTAGTTTAGTTATAGACATGGAAATTAAGCGGCCGTAACGTAAAATAAGTTGAAAACATTGAAAAACTACTCCTCTCGGCTCTCACTGAGTAATGAAGATAAAAAAAAAAGATTTTTCTTACTGAGTATTAATTTTAATGACCCCAACAAAACACCCACAATTTTTCAGAATTACAAATAGTTTTTATATTTTTAAATAACTATTATTTAACATTTTTTAAATCATGAATAGAAACCAAATTATTTTTTTACAGAAATGAATCCATTACAAACAAGTAGGTTTGTAACAGAAACTGTCACTTAACCCGCTTCCACACAACAGTTGTGTTTAACAAGTAAAAAGGCGCCAAACACAGCATTAATTCTATAATAAACATTTACATGCTAAATTTGGCTGGTTTCATTTATTTTATTTCAAAATTTAAATAATTATTACTTATCGTTTGCAAAAATTAATTTATATTTAAAAGAATAAATATGTAATATTCCTCGCCTTTAAATGGAATGAAAGCATTTCATATCAACATACAAAGAATCTCGTAGTGAAATATATTTGACGTCATTTCAAACTGATCGATGTCGCAAAAATAAATTTATTTTAATTTATTGTCTAAAAGAATTAAAGTTTCTCGAGCGATTCTTGCGAATGGCAATGGTCTAAAAAAATGGCTTCGTATGCTTTTTAAATGAGCATTAAATTTTCAGTTTTTTAAATAATTGAAGTACTTCGAATTCGAATTCTTTTCTGAAATTTTCAATGTATTCTAATTTCGATGCGCCGAATTTTTTGACGTATCACACTTGTCCGTAGCATTTGTAATTCGGGCTATGAAAGTGGGTGACGGACAGACAGACTGATTGACGGACTGAACGATTATAATACCTTCCACTTTTTACGTTATAAACGTAGTGTGGAAGCTAAAAATATCGAGCAAAATCTCAACTTTAAAAAATATATAATATTTAATTGGTTGAATCAATCAAAAATTGCATTTGATTACTTTTTAATAAGCCTTGGGAGGAGGCTTTATTTAAAATGAAATGTATCCTGTACTTGGTAAATATGCACGACCTTGAAAAGATAGATGTATTGAAAACAACGACCTATTGTTGATGAAATTTATTTGAATTTTGTTTGATAAAAATTTGTTTAGTAGTTTTAATATTTATGCATTGGGTAAGGAAACTTAATTTTCTCATAATAGTCCATAGTTAAGTTAGGCACAACAAGTAGGTTTGTAACAGAATCTGTCACTTAACTCGCTTCCACATATTTGTGTTTAACAGGAAAAAACGCGCCAAACACAACATTAATTCTATATTTAACATTTACAAGCTAAATTTGGCTAGTTTCATTTATTTTATTTCGAAAATTCAATAATTATTACTTATCGTTTGCAAAATTAATTTATATTTTAAAGAATAAATATGTCATATTCCTCGCTTTTAAATAGAATGAAAACATTTCATATCACCATACAAGGATTCCGTAGTGAAATATATTTGACGTCATTTCAAACTGATCGATGTTGCAAAAATAAATTTATTTTAATTTATTGTCTAAAAGAATTAAAGTTTCTCGAGCGATTGTTGCGAATGGCAAATGTGATTTAATTCTAATAAAAACAGGGCCTTTAGCTATTTGTAATTCAAACTTTTAAACGCCAAAATTAACTATTTTCATTAATCTTCTTTCTCAGATTTAATAATTAGATTTTATCGTTTGCTAAATTTGTTTGTAGTTCGAAGAATAATGATGTAATCTTTTTTAATAAATATTTTTGTCGCCACAATTTCCCATTTACATTTCTTTCGAAAATTCACTTATTTATAATTTGTTAAATTAATTTACAGTTCAAAAAATTTATAATTTGTACAATTGATGCTTTAAAAATAAAAGCGAAACTTAGCATATTTTTTTTATGTTAAGTTAGAATTCTCTATGCATCTTTCTACATACATATATATAGAACCATTAAAAGAACTCTATTGTGATAATACAACAATCCAAACCGAATTATATCACATAAATAAATATTTTTTCAAAAGTGTATTTTTATTTTAACAAAAGTTTCTCGTACGTTTAACGAAATGGCAACAGTGAAAATATTGAATAAAAATGGAATTTGCATGTTATTTCAATGTAGATTAAATTTTTAGTTATTTAAATTTTAAATAAGCTTCTAGTTTAAATTTTTTAATGAAATTTGGCATGTAGCCTAATCTGATTTTTTGCTTCAAAATGACGTATCCCACTTGTCTGTGGGACTTGTGGATGACAACAGTGAAAATATGAATAAAAATAGAATTTGCATGTTATTTCAATGTAGATAAAAAAAATTTAGTTATTTAAATTTTAAATAAACTTCTAATTTAAATTTTTTAATGAAATTTGGAATGTAGCCTAATCTGATTTTTTGCTTTAAAATGACGTATCCCACTTGTCTGTGGGATTTGTGGTTCTTTCTGTGAAAGTGGGTGACAGACAGACGGACAGACAGACGGACGGACGGACAGACAGACGGACTGAACGATTATAAAACCTTCCACTTTTTACGTTATAAACGTAGTGTGGAAGCTAAAAAAAGCAGTTCAAACCTTTAAAAAAAGGCTCAAATAGCTGTAAATTGGCGCACCAGTTCAATTTTATGAGCTGAATAACATACTAAAAGTAAACAAAAATTGAGGTAGTGTCTTTTTGGTCAGAGAAGTTTTAAGGTACGAACAACCCCTCTGAGGGTTTCAAAGTTTAAAAAAAAAACATGTTCCAAACCTGAAAATTTGCATGAACATATTCCTCTATGTCGTAGGTACAGTTTTAAAAGTTTGAATAACTTTCGACCTGTATGTGCCCTGTGAAAGGGGTTTAAAGGAGTCCGCTATAGGGGTTTTATTGCCCTAAGGGCCTTTAAATCAGTAGCACGAAATTCAAATTCTGCATACACATGCTATTTAAGGGGGAATGGGCGCGCTGGACCGGGGGTCTCCAAAGCAAAGTGCATCAGTGTTAATCCAATGGCGAAAAAAATATTTTCTCTGCCACATTTCTCCGGCTGTATTGAATATTTTTTCAAGCGGATTTTTTTATATGATGCATGTAGCTGACTTACAGGTCCCGACAATCCCACTTTTTGAAATTGGTTCGAATATTTTTTATAATTTTCAATAAATAATTTTACACAAAATATTCGAAGCAATTTCAAAAAGTGATATTATAGAGACCTGTAAGTTATCTACATTTATTATTTAAAAAAAAAGTTTGTAAAAATATTCAATACAGCCGGAGAAATGTGGCAGAGAAAATATTTTTTCGCTATTGGATTAACACTGATGCACTTGAGTTTGGAGACCCCAGGTCCAGCGCGCCCATTTCCCCTTAACACCCTAAATAACATAGTAAAATTTCTCACCATTCCTCTTTTCGCAACGTTCGTTAAAGGGGTTTAGCATATCATTGGGTTGAAACCAAACATTATGTTACAAAACTGAAAATTAGTGAACACAGTCTTCTTGGTGACTTACATAAAGTATTTAAAAAAACGAAAAAATTTGACACTTGTGTGCCTTATAAAAGATGTTTAATGGTGTGGAGTTCCCCAAATGGTTTAACGCTCTGGGGTGTTTAAAAAAGAGGTACGTAATTGAAATTTGGCATACTTATACTATTTAACACACTCCTAAATAGAATATTTCTTTATGTCTCAACCAAAGTTGAAAAAATTCTTTAAAAAATCAGACCTTAATAAAAGAGATTTAATTTTGTAGAGTTCCCCCAAAATTTTTAATATTTTAACGTCATTTAAAAAGTTGTAAAAACTCGAAATTCGGCATACACACTATACAGGATATTACTCAACAGCTACTTTACAGGTTCGCAACAACGTTTTTTTTAATTCAAAACACAAGGGTGTTCCCCATAGAAACCCTTCTAACAAAAATACACAGTAATTTTTTTGCATTTTTTAAATTAAAAAATCTTCTGATTTTCAATAATTGTTTTTTTTTAATATTGTTGGTTTAATGGTTTGAATAGACATGTATACATTACATAAATATTCACTGCCATATTTCATTACTTTCGATACAATTAAACATAGGGGTTTTTAGCTTCCACACTACGTTTATAACGTAAAAAGTGGAAGGTATTATAATCGTTCAGTCCGTCCGTCTGTCTGTCTGTCACCCACTTTCACAGAACGAACCGCAAGTCGCACAAACAAGTGGGATACGTCATTTTGAAGCAAAAAATCAGGCTAGGTTACATCCCAAATTTCATTAACAAATTTAAATTAAAAGTATATTTAAAATTTAAATAACTAAAAATTTAATCTACATTGAAATAGCATGCAATTTCCATTTTCATTCAATATTTTCACTGTTGCCATTTCGTCCAACGTACGAAAAACTTTATTTAAAATAAAAATAAAACTCTTGAAAAAATATTTATTTATGTGATATAATTTAGTTTGGATTGTTGTAATATCACAATATAGTTCTTTTGATGGTTCATTATATATGTATGAGGAAAGATGCATAGAGAATTCTAACTTTGAATAAAAAATATGCAAAAGTTCGCTTTTATTTTTAAAGCTTCAATTTTACTAATTATTTATTCTTCTCTTTTTCGAAAGAAAGTTAATGAACATGGGAAATTGTGGCGACTAAAAGATATTTATTAAAGAAAATTGCAGCATTATTCTTCGAATTTCAAACAAATTTAGCAAACGATAATGAGTAATTATTAATTTGCGAATGAAGATTAATGAAAATAGTTAATTTTGGCGTTTAAAAGTTTGAATGAGAAATAAATTATTTGCTAAAGTCCCTGTTTGGCGAATTTCTTTTTCTTTTGAGATGTATAAATAGTGAGTTTTTTGTTTAGCGCAAATATTGTGACAGATTCTGTAACAAACCAACATTTTTTTTAATTATGCATAAGTTTATTTCAACAACAACCATATTAAAAAAACATTGCAAATAATTCAATCCTTTTACGTACAGAATGGAGAATCTAAATAAGTGAACAGCAAAATGTTGTAACTGATATTTTATTACACAAATCTTACATATTTTAGTGAAAACACTTCATTGCTGGAGAATCATACAATATTATGCCTTAGCTTCTTCAGCAATAAAAATAAGGCCAGTGGCATTTCATGGGAATAGGTGGGAAAGGTGGTACCACAGAGGTAGATGGAGATTCGCTGGAAGTTGGAAAATTCCAATGAGGATTCCAAATTGGGGGAAAATTTTTCGAGTTCACCTCTGTCTCGGATTCTGGCCTTGGCTCGACGTCGGTTTGGAATCGGGAGTCGATTTGGAATCGATTTGAAGTCGATGTGCTGTCGTCCACTTCTGCATTCTTTTGCGTAGAGTCTGCAAAGACTACTGCCTGAAATTAAAAAGTTAAGTAAATGTTAGAATCTTTATGAGTCTTGTAAAAGCGGCTCTTAAAAAGAAGCTTTCCAACTGGAAAACTCTAAAAACTACAGATAGTCAGTGCATTTAAAAAAAATTATAGTAAAGCATTAACAGTAAATTGCTTTGCGGTCTTTTTCTCAGGACGCATAATTTATACTTTAAAAAAATTATCTGTAATTTTAATTAAAATGTTAAAATAGTGCTATCCGTTATTAGGCCCGAAGTGTGCCTTCAAATTTCAAATTTTCTAGCCTTTATTTAAGCCGAGGAGAAGATCTTAAAATTGCATTAGCCTTTAATTAAGCCGAGGAGAAGATCTTGAAGCTTAAAAATGGCATTTCAGCCCAACTCCTCCTACATATGCTGCTGAAGTATAGTAGCCTTTATTTTGTCAAACATTTCACCTACATCACCTGCCCTAAAACATCCCACTGCTGTATATTCACTAATGTCACTTGTAGCATTAGAAAAAATAATTTTGTATTATTGTGCAAATGTAGAGACCTCCAGTGTCACACTTTTCAATTTTTCCTCTCTTGGTTATTGTGTAATCTTATTAAAAAAAATATTAGTACAGAATTAAATCATCCAAAATTTTTCTTGTAAAAATAATTGACAACTCATAAGAGATAAAAGAGGAATTGTTTTGCTACAGAGCCATGACTCTAGGCACAATTTTTTTTGAAAAAAAATATACAAAAAGATCTCTATATTAAAAATCATACATGGAAATGAGTTTTAGTTACATGAATTGATACATGAGCTAACAAGATACGTTTTTAGAAATGTTAAATAAAAAATACCAGCGTGTTTTTACATAAAAAAAGATTGAAGATGAAAACTTGTACTCTTTCTCACCAAAAACCTTTTCTACAAAACTTGCCACCTCATCGAAAAGTTATAAGTAGTTTATATATAAATGAAAATAGAGAGCGAAGAACAACGATTATAATCAAATATTTTTTTTAAGTAGGCGGTGAACATAGGGAAACGGTGGTCCTATGAACGCACACCTCCACTATGCTTTCTAATTCGGAATTTAAGCATGGGCACCTTTCACAGTTACCTATTAAATTTATGAGAATACCTTACGAGGCTCTGTTCTGGCTTTGGCCATGCTATATGAACGGATCGTGCTCGGCAAAAATATACATAATTTCCGCTAATGAATAGCATTGTGTATATGAGACAGATGCACGTTAAATCTGCCGTTGTCCAAAGTCCTTTTGCAGCGTACGATGAGGCTGTAATGTTGCGTTGGGGGCCAGTTTAAGTGTCGGCTTCATCACTTTAAATCCAAAAGACTCCAAGGCAATAGCACTGGTGTAGCTCTATAGTGACGTTAACTGAACCAAAACCAACTTACAATTTTAAGACTTAAAATAAAGTGATATCCTATTTAGTAGTTAATTCTTTAAAAAATTAAATTTCCAGATTTTTTTAAAGTTAAAAGATGATAATTTATCGAACTTTCATTTACTTACCAGTAAGACCAGCAAAAACGCGATGAACAGTGAAATTTTCATGTCGGCATTAGTTTGGAGAAACTTTAATCTAAGTATAACATGAAGCTTATATTTATACCATCAACAGAAGTCTAAATTGGCATTTTTTCGATTCGCAAGTGATATATTGTCGTTTCCTTCACAACGTAGCAATACACATCTGCAATTTCCAACAAACAAGTGTTTTAGACTTCAGAAAATAAGGTCAATTTAGTGGATATATCTATGTGGAATATCGAAGTAAACTGTATAATTATTTCTTTTGTCATAAATATTTCACTTTCCACTAAAGACAATTCCCTCACTTATATTATTTACTTATATTGATAACTGAAAAAAGAAGCAAAAGCAATTTAATTTACAAGATATATATTTAATCAAAATCTATGCAAACCGCATAATAGCAATTTATTTTAATATTTTAGCTGCATGTTACTTTTTTTTAAAAAATTTAAAACATGGAATATATTGTAATTATTTCGCCTGTTCGTGTGTCCTATATTTTATGAACGCTGTAATTGGCTTGTTTCATTTTTTGAATGGTAATAGAAATGGTGTAGGTAAATATATATTTCTAGAGCCTCAGTTGTTGAATAGATGTCACGTGGGAACACAGCATATCAATTGGAGCACCGATCGAAAAAAGAACAGGGATGAAAGCTGACCGACAGACGCACCAATATTCAAACACCATTTTTTCAGAATCAGCACCCTCCAAAACTTGAAGAAAACAGAAATTCTCCATTTTAGACTTTCGACCCCCATCGCAATACTTTCATTGCCTTGTATTTCATATAAGGTAATTGAAGGTGAAAAGTAATATTTAAAAATTATGTATCAACTAGCTATAATGGGATATCAGAACATTGAACAATTGGCTTGTTTAAGGTGACGTATTTGCTCCCAGCTTCATTCCTGGCATCCTTTGGCCGGTGCTCTGTTCTCACGTGTCATTAATTAATAATAATAATAATAATAGTAACACGATATCATTGCACGCATAAATTAACAAAAATTATAAATATTGACAATAAAGGTTGGCCACAGTTAATTATAGAAAAAAATGGAAGTTTATTTTTATGCAAATGTGAAAAAGAAAACAAAGTTTAAAAATATCATAACTGTCATTAAAACACCCTTTTATTTAAATTCAGGATTATAAAAATTTCGCTGCGATGAATTCATGTTACGACAATTTCCAAAAATAGTAATCGTACTGTTCACAGAAGCATGTGTGGATCTTCCCAAATTTCCAAATGTACTAAACCAGTCTTGGCCATTCGCAGAGAAGAACTGATGTGGAAACGAAGAGCGCCTTTGTCAGCCGATCACGTCAGGGAATTGTGCCAAAAAGACATCAAAGTAATAGTGCAGTCGTGTAACAGGAGAGTCTTCACCAACGAAAGTTACTCGAACGCGGGAGCTGAAATTCGAGAAGACATCAGCGACGCATCGGTCATCCTGGGCGTGAAAGAAGTTTCCATCGAACATCTTCTGCCAGACAAGACATACTGCTTCTTTTGCCACGCCACAAAAGGAGAGCCGCAAAACACGGCCATATAGAACACGTTATTTCGAGTAATATCCGTCTCATAGACTATGAGTTCTTGCTTAACAGCGATCAGAAAAAAATTCCGAAAGATGTATTTTCGAGGTATGCTGGAATCGCTGGGTTCATATAGATATTCTTCACGGTCTAGGCATCAGATTACAGTCGCTAGGGCAGAGCTCACCGTTCTTACACATCGGCATGGCTCACAATTACAGACGCTCTTTTTCAGCTTTGATGAATGTTCGAGAAGTTGGATATGAGATTGCACTGGGGCAAATGCTCAAATCAATTGGACCCATGGTCTTTGTCTTCCTTGGAACGGGTGATGCCTCGAAAGGGGCACAACAAGAGATCTTCGAGAACCTACCATTCGAGTACATAGAGGTGAAAGATCTCCCCCAAATCCATGAAAGAGGCTCCATGAGCAAAGTGTACGGCGTGGTCATCGGGACGAAAGACTACCTGAGGAAAAAAGATGGCGGAGACTTCAACAGAGAAGAATTTCGCCAACATCCAGGTCGCTACGTTTCCGTTTTCGCAGAAGAGGTCGCCCCGTACGCTTCGGTCATCGTCAATGGACTCTACTGGAAACCAGGTTACCCGAAATTGCTGACAACGTCTGACGCACAAAAACTACTGCAGGCTCGACCAAAAACCATATCAGATTCTCATTTAGGGTTTGATCTTCCACATCGGCTTCTTGCCATTTGCGAAATAAGTGCCGATCCATGTGGAGCATTCGAATTTATAGATAAATGTACGACCTTTCCGTTCTTTATTTACGATGAAAATCAGCAGCAACGTGACGTAGCTTATAGGGGTCCAGGGATTCTTATATGCTCGATTGACAACATGCCTTCTCAATTTGCCATGGAAGCTACAGAAAGCTTTGGGAAACTTCTACTACCCTATATGGATAATATTTTAAGTTCAGATGCTACTAAGCCGTTGGAACAGCACAATTTACATAAGTTTATTCGCGAAGCAATTATAGCAAGCAATGGAAAACTACAGCCGAACTTTGAATATATTGACCACTATATCAAAGGGCTACAAAAATAAGATTCGTAAAATGCACTGCAACAGAAAATAGTAAATTTATATCAAAACTCATTCGTGCTATCCTGTTAATGATGCAAACGTTTATATACATTTTATTTACTTTTACCTTGAACTCAATGAGATGTTTAAATAAATATACGCTTAAAAGTGGTCTTGCCGTTTTCATTAAAAAATATGGGGTGATTATGAGAGGGAATTGATGAAGTTCTTCTTAAGGGAGAGTATTTCCAAGCTTCTAATGACACAGAGATAAATGTCACCAAGATTGGAAAAATGTAGTTCAATAAATTATCCTAGTTATGTCTATAGTGTCATAATTTTTCAGTATTTTTAACAAATTTTGTTCCTTCGATTTAGGAACACTAGAATTTAAGATGTTCCTAACATAGAAAGCCCACAAAAAGATTTAGTTTACAAAAACCTTAGCTTTTCTTTTAGTTAAATTTTACCTCAACGTCATCCCTTTCAGGACATACATCACTAGGTTTTGAAATTCCTACCATCCATACATCGTAAGATATTAGTTACATAATTGCCTATTTTTTAGTTATTGGGAGGAGTAGTTGACCTTATCAGCTTTCTATGATTGTTTGCTTGAATTATCATCGCAATAGAGCTACAGGAGGGCTATTGTGTTCGTAATTTTGAACCGCGGTGAAATGACGAGGCCGAAATCTGAGTTAGCACCCTACGGAACCTTACAGCGACATCTTACGCGGCCATTAGAACTCTACTTAACTTCACAGATTTAACGAGCATTTTTGTTGGATTTTGGCTGCATTTTCCATTCATAGGAAAGCAGTGTTGGAAACTGGAAATTGATCCGAGGTGAACGGATGCTCCACCACAGCCGTTTGCCTTATGTCCGATTCTATACTAATTGGTTGACTCCAAAGCCCCACTTCTGATTTATAGTATATCTGGTTAGGGAATACAAAAACATTGCAGTGTAGCACAAATGTACTGGAGCATAAGCAGTTCATCAACGTTTATTTGGGTCAAATAAAAACTCCTAAACTCCTCGGCGCAACAGCCCATCACTGAGCCAAGGCCTACCGTGCCCAATTCAGCTTTCGTGACCAAGGGCTCTGGGGTGCTAGGCATACGTCCCGGTAAGGTGGTCAGCCTCACGCGGAACCCCCAGTGTTTAGTTCCCAAGCATGCTTGGTACCCATTTTATCGACCCATTCAAGGGATGAAAGGATGGGTCAACCTCGCCCAATCCGGGATTCGATCCCCGGACCTGTGGCGTGGCAATGTGAAGCACTACCACTAAGCCACTGGGCCTCAAAGGTCAAATAAGGGTCAAATAAGTACCAAAAATTTTAACAAAACTATTCCATTGACAAACTTCATAATAAAGTTGGGGGCGGGGGGGGGGGGGGATTGAATCAATTAAAAAAATAGGTATTTAACATTGATATGTGTAAGAACAAAGAAAAAAATATTAAAATATAAAATATCCTGAAAACAGAAATTCACAAAATTAAAAAGTTACAAAGATATGTACTTTATTAAAGCTTGTTTAAATACATTAGTACAGCATATATTAGACACCAATATATTAGAATCAGTATTTTTAACAAAAAAAAAACTGCTATAAATATTAATATTTAAAAAGGTACTCATACATCATAATGTATTCTTAAAAATTGTTTCAGAATAGAACAGTCAATAATTACAATATTCCTAGTTGATAAGTGTTGTTTGAAGCTGAAAATTCTCAGATTTACCTAAATTAACACACATATATATCATACAATTGCATGATAGTTTTTCACAAATTTCTAAAATTACATTGGAAACAACACATGCTATAAAAAAGTGATACTGTGCTTAAAAATGATAAAAGTTATCTTATATACCATAAAACAACTAATTCTATCTATTTTTGGAATAAAAATATTTTATATATTGTAGACAGTTTTCCTAAATACCTAAGACAGATATATAACTTCAAAAAGAATATACACATACAAATCTCTAGTGGAAGAAAAAAATATATAATTTTAAAAACTTATCAGAAGACACAGTTTATAAGCATTATTTCATACTTTTAAACATCCAATATATTTTTTTTAATTTGAATGACATAGCCATTTCAATATATTTTACATAACAGTTCAATAACATAAAAAAAGGCACATCTGAATAAAATTTTGACACTCAATTTAATATTAGGAATTCCTATCAAAACACATCCAAACTTGATAGTAAAGTTTAGGAAAATGTACATCATCACAACAGCACCTTAGTTGAAAATTTGACGATTTCAGAACTGAAATGTTTGTATTCAGAACAATAATTTATTTTCACAAAGTCTCTGAAAAGCACTATATTTTCTGTTATAACTTTACTATTTTAACTTAAAGTAACTAAATAAACCATTTAAAATTATCGATAAACAAACAGCAAGTGTTTTTTGAAAATTTTTACACAAAAAAAAACTGATGAATAAAATTTTAACACAGAATAATACTTTCAGTACATTCTATACTTAGTTTTTTTTTACTGTGAACCATAAAACTTAAAGATTTTAGACTCAATTTTTATTGCTAACAGCACAATTTTTAAATTTGTAAATATATATTTGAAAAGTGTACATTGGAGCAATATTAAGTCACTGTATTATGAAAGAAAAATGTAAGATTAATGTCTTAGATATTATTGTGATTGCAAAACAACCAGCTTTTGATGGGGGTGTAAAATATCTTACATTTTGGATAGCTCAATATGTATATGTATGGACATATTTTTTAAAAAATTGCTTGCTACTTTCTATTTTTACAAGGATGTTTGCAGTTTCAAAAAAATTCCTGAACATGCAATATTATTTCGAAAAAATGCTTTTTTGAAAGAAAAAAAACTTATTACTATCAGATTGTAACATATAAATGATTTAAAAATTGCATGTTGTTACAAAATTACTTACTAATTAAAAGAACTTGGAATATAAGTCTCATTAAAATTAAAAATGATTTCAAACAGCTGCTGAAAGTCTGAATAAAAAAAATAATCAAAATTCAGGAATTAAATATCATAAATTATTAATAGAAAATTACTAAGCGGAATATGGATGCTATGAAATTTTAAAAGCAAATATTGCATTGACCTTCTCCTGATCAAAACATGCATGTGTTGAGTTGAATTCTTAAATAGTTAATGTCCAATAAATAAAACACTGAAGCCTGATTTATACATATAAATTGTTCAACTTTTAAATTAAGTTTTCTTTCTGATTTAAAAATTGATTTAACTTACAGAAGATAATATTGAGATGTAACATGTTGAGGCATCGGTTCATCTATTTTTTTACTTACAAAATTAAGGCTCTAACTGTAACTTTCCTTCAATTACAATCTGCAGCGATCCAGAAATTGCAAATCACTGGATAACTAAACATCGCAAAACTTCCGTTATCCAAAAACCCCGAGACTCTAACGATCTTTAAAGACCCTTATCATTGCATTTTTATTTTTCAAATGGAAAAAAAAACATTTTTAACTGTTTTATAAAAAAGGGGAAAAACAGAAAAATTAAGAAAAAAATCTGAAAACTGCTAAAAAAAGGGAAAATCTCATACTTGCTCCGGAACTAGATCACTGAAATTTCCACACAAAAAAACCCTGTTCAATATTAATTAAATTTATTACATTTATTTAACACTAGAAAATTTATTCCCGTTCTTCGCACGGATATTAAAAATATCAAATCGATCCAAGTATGTGTACCATATAATCTGTTATAGGATCATAAACTTATGTTATTGTTCCCGCTTGTTATAAAGTATAAAATCCTGTTTCATTGCCTTAAAATTCCAAAATGAAAAATACACTATAAAATGCACTCATAAATATCATCACAATTCCCTCATAAATATATAAAACTTTTTTGCTCAATTGGCGCGTTTTGGTAAATAATTTGATAGATATAGCTACATTAATTAGATAATCTATTAATAGATATAACTACAAACACACCCATTATACAGCTCTAACACGATGATCTTCGAACAACCAACCAGCTTATAAATTATTTATTTTAAAAAAAACATTTTACCCATTTGGCGAGTTTTAGTTAATAATTTTGGCGAGTTTGGCAACATATTTGGCAAAAAAATAAAGACATAAAACCCTAATATGCAGCTCTAGTGCGATGGCCTTTATTAACCCTCATAGTTCAGTAATAGCTTAACTATACATTTATTGCTTAAATATGCATACAAGCAGTCAACAGAAAAATCTACGAAAAAATCATCAAATAAACCCACAATAAATTACGGGAATAGAGACTGGCAGAGTTACGTCACTTGAAACATGTCAGTTATTTTTCAAATAATGAATTTAGCTTCTGAAGGTAATGGCAACAGAATAAAATAAACATTTTCAATTTTAATTATTTTCGTTAAAAGTTTTATTTAATTTTTTCAGCAGATGGCATCAGGAAAGTAAAAAAATGATCGGATTTGAGCCAAAGTGGTGTAGTTTTTTCAGAAAATTTGAATTTTCTCTAAAAATAGAACATTTTGAAACCTGAAAGTTCAAAAATCATAATCTAAGTATGAACTACGCATTTCATAATATATAGTTTATAAAATACATATAAAAATGGAATGAATAATTGTAAAAAGCTAACCACTTCAAACAATTGAAGAGCTTAGTGGAAGAATGTGCTAAGTGACATTTTTGAAAAAATTGATATTTTTGTGTCAATGAACATATTACTAACGTCTTTAATGATAACAAGTTTAGTATATTTTTTACGGTTTGCAAATACCATTTTAAACAGATCCGAGTGCAAACTAGAAACTTTAAAGCTTGTTTTATCATTTTCTCCTTTTTGTCACTTAGCAAAGTTCTTCCACTAAGCTCTTCAATTATAATAGTAATACTAATAACAATCAATGGCCTAACAATATCAAACTTCACAAGAAATAAATCTACAAGCCTACACTATCACATTCCTAATGATTGAGTATAACAGACTTAATCCAGTCTACTTTTGCAGAAACTTTTGCGTAAATTGAGGGTCTGTCAGCAAGGCCGCAGATTCCCCAAATGAAATTTGAGTCTGTATGAGCGCTCACTGCCCCGTGGACGTACCACCTTCCGTCTCTCTGGCATACAAGGGGTCCACCACTGTCTCCCTATTAAAAATAAAGAGAAAACATCTTACCAAACTTAAAACAAATTAATGATATATTTAAATTAAATATATTTTGTGAACAAACTTATTTGTAGCACACAAAAAATATATATATAACAATGTATTTACAAGACATAAAAAGTAAGTTGTGTAATAGTAGCAGTCATTTTATACGAATATTGAAATTTTCTTTAACCTTCTGAGGGATACAGACGTATAAACCCGTCACCTGGCTCAGGTTATCCAGAAGCATACAGAGTTTTTAAAAATTTATAAATTTAATAATTTTATTAAATTTAAATAAAGTATGGTGAAGCATTAGATAAAGCATTTTGAAACTGGATTAAGTAAACAGGGTAAGGATGATACAGCAGCAGCCGAAGCAACTTCATAACAACATAACAGAAGTCAGCATCAGAACTTTGGACTTCATCAATGACAGACATAATGTGCACCAGTTCTTTATCCTCTTAAGACCCGAGCAAAATCCTACACTTATATTCTTAATCTAAACATACTTTTCATACAAATATATGCTAAAAAGTATGTTTTGCAAAGTAATTTTTAAAAACATTATGTTTAATGGTTACTGAGAGACACGCCTTAAGCTCTAAAAATACATATTTTTTGTGCTATAAATGAGAAAAAAGAGGCTGTATCACTTATTTGTAGTTAACTGTTTATTTTAACATTGTTTTTAATGCAAAATGCCTGTAAAATTAACTACTAAAAGGACTTTTTGAAAAGTTTGAAAAAAAAGTTAAAAAAAAATTTTGAACTCTAATATCGTATTGACCCTTGTTCAACTTCATTTTTTTATAGAAATAAATGACTGATACCTGTGATCAAAGGCTGAAAACTGATATTTGGATCTTCTTCTATCGGACCAGGTCGATTTCGGAACTAATTAACATGTTAATTGTTTGTGGGGAGGTTTTAAAAAATGTCCCCAAATGGTGACGCCAGGTCGCACGAGGTTATACACTGAGTATTTACTATTAGTTGGATTTTAGGCTGCACAATCCATTTACAGGACAATGTATTAAAGAACACCTTCAAACCTTGGAATTCTGATATCTCTAGGCCTTGCATCCGCAACTAGGCTTCAAGGCCCTGATTCTTTTAAAAGACGCTCCAAAAAATTATGTATATACCTAAATAAGATAAGTACTTACAGGAACATCAGTAACAACAAAAACTTTTCATAAAATTAAATTCGGATAAAGTTTTTAGATTCTTATAACTAACAACTAACTTTTCTTCTTTTTTTAATATAAATTTGTTTCAGACTTTGTGTCGCTTTACGTCTATGGAGAAACAATTGTCAAGTAAGTCTGGTCATGTTAAATTTCATTAAGAAATTTATTATGTTATTTTTTTTTAATCTATAATTCTGTTAATTATAATTCCCGGAATAAAATGAAAACTACCATCTGATAAAAAAAAATTTAAGTAAATATATGAACATCACATCACTTTTAGTGATGCAGCTATCACTAATTTATATGCAATAAAATATGTATTGAAATTGAAGTAAAGAAAGCACATTCAAAACAAAAACTATGTGTGATTTTGTAGTTATATATAACAAGTAGATCTTTGGCTTTAAACAAGTATCGCTATTAAATGGTTTTTAAAACAAAAAATAATGGTGCCTGCCTTAAAAATAAATAATAAAATAACATTAAAAATATCTAGACTTGTTTTTCTGGACACAATTTTTCAGGAAGAGCATCTTACTAACAACTAAATTTGTTTAAAGTTAAAAAATTCCAAAATTTGTTCAGGAATAACAATTTACATTTTGACCCAATCATTTTTGCGGTGGCTGTAAGTATCAACTAGATCGATATAGTACATTGATTCCTGATCCATAATTTTCCCAATTATTTTTCTTTAAAAAAAACTCATAACACCACAAATATTTTGTAGCCTACTATCCTTATCACTAAATCAAATTTTAGATTGTGTAAAATATTATTAAAAAAATATGTCTTACATTACATATCCCATACAGAGGCTCCATACGTCCAGCACAAATCATGGTTGTATTTTCAAACTTAACAAAAATATTATTACAATTCTCATAAGGTTGAATAATTTGTTCAACTTGCTTTAAAACATCATCAGATCCAGACCCTGAAAAATATTTACTTATTATCTTGCACATTAATTTTTGTAAAAAATTTAAAATAAAATTAAGACAAATACTAAATATATATTAGTATCAAAAAAATATTTTAATATTAAAAACCATTTTAATGCCATAAGTACATGCCTCTTTTGAAATGCCATTGGGAATTATTTAAAACAAAACTAATAAACTTAGTTAAATTGTTTAAAGTAATAATATTATGAATAATAGCTGTTGGAAGGATTAAGCACAAACATTATTTAAAGCCCTTTTCTTTATGAAAAATGCACAAAATGTCCTTCTAAATGAGCTTTTTATTGTATCTTAACTTAGTATTTATTATGTATCTTTTATTGTATCTTTAACTTAGGCATGCATCTAACTAAATTATTGTCACACAGATTAACTATGTAGATTACCAGGTTTACATCAAATCAAGGTATGCTACTAGGTTATGTTTGCTTCATTTCAGAACATGATTTCTTATTACTGACAGAAACTAATGATTTTTTTAACAGCCTTTCTTTCAACAACAGTCTCTTTAAGAATATATACTTTTTATCCACAATTAGTTCTAAAGCAGGGCATTTCAGTTTTAAAAATATAGACTTTTCATGTCATACAAGTGAAGAAACCTAGTTTTTGAAGAAAATGCCAAATTTTTTTCCAGAGGTATATAAAATCGTACCCAACTTAATGGCTATGCTATTTTTCATAAAAACAAACAACTCATATGTGAAATCAAAGGCTGAAAAGTGATTTTATAATCCTCTTCTATCAAACCATTTAAATTTTTATAATTTAAAAAAGTTCTGTAGTAACATAAACAAATAAATGACAGATATATGAACTCAAACACTAAAAAAGTGATTTTTGATCTGGGCTGGAAAAATCGCCCGTCCTCGACGGTCAAAAATTCCCCGAGGACAACCAATTTCTCGAATCCGACATCCACGAGGACGGCCATTTCCCAGTTAAAGTTCGTTTATTTTTTAAATTGTGTTTTTGTTATCTTAACAAGAGTCTAGCGCCTGCTCCACTCAGTCTGTGACATCACTGCTGACGTCTCCCTGCTGTCTCCAATCAGGGCCCTCAAATCCTGGCGCGCCGTTCTTCGCTCACTCCTCTGAGTCACTTCTCGAATGTTTTTGTTTCGTTTACCTTCCCCATTAAAATTCGAAAACGAATGCAGCACGATACTGCTTGTGTTACCGTCCTCAGCATATTTATGGCAAAAAGATGAAACGGCAGCAAAGCATCAGCAATTATTTTGGTAGCTTAATCGGAAACAATTCCAATAGAATGGCAGAAAATGGTCCTACCGACGATATCGAGACAAATGAAAATCATTTTCAAATTTACGACAAAGAGAAGAGAAATCGACCATTTTTAGAGACTTGGACAAAAGAATTTCCATGGGTGGAGTTCCATGAGGAAGAACAAAAAATTTATTATTACTGTATAATATAATTGTAGTAATTACAGTGTGCAATTTATATAAATGTTTGTAATAAATAAGGGAAAATTATATATATTTATTTAGATGCTATTTATGTAGTTTGAGTTTGACGGGTTAGTTTCAAAGGAGGACGGGTACATTCTTGGACAAGCCGTCCTCGGGGACGGGTAATATTTCTGAGATTTTTCAAGCCCTGTTTTTGATCCTCTTCTATCGTCTACAATTTCAATTCTTAAAGTATACATTAAATCTTTCAGTAACAGGAACATAAAACAAAACATCCATTCAAATAGATTGAAGAAGTTTCAGGAGGTTTTTGTAGTTATTTTCAACTCACCCCTTGTCATACCCCATCCTGTGACAAAACACTTCTGCCCAACGCTAAGCGTCTCATTGCTGTGTGGCAGACAAGCTGTCTGCACATGGGGACTCAGGGTGACTGGCGAGTTCAGTTTCGCCAGTGCAATATCGTGAGTGAAGTTGAACACCCCATTTCTGAAAAACTGAAAATAGAGCACATTTTTAGTGATGAGAAATAAATATTGGTTTTTTACTAAAAACTTTCAAGGTAAAACTCGGGGAAAGATCCCATTGTTGAAAAACATGAAATCGTAAATTTTTAGTTTCACTAGTATTGTAATAAAAGCAGGATACTTACTTAACTAAAACTTTGAAACAAACTAAAGCATTGAAAGTTCGTTTATTGTTAACTTTATATTAATTTATTTTTAATTTATGATTTGTGCTGTATTAGTATATTACAATAATGTACATAGTACTTCATATATTAATATAGTTATCACAAAATTATGGTTCCTTTTCAAAATTGCATAAATTGTTAACTTATGTTCAGCTAGTGAATCAACCTCAAACATTTTTTTAAAAAGGATCAAAATATAACCAAAATAGACAATAAAATAATATTGCCTAACAACATTCATAACGCATATAATAGCTTTAAAGAACTTCCCTAAGGCAATTTTCCCCATAGTGATTCCCTCAAGGAGTCCTCATAGTGAGGTAGTGTCCTCATAGTGAGGTAGTATACAGCAATTACAAGTGTAACTGATATAATTTAACATTCAAAATTTATTAGTACCATTTTACATTTTGAAAAGCATCCAAATAAGATAGATAACAAAAGTTTTATTGGCACTAAAAATATTAGGTATAGAGATGCAAAATTTTTAGAGCATGAGACCATATTGGTAAACCATGTACAGAAAAATGATGATCTCCTTTGAGTTAACATGGAAATTCAATGCTCTTCTGCACACAGTTTGATCCTGTTAGTCAAAATGTCAGAACAGATATGGAGGTATATATGCGGATATTTAATGAAATAAATAGGGATGTTTGTACGTTGTTAAGCAACGAAAATGAACAGATGTGGTAAACATTTCATTTCATACAACTAGATAGATATAAAAACCCAACGTCAAAGTTTTAAGCTTGCCAAAAGTAGCCAATGCATACACAGGACAATACATCATTGCTGAACCAAAATGTCTAAGTAATATGCTGCAAGACATAAATATGTACTTTTGCTATACAGGGTGGCCCAAAAGTAGCCTAACAGATAATGTTGTACCATTGGTAAGAACTTTGGGTTATCTAGAACAGGTATTTGACATAGTCGTGCTTAGTTTTGTTGGTTGGCTAAAATAAAGTCATACTACAGCGTATCTTATCCAAAGAGTAGCAATTCGTGGACTTCGATTGGTTTAGTTTCGAGATATCTTCGGTTTATTAGAGACCTTACCGGCCAGGCTATCCCGGCCCTGTTTATTTGTTTGATGCTCTAGAAATATGCAAATGTCACCAGAGGAAGTAATTTCGAATCCCGTCACCTGCCAAATATCGTATAAAAGGATTTGTGCTGGTGGAAAATTTATACTTTTGTTTATGGCCGTTTTTTTTATTTGCCGACGGTGGATCCTTAAGACCTACTGGAAGTACGAAAATGGGGAGACTGTGCGTATGATATGGGAAAGTGAGTTTAATTTGCCTGCGCCTTCCCGTCATGCAATTTACAGCATAAAATACAAGTTTGAAACCACGAGTTCCGTCGCCAATGCCGAAACCACGTACAACGTTGACACAGGAAAATGAGATTAATGTAGCCCTTACATTCGTAAACAGTCCAAAGAAGTCTACGCAACAAGCGTCTCGTGAGCTGGTGATCCCGAGGGCATCATTACAACGCCTGATGCACCAGCTGAACCTTAAGCTGTACCGCCCAAGGCTGTTACATGGCCTTCTTGAGGACGATCCTGACCGCAGATTACAGTTCTGTGAAGTAATGCACGATCAACTGACTGATCAACCAGACCTGCTTTCAAAAAGAGTGTGGACAGATGAAGCCTGCTTTAAATTGTCTGGCCATGTCAACAGACATAACAATGTGTACTGGGCCGACGAAAACCCACATGTCATTTTGACTACGCATTTAAATCAGCCAGGCGTCACAGTGTGGGGTGGCATATCCTGCGATGGTGTCGTGGGTCCTGTCTTTTTCGATGGAACCATTGATGGCCCCAGGTATTTGGATATCTTAATACAAGTTGTAGTACCACAACTGGAAGCACGGCCCGACTTTGCGGAGTTGTTTTTTAAACAGGACGGTGCCCCACCGCATTATTCTTTGGTGGTCCGACGATACCTGGATCTGACCTTCCCGAATCATTGGACAGGGAGACAGGGGAGCATTGAGTTTCCACCACGTTCCCCGTACTTTACTCCCATGGATTTCTTTTTCTGGGGAGTAGTACAGAATAATGTTTATTCCAGAAAACCCGCCACAGTACGCCAGTTGAAGAAATTTATCGATGATGCTTTTAAGGACATTCGCGACAACTTTAATAATTGTGTCGTACTGTGTGTGAGAGTGTTGAGGATAGGTTGCAGGAATGCATCAATGTCGAAGGTAGACAATTTGAGCATCTTCGGGATTAAGAATGTAAATATATGTATGTAAATAAAATTGTCACTTTTGACTATGGTTCTGAATTACGATGCCTGTCGCCAGTAACTCTCCTGTAGCTCTAGTACTATATAATTCAACCAAACTTAACCTGTATTAAAATAACTGTTTCTGTATAAATAACTGTATACCTAACTGTTAGGCTACTTTTGGGCCACCCAGTATATAAAAATCACTTATTTAATAACTGTTTGTTTTGTGACATATATCCGAAATGCCATGCATCTACATGAAAATATCTAAGGGTGATTTTTTTTCTTCCTTCGTACTTATTATTATGAATTAGAACATTCTTATGGACTGCACTTATTTTCGTTTGCTTACCTTGTGTGATTTGCTCCAATATCAAAGGTTGGCCGCACTTCTTAAGAAAACTTAATACTTCCATTTTCAACACTTTCATATCCTGAACGATTTCGTTCATTTGATTAACCCCCAAATTGAAATCATCGAATGAATTTTGGTTATGAACACTGCTGTTCGCATCAAGAACACTCGTTACTGAAAGCGTATCGATATTTAAATTACGAACATCATTGGTGATGTCAGAATTGGAATTGGTGCTATCTTTAATTTTTGCTGTTTGCAAATTCTTGATCTTCATATCGTGACATTTTTTCTCAAATTCCTTCAGAGATGACTTGATTTGCAATGACGATTCCAAAAAAGGAGACTTATTCTCCCTTAATTTTATTTCATTTACAGTAAGGAGACCGCGAACGATGGAGATAGGGTAGCTCGTCTCGAAACCGTTCTCGTAGCCACGATCGAAACCACTTTGAACTTTAGATTCACCACCCAAAGTTACTCCATCGACATAACCCGTCTTATAGCCAATCTCTTGAACTTTTGTCCACTCATTTTCTTCCAAAGTAAACGGTTTTTCAGAATAAATTGCGTCAGACACTAACATTTCGGCCATCATCACGCAGCTCATCAACAAAAACAACAACAAAAACAATTAAGTTACAGACCAGTAAGTACTGAATAGAGTGGAGTAAGTCACTTGCTGCTAAAAAAACTTTACTATCAATTTGACATTTGAAATTATATCATCAAATCATTGATAATGATGCATTTCAATTATTCATTCTAAAACGAAAAATCAAAATATAATTTCCGCAGTTTGCCTTGTGAATATTATACGAATTCTCAGAACACCACCTGAGCTACCACTAAAACATTAAGGGGGCGTTCAATATATTCGTAAGGTGTTAAGGGAAGACAGGGGGGGTTCAAGCGAAACTTACCAAATCTCATAAGGGGAGGAGGGGTTTGTCAATCTCATATAACTTTTCGCGGCAAAAATAGACAACCAAAAAATTGAGGTACGAAATGTTTCGTGACTTAAATATGTGCTATGGCAAGATGTAGCATGATAATATCCTGAAAACGCTGATAAGAAAATAATATCAAAATACTTATTGTTTCCTGAAATTTTTTGGCTTACATCTGCTTTTTTGACTCCATAAACTTCATAATCTTTAATGTATCTGATTTGTTCATAAGGATCTGTTTTGTATCTATGGTGATTTCCAAGATGAACACGAACAGAAAACGGCATACGATGACTAAAAAAATACAAAAATGTTATTTTAAATACATTACTTCAAAAAAAACACGAACTATATCTCAACCATTTAAGCCCATTTATAACAAAGATAATAACCTAATAGCGTGTATAAATGACCGGCTTAAAAATATATTGCAAAAGTCAGACTAAAAATTAAAAATCTTCAGGAAGATTTTGGATTTTGTAAGCAATTTATGTTCCACATTACTTACTGCATAAGACAATGAGCGGCAGTGACGAACCATTCGGTGTTCAGAAGTGTTCCTCCACAGATATGTCCATTTGTCAGGTAAGTGGCGTCTTGAAGATCAACCTGATAAAAAGATAAGATAATCAAAACAAGTAACGAAGTCAAACGTCTCCCAATTGGCGTTATTGAAACAGCGTTCATCTTCATCACCTTTCAAAAAAAGTAATAAAATGACCAATTCAACCTCATTTTTTTCAAACCTTTAGTAGTGAGTGGTGGTAAATCCAATTTTTTAAGCGTAGCGTTATACAAATTACAAATACTGAAAATATAAGTACGCGTTTATTGACAATTTCGATGTTGAATACTGAGAATTTCACTCTCTGACTCTCTTTTAACTATCTCTCTTTTAACTATATTAAATACAACCTATAAAAAAAATACAAACAAATTTTGTACAAAAAAATACAAATAGTTTATAGTTTCGGCAAAAAAAAATAATTTTACTATTAATTGTTTATAGTATAGTTAAACATATTGCTGACGAAATACAAAGTGGGGATACATGGGAACATGTCGGTTGGCACTTGAACTTCACAGCCCTAGTAACGATTAACCAAGGTGAGGGAAAACTGGACTTTGAGCTTCGGGCATCTACATCTTGTGAACAGACAATATAGAACTGATTATTTGAAAATGGTTACCTACCTGCCATGGCCAACTGCCTCTGCGCGCCTCCCGACCTCCGACGATCCTGTCTGCCTCATTGAAACCGATAACAGGCTGCACTTCAGGAACTCCGCAATCTTTTCCAGGAAGCGCGTTCCAACCTAAAGGGATACCATAGATAGATCCTAAACTAATGTAAAAAAATCTAAATCAAAACGCATCTTATAGACAACTCATAAAAGAATAACTAACTCGCTATTTTTTTTACCCCATGGAGAGAAAGCCTATAGTTTCTGACTTTCCACACATACACATCACAGACAGGCCCTGATCATTGTCTAAGCCACAAAGACCCGAGCATTAGGTCCGTGATTTTAGGGAACCCCAAATTTGGCATTCAGATATCACAGTATTTTCTATGGTCAAAGTGTATTTGATAAGAGGGGAGGTTTGGTGTGAATACTAAGTTTAACGCTCGAAAAAAAATTATTAAGATGACGTTTTCATTTTGCAGAATTCTAAATCGAAGGTGCTAAAGGCTAAAGCATATAAAATTATAAAAAAAGTCAACTTGAATAAAATTCCAAATAAAGATTATCAAACATTTAGAAGAGTATTTACAGCGCCGGATTTCTAAATAGGCTAAGTAGGCTGTAGCCTAGAGCGGCATTCGGCATAAAAAAATTATTATAAAGATACTGATATTTTTAAGAAAGAAAACAAACAATTTACATTAATGTGAAAATCATAAACGTATATATATAGTACTAACATTTAGTATAGTAAACGCGGTAGCTGCGAGGGCAATTGCACACGCTCTCCCCCTGATTTGGAAGTTGAAAGAAAAATAGTAGAACAGTTTAAAAAATTCACCTATTATTTCGCTTCCGATTTAGAGTGTAAGGTACATAAATGATTCTAATATGTAGAAAACAAAAAAATAGTCAATAAACTATATCGGGTGACAAATCGATCGTACAAGCGGCAAATCTTTAAATCCGGCCCTGAGAGTATATCAGTTCCGTCATCAGAGGAAAGATACAGAAAGGGTTTACATATAGTTTAGAACGCCCTTGTAATAATGACTGAACTCACTGAAGTTAATAATTTTTTTATAAAACTACAGCACAATTAAAACGGCAGTATTTAAACTAATCTAAAAGAATACATAGATGTTCATTAATTAAAGTAGTCACCTATACCAGACACAGAGAGCATATTTCAATATGAACTTCAAATATATGATTCTTTTCTAATAAGAGCAATGGGAATATTTCTTATGATGTCACGCTCTCAATACTGCGACGTCATTGGTTGTTTCGTTGTATTTGAAAAGTGTTTAAACAAGCTCATTGGTTCTTTAAAACGTCACCCGCTCCGAACTTCGATTTCATTGGTTGTTTTGATTTCTTTGACAAAGTGTTGAAACAAGCCCATTGAATTTTTCCTTTATAGTTATTTTTAATTGTACTTTATGCAATATTACTCATTCAAAATTGTGTCGCCTACCACAGTACTCTTCGTCCGATCCATCACCACAATCATCTTTTCCGTCGCAGGTTAAAGACAGTTTCGGAAGGCATTTTCGGTTGCGACACTCAAATTCGGTTTCGGCACAGAGCTCTGAAATAGAACATAGAAAAACAAATCATTCTGAATACGTCAAACTCGGTTACAACGACCTCGCTTATAACGACGACTCGTTATAACGCCATAAATGTTTGATCCCGTGAATTTCCCGTAGACCTTACTGTTATAATATCTTGCTAAAAACGACAGTTTTTGATTAACTCCTTGGTTATAACGCTAAAAATATACGGTTTTATGATATCTATAATATGCCTTCTGAAAAGAAAAAAATCGTTTCTGCTATTTAAATTTTTATTTTGTTCGGTTAATCATGCGAAAAGTCAAAAAATTTGAAGTACATTTTCTACGTTAAAAATTATTGACCAGAGAAAGAGAATTCAAACTACTGCTTACAGCACATAAGGTTAAAATTTATTCAATAAATAAATTTTTATAGCGGAAAACACGTATAGACGTATAATGTACTCGTATTATTAGTTAAGGTTTATAAAATTCCATTATGATTTACTACAATTAATATTCGACAACGTTATATTGTGGTCCCCTGAATGATCGGGTTATACGAACCATTGACTAAATATGGATGGTCATGACGAATCCTTCGAGATCAAAGCGCCTTCCATTTGAAATTTAGATGGATAAATACCGCTGGGTTTTTTTTTTGTATGAGACATTTTATTCATAAATATTTAAATCGTTTTTTGTCGTGACTTCCAAACTATTCAAGATATCAATAGAATCAACTAGTAACATTTTTCTCAATAATCTTTGCGCAAAAATTATTTTAAGAGTATCATAGTCAATATAATAATTCATTCATATTATTTGCACTTAATTTTATTTCGTTATTAAGGAAATATTATTGTGCATATGAACAGGGCCGGATTACCAATTAGGCAAGTTAGGCAGTTGCCTACAGGCCCCGTACATTTTAGGGGCCCCGCAGCTTCCACTTAACAAATGGCCCCCTTAGAATTTACGTTTTTACTCCCAGAAAGATTTTTTTTGGAAGTAAGGAATTTTCATCGCTCGAGTTAAAAAAAAAAACAAAAAAACACGTCAACACACAAGCCTTAAAGGGGGTAAAAGAAACATATATCTGTTCCCTAGACTAACAACCCACCCCACAACACGTGGTAATGACCCAAGAGAAGTTTTCGTTATCTGAGGCAATAAAAATGGTCGGATACAATTACCACTGTCTTCCGCGAAAGATGTAGGAGCTATTTTTGAAGCCTTCACACCCCTCTCTTATAGGGTTGTAATCAACACAAAAGCTATTGATAAATAGCACCTTATTTGGTTACTTTTATCTAAACTGGCCACAGTAAGATATTTTTGAATTTTTGATGGGTTCTTTTGCTAAGTTTTGGATTCACTAGAAGACATTTTGTAATTTTGAATGAAAACGAGGTTCTAGTAGGAAGTAATTGTTTTGGTTAAGTTTTACTAACGTTTATGCTCGTCGAATAAAAAAGCTCATTCGGATTTTAATATATATATACCCTTAGATACGCCTAATTTATAAGAACGTTTTGGAGCAAAAATTATAACTGCTTTAGAATTCAGTTAAAACTAGGTATTTTTAAAACTCTCAAAAACCAACAAAAAAAAGGGCCAGAAATGTCCAGGATTAGGGCTCCTACTAGAAAGAGACCAAAAATTCTGTTCCAATGTTAAAAAAAATGGATTAATTTAGTAAAATTCGTTAGAATTATTGCAATGTTCATGCTTTTAATATATATTTTTTAATTTTAAAGACAGCTTTAAATGCAAAATTCTTTAAAATATCTAATAAGGAGAGGGGCTATGTCACTTTAGGGTATATTTACCAACGGGGCCTAAGGTCCACGATATTTTGGTATTTTGTAACCTCAAAATTTATTTAATTAGGGGGAAAATGCGGAAATTGGAAATGTCAGTGTTTACTGTAATTTTTACTGCAATACTTCATGACTTTTTAACAATTTTTTGTTTTAATATTACGAAAATTTTTTCTTCCATAATTCAAACTGCAAAATTATTCCATCTTTAGAAATAAATTTCGCAAAAGGGGCCCTTCAGGGATTGATTAATGCCCCCACACCTTTTAATTTTTTAAAAAGCAATTAAACATTTATTATTATGCAAATCTCACTTATTTTTTTTAAATTCGAATAAAATAAAATAAAACTGAAATATTCTAAATTAGTTTTTCCGAAATATACCATTTTTAATTTATGAAATAGGGTATTCACCAATTATTAGTACACCAAAAATAGTAAAAATTAAATTAATTTTTAATGCAATATATTTTATTGAAAAATATCCGGTTGTCACTTTTCACACACACTTGGCTCGAAATAATAACTGGACATGTTTTTGTCCTGTGGGCAGACAAGAATTTTTTTAGAGCGATTAAGACTGAGAAGAAAGATTTTATTTCCTTCATTTCCTGTTTTGGGGGTCTGGTTGTCTGGGTCTGTCCCCTCACTCAGTCGTTTATCTATCTCTTGATCCTTCCTCACCCCCTGTCCTCACTTGTAGCAAAAGACCAGGGCTAAGGCCAATGGACAAAAATCACAAAAAATAGATAAAATACACTAAATTTATTGCTGGTGTGTCACTAAAGGTTGTAAGTTCAATTCATTCCTTAGCCTTGGTGTTAGGCAGTTTAGTATTTGACTCTGTGAGGATTCGTTGATAATTTTTTCCCTGTCTGAATCGAGTATTTGTGTCATTCATTAATGGCTAAAGGCCTGTTTAAAGTTAAGATATTAATAAAAATTTAAATTCATTTAATGTCAAAACTTAATATAATTGAGCTTTCGTAAAAATATAATTTTCGCTTTAATATGCACTATTTTTAATATTGCTGTGGACATTAAGTGTTCGGTAAGTAATTGTTTAAATTTTTGGTCAATTGCGTATTTCTGTCCGTCGTTTAGTTTTATTGGTATTTATAAATCAATTCCTATTTTACGATCATTAAATAATACAAAAAGTGATGTAAAACAAATTACTGCTTCAGAATTTCAAATTTGGATGTTATTGATTTTATTTGTGTGAGTTCTGATGATGTCCACTGAAAAAAATGCATAGCATTTCTTCATGCCGAAAAAAAAGAGCAAAGGGTAGGGGGGAGGTGCATATGAATCACTGTGGCTCAGTGGCTGAACGGTTTGCTTCGAGCTACCATGCCGCAGGTCCAGGGTTTGAGTCCCAGATTATAGAAATGGTTTACTCAGATTTTTCATCCCTTCAGTGGATCGATAAAATGAGGATCCTGCTAGCTTGGGATCTGAACAACAGGGTTTTCGCGTCAATCTCACTAATGGACAAGTGGAACGACTAAGCCCACAATGACGTCACAGTTACGTCCCGTTGTCTTTCCCCACAAACAAACCATCCGGCAGCTAATTCCTCTAAACTAGAACCGTCCCGCCCCGTTCTAATTGCCCATTGACTGTAACATTTACTGCAAGGCAATACTAACTTGGGTTGGTGGTCACTGTATAAGAGATGTTATATCCCCTTCCAGTGCCGACAATTCCTGTCCGAAAATGTATCAGTATCCGGTTCGTTTTCGATACAAGGTCTGGAACTGGGGGATTTCCGCAGTATGTGCCGGACGCGGTCAACAGGTCATTTGCAGCCACATTAAGCACATCAAGTCTGTCCGAAACACATAGAAAACTCGGAGCCAAGTCCACCGTATTAAACTGCAGGCGGATGTACTACATAAAAAAAAGAAATATTTATGGATTTTTTTAATGTTTCTTGTCCCTGTAAAATAAGATAAGGAAACCCCATTCAAAGTTCCCGAAAAAAGATATACGAAAATAAACCACCTAACGAGTTCCTCTTCGTATCCCGTCGGGACAGGGGCAGTAAGGAATTTCCTACATTTTTGTTTAGGCTATTTATAATTATCGTCGCAAGAGCTACACGAGGGCTATTAGCGACGGGCGTCGTAATTTAAAACCACAGTCAAGTGACGAGCTCTCAGCTGAGTATAGGCACCCAACGCGTTGGGACTTTGAAGCATATTTAACGTGCACTCCCTCTACTTGGGGTGTTATTCGTCGGACATTTTTGGCTGCACCGGTCGTTTATAGGTCGGCAGTTATCCTGCACTATTTGGAGTTTTAAATTTTATTTGCAATATTTTAATAGATAAAGGTTGTTGAATACTTACATAAAGACCAGTCAAATTTTATACAAAAAAAACAAATGAAAAAACAAATATTCATGTTATCGTAAGTAAAGCCGCAGGAATATGAAATTTTAAATTATGGCAGATTTGCCCTAAAATATCCTATTTTAAAGTAAGCTGTTTTTACTTTTCTATAAAAATCTATTTTACGGTAAGTATATAAAAAAAAACGAAAGTTTATTGTTAAACAATTTTTGAGAAAAACAACGGGGGTGAAAATGGGAAACCTGATACTGCAAATAGGTTCTCAAAGTTTATCCTCATTTACATGAGCACTTACCGTATTTTCTGGCGAAGTAATTCTAATTCTGCAGCGAATATCTGAGGGATATGGTTTTCCTGTTTTAAATCCTGCAGAATAAAGATATCCTCTCTCGTTTACGGTCACATTCTCAAAAACAATCGGCAAGTTAGGATTGCATTCAAAATCTTTGGCTGAAATAAAAAAAAAATATTAACTATTATTGCTATTAATGAAATTAATAGCTTAAATAGCTACCAAAAACTTCCAGCATGTGAAAGTTTGTATTTCATATTTTTTAAACTAGGTAATTTATCAATCATTCAATGAAATAGACAAAGTAGAAGGTAATTTGTATAGAAAGAAAAATTTACTTTGTAATTGTATTTTGAAATACCAAATGTCTTGTGGCGCCCTTTGAGGGAAAGGAAAAACTTATAGCAGATTTATAATGACTGCTCCAAATTAATTTTCCAAAAAGGAAAAAATGTTTAAAAAAACGTTGTGACCATGTGACAAGTAAGAACGTGACAGAGCTCTTTCATTCATCACTGTTTTTAGAGGGATTGTAAGTCCCATAGAGCTAATGCATTAGTTTTGGAATCACAACTTACGCAGAAGTATTGCTAGCCCTTTTTCCCCAGGTATGGGAATCAACGTAACATCGAAATGAAACAAATTTGAAACGAAAATGTTATCTAGTTATTTAACTATATATTTTTGAAGTTTTAAAATGCCAAAAATACACTGCAGTATGGCTTTTAAAACTGATCAAATAATCATTTTTCAATTTTGTTTTAAATTGATGTTATGATGATTCCCATACATGGTGAAAATGGGATAACATGGCAACGCGATTCTTTTGCAAAAGTTGTGATTTCAAAACAAATACATTAGCTCTATGGGACTGAGTCCCTCCTAATGGTTTTAACGAGTAAAAAGGGTAAGAGAGTAATACTCGTTATTTATGAGATATTTCAGTGCGACTTCTGAGGTAGTTCGCGTTATTTTTTAAAATTTATTTTAATTATTCAAAGCTGCCTCAAGTACAAATGAAGAACTTAGTGGAATTATGCGCTATGTAAGAAAAAAAGTGAAAAATCGAAAATGAGCATTGAAGTTTTAATTTACACTTAAATCCGTTAAAACGGTATTTGCAAAACGGTAAAAAGAATACTTTACTTCAATTTCATGGAAAAGGGTAGTTCTTCCACTAAGCACTTCGAATTTAATAACAGATAATTTTCTCACCTTCACTTATAGTTATGAGGAACACTAAAGTAAGCAAGACAATTTTAATCATAACCATTTTTATTTTGGTTAGAAACATTAGCTAAGTAGGCGATTTAGCAGCTATGAATGTTTATTCTAAAAATATCAATTTAGATTTAAAAAATTTATATCATTATCTTCAGAATCCTTCTCCGTATCAGAGACAATTAAGATAAACTACAATGATTGATAATGTGGTTTGTTTCATCACTACCTCACTTTTAAATCAAGATCTTGTGTTTTAACATGATAAAAATTGAAATTTTCGAAGAATTAGACTTCTGGACGTCAATTGAAACTTGTAGTAAAAAAAATAAGGATTAAAGTAAAATAATAAAGAAAATATAGTTATCAATTCAAACGTTGCTAACATTTAATTATTGAATTTCGTTGAAAAGTAGTTTAATTTTGACGTTAAAAAGTTTGTCGTAGTTCTGAATGCTGTGTTTTCGGCCGGTTTTTTTAGACGTATGGATTTTGTTTGGAAGCAGTTCTAAGGGACAATTTCTGTTTATTGTTGTTATATGTCCCATAGAACCTCATTCAAACCTCGCGGCGAAAAAAAGCTACAAAAATAAACCACGTGATGGAGAACGAGAGTCATACTTGGCCACTTAGCAATTAGATTTTCAGTTAAAGTACCAATTTTGAAAAATCACGGGCCAAGCCAAATCTCACCAGAGGGGGGGAGTTAAAAAAAAAAATCGCCTCACGTACTTCCTGAAAGCCCTGTATTTGTCCTGAGTACATTGAGACATACGTAATCGTTATGAAAGTCCTGAAGCCGCGTAGCGTACCATGTCGCTCGAAGGTTGTGTTGGGTGCGCCGCTCAGGTGTCAACATCGTCACTTGACCAGGGTTTTAAATTACAAGGCGTTATTGGGTGCGTTAGCGGGGAAGCAAGAAACATACAGCTGGAAAACGTACATATATGAAGAGTACGGGGGAAAACCCTACATCGACTGGTAATCTGTCTGCATCAGGTCTGCTTGGCGAAGATAGCGGGGCATAGGTCTAAACTGGTGTGAACAAACCAGTTTTGCATTGGTTCTTATCACGCGGCGCACGGTTTTACTATCTCTGTGATCGAGATTCACGCCAGACAATAGTCTTCGCCAGACAATAGTCTGACGCTTGAACCGCTGAAGAACCAAGGGAGAAACCGGTTTCCGAACGCCACTACTCAGTACTCGCCAAGCAGACATCAATACTGACAGATTCCCAGTCGATGAATTGATTTTTCCCCTTTACTATCTTCATATATCTTGCAGCCCTTGACTAAAATATTACTAAGTAGAAGAAGTAAATTTAAAGAAGAATGCTAAATAAGCGATAAAAAAAACGAAATCGATTTAAACAAGGCGGGGTCAGAAACTGGACCTTCCTAATCGCATATTCCAGATTATTGCTAGAAATTTGATCTTTGCTGCAGATAAAAGGGCGTGCTGTCTTTTTTTAAAGGTCGCAAAAAAGACATGATTTCTTATTTATAAGATGGCACTAGACCAAACGCATCGTGAGGAGAAACTTCCAAAAATTGTCAAAAGGAAATTATACACTGCAGACCTCTAAATCAGATAGTTAAGATATGTTAAGTATAGCTATTAAAAAAATTTAATATGCAAAGGCAAGAAAAGGGATTAAGGCCGACACGCGACCACTCAACGCAACTTCAAATCAATATCGAACCACAACAGATTTAACGTGCACCAGCCACGGACTTTTATTGAATTAAAGTCGCACTGGAGCTACACACGAACTTTAGTAAAGGATCTCGTATTTTTTGAACAGCGGTCAATTAACTGGTAGACACTATCTGGGACTCAAAACAGCCTAATAGAGATATCGTACGTAGATTCAGACATTTCAATGGACGATTCGAACTGGGCGGAGCGTGGTTAATTTGTGGGATAAAATACAATGGTTAACGTACATGCGACGTCATAGGCGTGGCCGTACTAATTTGAATGAATTAGCTGCCGGGTGTTATATTTTGGGGTGCAAGACAACTTTGCCGTAGCTGTGATATCACCGTAGTCACACTACGTTTATAACGTAAACAAGTAGGTTTGTAACAGAATCTGTCACTTAACCCGCTTCCACACATTTGTGTTTAACAGGAATAAACGCGCCAAACACAACATTAATTCTATATTAAACATTTACACGCCAAATTTGGCTAGTTTCATTTATTTTATTTCGAAAATTCAATAATTATTACTTATCGTTTGCAAAAATTAATTTATATTTCAAAGAATAAATATGTTATATTCCTGCTTTTAAATAGAATAAACATTTCTTCAACATAAAGATCATAATAAGACTCATTTCAAACTGATAGTCAAAAATAAATTATTTTTTTGTTATCTAAGATTAAAGTTTCTCGACGATTTCGAATGGCAAAGTGATTTAATTTAATAAAACATATATTTGTATAGTTTTAAACGCATTAATATTTTTTATTAACTCTTTCTAATTTAATATTAGAACTTTATCTTCTAAATTGAAATTCGAAGTAATAATATGTATTTTTTTCAAAATATTTTTGTCAAATTTCCATTGACATTTTCGAAAACAATTGATGAGTTTTTAATTAATTTACAGTTAAAAAATATTAATTGTACAATTGATGCTTTAAACATAAAAGCGAAACTTAGCATATTTTTTTATGCCAAGTTAGAATTCTCTATACATTTTTCTATACATATATATAGAACCATTAAAAGAACTCTATTGTGATAATACAACAATCCAAACCGAATTATATCACTAAATATTTTTCAAAGTGTATTTTTATTTTAACAAAAGTTTCTCGTACGTTTAACGAATTGGCAACAGTGAAAATATTGAATAAAAATGGAATTCGCATGTTATTTCAATGTAGATTAAATTTTTAGTTATTTAAATTTTAAATAAGCTTCTAATTTAAATTTTTTAATGAAATTTGGAATGTAGCCTAATATGATTTTTTGCTTCAAATGACGTTTCCCACTTTCTGTGGACTTTGGATGGCAACAGTGAAAATATGAATAAAAATGGAATTTGCATGTTATTTCAATGTAGATTAAATTTTTAGTTATTTAAATTTAAATAAACTTCTAATTTAAATTTTTTAATGAAATTTGGAATGTAGCCTAATCTGATTTTTTGCTTCAAAATGACGTATCCCACTTGTCTCTGGGACTTGTGGTTCTTTCTGTGAAAGTGGGTGACGGGCGGACAGACAGACGGACTGAACGATTATAAAACCTTCCACTTTTTACGTTATAAACGTAGTGTGGAAGCTAAAAGTGGAAGGTTTTATAATCGTTCAGTCCGTCACCCACTTTCACAGAAAGAACCAAAAGTCCCACCGACAAGTGAATTCATTTGAAGCAAAAAATCAGATTAGGCTACATTCCAAATTTCATTAAAAAATTTAAATTAGAAGTTTATTTAAAATTTAAATAACTAAAAATTTAATCTACATTGAAATAACATGCAAATTCCATTTTTATTCAATATTTTCACTGTTGCCATTTCGTTAAACATACGAGAAACTTTATTTAAAATAAAAAATAAACACTTTTGAAAGAATATTTATTTATGTGATATAATTCAGTTTGGATTGTTTTAATATCACAAGAGTTCTTTTGATGGTTTATTATATATGTATGAAGAAAGATGCATAGATAATTCTAACTTGCCATAAAAAAAAAATATGCAAAGTTTTGCTTTTATTTTTAAATCATCAATTGCACTAATTATATATTTTTCGAACTGTAAATTAATTTAACAAACGATAAATGACTGAATTTTCGAAAGAAATGTAAATGGTAAATTGTGACGACACAAAGATATTTATTAAAAAAGATTACATTATTATTCTTCGAACTTCAAACAAATTAAGCAAACGATAAAGTCTAATTATTAAATCTGAGAAAGAAGATTAATAAAAATAATTAATGTAATCGTTTAAATGTTTAATTACAACTAGCTAAAGGCTCCGTTTGCCGAATTTCTTTCTGAGGTGGGGCCTGTGTTATGCTTTAGATAGTTCAACGTTTTGACAGGAGACTTCGGCATTTTAACCCGTTAACTCGTAAGCTCAGACATTTTAAATCACTAAATAATTGTAAATTGTGCAAAAAGGAGTTATACTACGCATAGAAAAACTTATTAAAAACATTGATTCACCAAAGGAAGTGAGTATAGTTTGTAAACTTCTGCTTAGACTTTCCATATAATTACAAGAAAACAAGTTTGAAGCAAAATAAAAATGCCTCTAAACTACAATAAAATAAACAAGAGACTTTTACTTTAAAAATATTTAATTAACCACCAACTCTGCCGCGGTACACCAGGGACTTATTTCAGAAATACAAGTACAAATATCTGCTAATAAAAACATTAATACGTATCAAATAGTATTTCAGATGATACAATTTAGAAGAAATGTCAATACAGTGTAATACACTAGCACTAGACTTAACTAAAGCAAATAAGCATTCTCTCATTGTCAAATAAATAACTTGCAAGCCTTTTTAAACAGAGGTTAATAAAAAAAAATCCATTCTGACTCTTTTCCTGAAACAATTCCTGCACATTTTAACCCCTTGACAGATAATCCTTCACCTGACTGTCAGGTTTTAAAGCAACACATAGAAAATTTAATAATTTATCAATTTTATGATTTATAACCAAATTATAAAGTATGGGAGAGTCATTTATAATGATCCACTGCAGAAACATTTTTTTTAATGTTTAAAGAAATAAAATACTTAATAAAAAAATTTAATATTTTCTTGCACTGAAAACAAGTTTAGCAAATTTGCTTATCCATCAGAGGGTTTTTAATTGCTTTTTACAAAATGGACCTGAGTTTTTGGAGACTTCCCTGTAAGAAAAAAGACGTAAAGAGCAGTTTAGGAACCTGTCCGTCCAAAAAGAAAATTTACAAATACAGTCGAACCTCGTTAACGCGAAGTCGCTTAACACGAAATTCCGCTTAAAAAGAACTGAAATCATTTCCCTGGCCTATAAAGCTTTGAGCTAATGCTTATAAAATCTCTTAACGCGAAATAACTTTAGACGAAATCCCGCTTAACCCGGACAAAAAAATTCAAAATTTGACTTTTTTTCCTTTACTAATTCAAAGTTTCGAACAACAAATAAAACAAAACATAAAAAATAGGCAATGTACATTCTAAAAATAAATTTTCTACTTCTGAGAAAATCACGATCTTCCTTCGTCAATTTTAATCCAATGAATGATTCGTCAAGTGTTGGATGATCCATTACGTCCTGAAAAAACGGATGTGTTCCCCTACAGAGGTCAAAGGCAAACAACATATGAAACTAAAATGATTTGCACATTTAAACTTATTGATTTTCATTCAAAATGAATCCAAAGCAGCAGTTCATTTCTTTAAACGAAACAAACGAAAACTAAACTGAAACCAAATTTTTTTAACTATATTGGTGACAATTAAAAAAAAACGGAAATTTTGTCTAAATATGATGTAGCTAAAGGCACCATTTAAACCATTTTAAAAAATCAGGATAAATTTGAAGCAGCTTATGCCGTAAACCAATATGACCAAATGAACTTTATTAATTGAATTACTAATTGTATACATGTATTATTAGTGTATTACATTTAAAAATTAGAATAATTTTTTCAATTTTTTTTAACTATTCACTGGTTCATTGTAAAAAAAAAACTGACGGTTAACATGAAATGGTGTGCCCTTCGGGTTCGCGTTAACGGGGTTTGACTGTACATTTCAATATCCCTTGCAATTATTAAAGATCACATTCATTTGAGACCAATTCTCAACAATCGATTTAACATTTAATTTTCACTTTGGCACTACCCTTGGTTCTCAGTCAAATGGTAAGGTTTCACATGCAAAGATAATGTTCTCCGTACTTACGGTGCAGTATGATCACGGTAGCAAATTTTTTCACACTTCAAATTCATTTAACATTGCCACAACTTGATTGAAAACCTCAGGTAAAACCGGAAGTACGGTTTTAGCTACCGTCTCATGTGAACATTCAAATGATTAAATTGCCACTTCGTTCATCTGGCACCGTAAATATGGCGGACCAAACTGCAACGGTTGCAGGTGAAACAAGCTTATAACAAAGGAGAAAAAAAATAGTCACAAAATTTAAACAAAATGAATTAACAAAGTACTCAATTTTTTTTCCTACAAAAAATCAATTTGGACCCAACTGGTGGTTAATATTTTCGCTTTTTTAGCATTTTGATTTACAAATTCACAAATCTAATTTATCTGAAAATTACAAAAACTACAAGCAGTGCCTCTTTGTAGTTGATATGAATGTAAAGCAAAACATGTTTGGTCTATAACGAGTTCTTTTTCCCCATGACAGATTTATTTGGTAAAAATAAGTGACTTTTTAAAGTTGATGGAATTTAAAAAATAAGTAGATGTAAAAATACACTCAATGTTAACAAGCATAATTGGTTGCAATGCTTCTTCTTAAATAGTTTATAAAGCTTCCAGTGCAATCCAATTTAACATGCTTTCAAACTACATGTAGCACATATGAGAGCTTAGTGTCAAGAACGTGTTAAGTGATAAAAAGGTGAAAATGAACTTTAAAGTATTTGTTTGCACTAAGATCTGTTGAAATCGGCACTTTCAAACAGAAAAACATCTAACAAACCTTAAGTTTATGAAACAGGGAAAACTTGTTATCCTTAGGCTATGTCCTGATTACGCCACAAAATTTGGCAACTTGGCAGAGTCAGCCCCCGTGCTATTGCATCGCTTGGCGCCCTTGGCGGTCGCCAAATTTTGTTGCTTTTGTTGCCTTTGTGGCGTTTGATGTCGTAGTGAGGACATGGCCTTAAAGTAGTTAGTAATCTGTTCATTGACACAAAAATATCCTTTTTATCAAAAATGTCACTTAGCACCTTCTTCCACTAAGCTCTTCATATATTTCAAGCTGCCAAAAAGAAAGTAAATTTGCCACTATGAAAAATATATATATCCATAATTTCATAACCAAAGACTTTTTTTTATAGATACATCAGAGTACTTTTTTTTAAAGTTGTAAGTATTTAATTTTATAAATATATACATTTGTTTAGTTTGAAATTGTATTACTACAATACATTAAGCAAAAAATGTTTGAAACTATTAAATTTATACACATTTATTTATAAAAATAAAATCTTCATAAAATGCTTACTAAATTTTATTTACAAAAACAAATTCCAGGACAAGATTTTATGAGAAGAGTTTTTATGTAAACACTAAACATTAAGTTATAAGTATATTTTAGCTTCATTGAACTATTTGCATCTTCAAAGTGCCTCATAAATTTAGATAATAAAAAAAAAAACATTTTTGATTTATAAAACTTTTGTTTAAAGTTGATAACATTTACGATCTTTTGGCATTCAAAAAAGTCAGATGCAAATTAAAAATTTGATATAGGTTTTTTTTTCTTCCACAAAATTTGAATGTTCAAGACTAAAATATTTTGTTTTTCATGTACAGAATGAATTCTAAAGGATTAAAACTGGATTTTCAATAAACTAATTAAATCTAGTCCAATAATGAACCACTTTATTTATACAATTTAAATAAACTGTAAATTTATTTTAAATTTCTTTCGCAGATTCATCATTGTAAAAAATATTATATTTATATATGCTTAAATATAAGAAAACTTAAATCCTATTCAATAGGATCAAACAGGATAATTTAGAAAAAGGTCCCTAATTACAAAGACTTCAAAAACAAGTCTTAGTGAATATTTTTAAAATACGTGGAAGATCAGAGAAAAAGTTGAATATACATCAAGATAACAAGTGGATAATTATGCATATTGGCCGGCCAATCATAAAAAATATTACCACAAGTGCTACAATTTTAATATGTGATATGTAGTAAACATAAACACGATAATATAATGTTTACAGCTTTTTAATAAATACGAAACTATAGGTTTGGTTAAAAAGAGATTCAAGAAATTGTCACAGTCACAAAGAACTGGAATTTAAGTAGTTCTGGCTAACCAAAAAATATTGATGTTAATTTATACATTAAAGTTTAAGGTGTACCATAAATGACCGATCATTGAAGTTAAACCAGGGCAATATTGGTTGAAACAAAAAAAAAAAGAAATAGCCAACTAATTGAACGCACCTTTGATTGTGGTTGAACTTGTACTAGAGCAACACATGGGTGCATTAATGGAGGAATATATTCTTTTTATTTCGGTTTGTTTGAATTAACATCTTGTATAGTAATTTTAAACCAGTGTTTCTAAAAATATTAAATTTGATTTAGAGTTTTATTGGTTTTCAAAACTAAATAATATTTTAGCATAGTTTCATAATTAAAAAAAGAAAAAAAATTGCAGTTTAAAGTTACAAGGCCCATCACCAAAAATCCTTTATTTAATTTTAACTAAATTTTAATTAAACCAAACTAAAAACAATACATTCCTTAATCAACGCACCCATGTATTAGCCCTAGAACACAAGTAATCCGACCACAACCAAAAGTGCATCCAATAAGTTCGTACTTTTATTGGCAGTCTCGTAACCATTATTGTTATAGCTTCCTTTCAAGGACCGATTATTTTTTCGAACACCCTGTTTGCATTTATAGAAAATGTAGAAGGAAAATCAATCAACCATTCTCATTATAAGTGCATTGCAAAAAATTAGTGCCATCACACATCATTGTTTAGATATATACAGACTTGTAAAATCTCTAGATAAAAATATAATGCCCAAAACTTTGCTTTAATGGAATATGACAATGTAACAATTGCAAGTTTCATGTATGCAAAAATATCTGGTTCAAAAAATGTATATTAACTGAAGTTTAACTCCATTTCCCATTTACAAATTTGAGTAATTTCTATTTGAATTTAGGTCCTTTACGAACATGTTTTCACAGTAACTGGCGGCATTCTAGTATAAATTCATGAAAATATTTTAATAGCATAAATATTAAAAATGTTGAAATTAAAATACATTAAGCCACGAGATACTAATAATCTAAATGTTAAATAAAAGTTATTGGGCACCTAAGAGCTATTGAATATCTAATCCCTCAATACATAATAAAAAAAGTTTAATTTGCCATTTTCTGCCAAAGAATCCTAATAAAATAAAAGGTTCACTACTCAAATATGCTACAAAGAAATATAATAAGAATCTACCAAATGAGAAACTGGTTATCCACTTATATATATATTTAAAATTAACGAACTATAGCCAAAAACAGTTGAAGCCTTTGCATATCATAATTTTCATCAAAAGGGAATACATTATAAAAATATACTATGCATAATTACTAATTTTAAGTAACACTAATTTTGGTTAATTAACAAAAGAACTATAGACCTGGCTGTTGAAAACAGTGCAAGACCAAAAGTTTCCCATTATACAGATTTTAAAATAAATATAAGAACAAAAACTAAGGTACAAAATGAATTAAAAACACAAACAAAGTTTAATATACAACAGAGTCCTAAGAGCTTGATAGCCTCAGACTATTTTATACAGGCAACAAAGGAACACTAAAAATCTGTGAAACTGAAATCTGGTTTCAGTTAGTTTTACAGTTAAGTTATGTATGACTACTTGTCAAAACAGAACAAAACTTAGAACAAATTATATTATCCCCCAGTTAAGCTAGATATCTTAAATATTTTTCAATTCTATTCAGCCAGTCAATATGAAATATTTCCTTTAATAGAATTATATTGACAAATTAATATAAGTTTACAATGTTGTCATATAAATTATCTTGTTTTTGTATGATGCAGTTTAAAAACAGTTTCTTCAATGCCTGGCAACTGTATAATTAATCAAGAGGATTTGTGACGCTCCTGAGCACATTAAATATTCAAACTCATAATATCCATAAGAAGTACAACTTCAAAAAAACAATTTATATTTGCTCTGTAGTTTACAACTAATTCCATGGAAGAATATTAAAAGTACAATTGATGCTGCATAAAATTTGAAGCAAAAAAAAACAGTTCTCACAAGGTTTGTACACTATTCTCACAGTAAAAAATTACATGTTTTAGGACAAAACTTTAAAAATTATGATATTTTCTTGTCTATTTTTACAAAAGAAATGAAAATATCTTGTAATTTGCATTTGTGATATACAGATACTTTTTAGAAGCTATATTAAGAATAAAATTGCAATGTTGTTTAAGGATATCCAGTAGTTTAGTTTAACAAGAAACAAAATAATTTTGCTTATGTATTCTTTTTCAGCCATGCCCGTCATTACATTTCATATTTTGATTTTAAAAATTAACGGCTCACAGACCTAACTCCACCATTAAAGTCCTTAAAAAAAAATTTCAAAAATAAGTTTGACATACAAATCCTGTATGGAAAATCTAAATGTAACCACACATAGAAAAGATCTTAAGATTAGCCCATTCCTTCAAATTTATATGCATCATTTGTACTACTCTTAAAAAGTAAAACTTACAAATGTGAGAATTTTTTTTATATATAAAAATCGATTACATGGAAGGTTCTTTGCTGTAAAAGAGAGTATTTTTAATCTGCTTTTTTGTCCCTTATTTTGGCATTGCCGTTGGTGACAATGCCATCATCACAGGCATCATTGGTCTTTGCAGCTCTGTTAAGGAAAAGCACAGAAATATTACATAATATTATTATAATTCAGAGAATATTAAGTCAAAATATTTTAAATTTTATGTGTTGATTTTTGGGGGGGAGACCCTAATAGAGATATGGCTAATTCCGTGTAACTGTAGTTTAAGTCACAATTTAAGAGGAGCTTACAAGCTTTTTAAATTTGAAAAATAAATCAAGTTAAATAAAGCTTGTTACAATATTCAGTTTTAATATTTAAGTAGCTCAGCTATTTTCATTTAATGTTAAAAGTTGTAGTTAAAATCACTTTACACACTTGACTTACAAACACTACACAAAGGGCAATTTTGTATGGAATTAGCCGTATGCATACTTGCCAACATTGAGATTTTGAAAACCTTACAATTTCAATTGGGGGGGGGGGTTCGAAGGAGCGATGCCCCTCACGGAGTCGCGACGGCATCTCCCCTTTGAACCAGAGCATTTTTGATATTTATAACATTTTATTACAATTTTAGCATGATATTTCGGCTATTTTTGGTAAAACATGCATTTTCTAAATTTTTATTAATGGTTAGAAATAAAATCACTAAAATAATATATATTAAATGACATAACATATATTTCATAAAATTTATAAAAACTCATTTGTCCTTATATTAAATTTTTTAGTCTGTTTTATTGGAGTTCAAAGAATTGTAACTGGCTGATTTCGCTTTTTTCAAGAATTTTTTGTCAAACTTCTGTTCAAAACAAAACCCTTTTTGTATGCTTTTGGTATGTCTTCTAATTTTTCATGTGACAATAAGTTACAAAACTGGGCCCTTGTTTTTTTATCTACTAAAGATCCGCTCACACTCTGCATTGCTATGTAGTATTGTCAATATAGCATAACCTATCGTTTTCACCAGAACTAAAAAAAATAATCTAATTTTAGATGTTTTTTCAATACTTTTAGAAAAATCAGCGTGTTTCTTAGAGTTGATGTGATTTTTAATGTCACTTCATCCACGATGAGCAATTTTAACATTACAAGCACAAACAGCGCAGAAAGCGAAATTGTGTCCTTTCCGAGAACTTCCGATACATAGGAATTTTGTGTAAGAATCCAAAAAAACTTGATTATACTGTTTAGTTTTCTGACTTCCTGACGCGGACATCTTTAAAATAATACGAGAATATAAACGAACGTGGAATTCACTCTAACATCTACCATTTTTACGGTATGTTTACAAACGAAACATTAACAAACTCAATACAAGCGCACTACCGCTGCTAATGGGTCGTTCCGTAGTGAACGGTTCTAAAAGAACGGATCCACAAAGGTAACGATGATTCGGATCCTCTACGTCGAAAGAAAGTACAAAGCTCAATGACAAACTCATTCCGAGTGCGCTAGTAATGGGTCGGTCCAGAGTGAACGGGTTCAAATGAACGGATCCACAAAAGGATTGGATCCACTATCGAAAAAAAATATCCGTTATTTTTAAAATTACAAAAAAATATATATAAAAATGAATATTTCTTTAAAAAAACATACAATTTTTTCATTTTCCGTACACTTACAATACAGTAAAAATCCGTACATTGTACGGCCAAACCGTACATGTTGGCAAGTATGCGTATGCATATGCAACTTAAACAAAACGAAAACGGCAATTCCTTTTCATAACTAAATATACTTTTACACTAAATTCCAAAAAAGAATTAACTTTAAAGTAAGATGAATTAAATATTTTATGCATTTCACATGAAATATTTGGGATAGTCTTACCCATTTGTACTTGAACTGCTCAGTGTACGAAGTTTTATTAGTTTTTCCTCTACATCATGCTCTCGAATGTCATCGACTTCTGAAACTTGGCCAGTGGCAACACAATAAAGGAACTTTAGAATAAACTGAAAAAGATATTATTTAAACATTAATAAAAATGAATTTGCTCCCAAATGGTTTAATCCCACACAAAAAAATCCCGGAAATACAATGGATAACGGAAATACCGGATAACGTATGAATGAAACAAGTTTAGATTTGGGCATTTTATTTCATAAAACTATAATTAAGGTATTTTACTGTCAAGAAAAAAAATTCAGTTTTTAATAGCTTATCTTATGTTAGTGGTATATCATTTAGCTTAAATATTTTTTTTAACATGTCACACAGGTGTTAAATTTTTTTTTCGATTTCTTAAAGCTGTGATATACACAAAATAATAAGCATATAAATTGAAACATATGATAACTCTTATGCACATTTCAAAATTTGTATGGCTACTATCCAACACTCAAATTAATTTTCACTATCAATTAGTGAATACGAGATAAAAAGTTGCTGTATTTTTAAACCTGGATTTTGTATTAGCAAAGAAGTAGATTTTGTAACAATCACATTGATAGGGGTTTTTTTTCTAAAGGAGGCTATTTTTGACGGTTCAAGCCTTATGCAGACTCAGCATATTCCCCAGGACAGAGAGCCATTATTTTTGTGGCACCATCTAGGCGGCTATTGCTATACCAATTTTAACACTGAGGTTGCTATCTGTGGATGTTAAAGTATGCTGATATCTTTATTTTGCCAAGAGAACCCAAGCCAAATGGGTACTCAGGGGATTTATACAGGCCACATAATCATAAGACATGCATGCTGGCAATTTTCCCATTCGCAGTAAACCTGCAGGTTTTTTTTTTTTTAGATCATTCTCAGAGCGATTGTACCTTCCATTCTCATGGAATTGTATTATACAGTATAATATAGTTATAACATCAATAAAGGGACCGTGATGTTTATAAACGAGTAACATTATAAACAAGGTCGAATATTATATGTAGCAACATGTAAAATGTGCACTTTATACTACTCGTATTATAAGGTTATAAAATTACATCCAAAAATTGAATAAATTTTATTCCTATGTGCTAGTAGTAGTAGTTTAATTTTCCCTTCTCCGGCCAATAATTTTTAGGGCGTCAAATAAATTTCAAATTTGGCAACTTCTCGTATCATTTGGAAAACTAAATAGAATTTAAATAGCAAAAATAAGTTTTTCATTCTTTTAGAAAGCATTTTTGGTACCATATAAACATGTATTTTAACATTATAACCGAGGATTTAATTAAAAATTGCTATTATAAGCAAGATATTATTACATTCAGGTCTATGGGCAATTCAAGGAACCAAACATTTATGGCGTCATAAATGAATTGTCATTAACAAGTTAAGTCGAATCTGAATGACTGTACTACAATAAAAACAATATTTAAAAAACTAAGGTCTGTGACCGATCTCAAATTAAATGCAATTGTTATCGCTGAAAAGCTGCCACCTACCAGGAACCAATAAATATTAAGGATCTGTAGAATCCACAGTAAACTGTTCATAAGCAGTGCACAGGGCAGTTCAAGCTGCTGTTTCTGTACATAATAGGTTGCAGCATATAAAACTCGCATAGGGTAACAGTACAGTCGACTGACAAACCTGGAAAAAATAATTATCTTTATTACAATTATTACATAAATATTCAATAAACCTTTAATCATAACTAAAACACATGCCAGGATTTAAAAAAAATCTAACTCAAAAACAACCCTTAAAAATTTGATTTGGTGAAAATAAATGAAACTGAATTTAAACCAGTTTAGTTTAAACCATGAACCACCAAATTTAAACCATGAAGTGCCAGAAATAATTTCTCTGTTTTTTTATGTTTTCAGACTGGATAAACAAGCCTAGTGCTCTGTATTATAGTTTTGTTGATAGTTTAGAGTTTAGTTTGAGAGTCTCAAAAATATTTAGAATATATGCCTAACATTTTCCCTGCTTCCAAAATCTATACGAGTTAGAACCCAAAATAGCCCTATGTCTATACAAGTAAAATCAAGGTGTTTTTTTAAAAGGAATCTTAACAAAATACAATGTACTATAAAAAAAAACAATCATAAAATTATCTTTAATCTTAGAGCCAAGTTTAAAAAAATGGGATATTAGGCAACTTTTGAGTTTATATCAATTATAAGATATTGAAGTAAAATAAGTAGTAAACAGTAATTTACCAACTAGTTATAAGAAAAACCTAAAAAGAAAAAAATCCTATATGCAAAACTTTTAAAGATACACATAAAATGTTTTAAAAGGTACTTTTAATGATAAAGTATTGGTAGAGAAAGCAGTGGAATTACATAGCGTTAAGTGGGTATCATTATTTTTGAATCCCCCTGTACATGGTGTTCAAATGTTGAAATTAAAAATAATGACAGTGCAAAATAAAAAGCTGGAATTTTATTTGAAGTTAAAAATGCTGTGTTCCTTTTTGTCATGTCATAAATCATAAAAATATGATTTTTTTGTAATTGAATTAAAACAAACTATAAAATCATAGCTACTGAAAATTCATAGTGTGAAAGTGACTTAACATATACTACCAAAATGCTATCACACCATGCATTGCATTTTTGCTATACCAGAATTGGAATACTTACAAATCCAAAATTTTTAATTTACAATAGGTAATCACAGAATGAACTCACTAAAGTAGAAACTGCATACATGGCTTGTTGTTGGTAAAGAACCTAAAATCTGTCATTAGAATTGGTAAGGGGTAAAAATGAGCCATTAAATGGGACAATTTTGGTGTGTTTATTATTATTTGCCAATTATTATTGGTGCCGAAAGTGTGTTATAGATTAACATTTTAAAAGATCATGTAATTCAGAACCCTTTTTCACATAAAAAACTTAGGGGAAAAAAAATTATTTTCTAACTTACAGAATACATGAAAATGTAAGAGATCTAATTGTTCAATTTGTTACAGCAATGGCGTATTTATTGCTTACACAAAAGTTTAATTTTTATTAAAAAATTTAGCCTGTGCAAATGTAATGCTAAATATTTTTGGGATTTTTTCCACAAATCTTTTATAAACTTTACAAAGATAAAATTCTAAAATAGCAACAATACGTAAAATATATATCATTTATAAACACTTGTAAAGCATTCATATAGGGTGATACAGGGTAATTATTGGACAAAAATCACACTTTTATCATATCTCCCACATTTATGTAATTTTCTAACCAGTAATTTTTTTCATAATGACTATTAGATATATCTGCCGGATACCATTGTTGAAATTTACTATTTCCTCTGTAGAAGTTGAAGAAAAAAATAAACATGTCCAAAAATTACCCCGCCAATTGGGGTAATTATTGGACAGTAGTTTTCAATATGTTCTGCACAGTATTTAGACTAGCTACAAGGGGTAAATTGTGTGATATGGTGTGTACTATAGTTCTGTGTATTTGATAATTATTTAACACCACAAGGCTTCTGTAAAAAAAAATTATAATTTTGAAATCTAGTAAACATTACCAAAAATTTAAATTTCTTCTTTTTCCCAAGTTCAAACATTGCGTGGATGGTGTTTATTAATCACACAAACTATACCAAGTACATTTAAGCATATTGCGATGCTGTCTGTCTTACCCCATAGCATTTAAAACAATTTCTCCGCTTTGTCCAATAATTACCCCATAACTATACATAATGTTACTATTAATCCTACAATGGTGTTTTTCAGCACAAACCATTTTCATAAACATATCCAATACTGGGCATTACAAAATTCAAGATCATGTAAGAGAAAACAAAATTATACACTAGTTGGCATCGATTGAACAAAAGTTTAAACCATTTTTTTAAGCGCTTGGGTTATTAATATATTTTTTGAGAAAAAGTACTTATCTAATTCCAATAATTAATCAGAGCATTGCTGGATATGTAATTAACAAATTGTGGTTTGTTAGAAGCAAGAAATTATGATGCATTATGGTTTTTGGGCCCTGTCCAATAATTATCCCAATTTTCTGTGTCCAATAATTACCCCGGGTCACCCTATGTTTATTATAAAAGTTCAGGTTTTTCTAGTTTACTATTTTTAATGCATATATTACTTGAATGTCTGTGTCTAAAACCCAAAATGGTACAACTTAAGTCTTAATTTTTTTTTAATTTCGCTACAATAATATTTAAATATTAGCTTGTTAAGGTTGTACAAAATCTAACCTTACTTAATATTTATAATCTGTTAAAAGGACTTTTTGAACAATTTAAACATGCAAGTACAGGCATTTTCAAAGAAAAGTTCAGGTTTGCACAAAAATTAAATATATCAAAGAGTTATCAAAAATAGCTTTTCATTATATGATTAAGAGAGAAAACTTACCATGCAACTGAAAATCCTAAAAACGATGCATTAGCACATAATTCATGTGCCTTGATGAGTTTTCCATTCTGAATTTTGAAATAGACATTCAATTTGGTAAATTCTAATAAAATATCACAAAAATCATGAGTCAGCAATACAAGAGTGCCAATATTGTGATATCTGAAAAGAAAAAGACATTTAAAATAGAAATATGTGAAATATATTTCAATAAAAAAAAAATTACAAAAAAAACTACAGACGAAGGAGTTAACATTTATTTTTTCATATTAGGTACCGTAAAAGGTATAACTATCATTAAACATACATTTTTTGCTGAAAAATATTTTGGACAACCAGGAAACCTCAAAAGCTGTAAATATTTTTAATATATAAGCAAATACTGTACATTCACAGATCTTCCCCCCCCCCCCCCCAAAGAATACAAATGCGTAGCTATTAATGAATTGCAAAAAAAAGTTGGGATCCAGAGATCATATATATATTGATTCCTAATATTTTGATATCACAAATTTAGGAAACTCCTGTTATTCTATAAACTAGCGACATAAGCATGCACACAACTCCAGCAATCTTAAAATTACACAGCAGTACTGTAGACAACCAGAGTTCGCAGATAAATTACATAAAAATAACATTTTTAAAAAAATATTTTTCACAACAATGCTGCCAGATAATGTACATTTGCTTCCAGTTCCTTAAGGGGAGTCAGATGGTTCTATCTCGCCCATGTTAATTTACCTAACTTTAGGAACATTTTTTCTCAGGAATTATATGAGATATCATTATGATTTTTTTATAGTTTGTTCCTTAAATATATCTCTTTGACTTAAACTGAGGATTTTTTCAAATATTAAAAAATACATTTACAGTAATTTTTTTTAAAATATGTATTAAAAAACTAAAAAAAATCAGATTTAAAGTTATATAATTTTTTTTGAGGCAGAGATATTTAAAATTCCTCAGTTTAAATCAAAGAGCTTTTAATGCGGAAGAAATAACAAAACAAAATATGATGATATATTTTATAGTTCCTGAGAAAAATGTTCCCAACTGTTGAAAAACCTTATATTTCGTAAGGATTAGGTTAGAACTGATATTAAGTTTCTCAAAAATGCTTTTAAAAAGAAAACCACTTAACAAAAATCAATAATATTGGTCTTAAATTAAAGCTAACGGTAAGCAGAATAAAAAAAACAGAAAATTGACATTTTGACCCAAACACCTATCCCGCAATCCCCTTAAGTTAGTAGCACAAATTGCTCCTAAATTTTTTCATCAAATTTCTAACACTAGTTGGCAGATGTGTAAGGTAAAGAGCAGTATTTGTATAATGTTACCAATTACCTGAGTAAGTAGGATATAGAGATGAGAGCTAGTGTGAGCACATGGTGTATCATCATGACCAAGGAATCCTTCCGCCATTGGTCCAGAAACATAGTGGCGTACAAGGAGTGCAGATAAAAGCCACATTGGCCCATGTACATCAGGTAGATATCAACTGGAGGGCTGGCTCCGAGGCTCCAGCCTGTAATGCATATTCAATAGGGTACTTGACAGTATCGCTAAAATACCTTCCAATATTAACTAAATTATAGTTTGAACCCAAATATAACAAACGTATATATTTTTTTGCAAAATAAATCTTTAAATAATTAATAAAAAATCATTTTAAAATGGCTTTTTTTCATCGGTACGTCACGTGATCGCAAACACGTCGATTTGGCTGACGTCACTAGTATGTATAAACAAACCGGTGTGATGTTTTTTTGTTTGTAATTAAACTGGTTTTAATCTAACTTACTATTAAAATAAGAATTATATAGATAATGGGTGGAGGTTTTACAGAAGCGGATAGTTCAAATTTGCTTAAAGTAGATTCCAAAATGGTGTTTCAAAGTTTGTTTATAGTTACTAGTGACATCATAGATACCACGTGACAGCCACAAAGCGTTTTCGGGAGTGATTTTTCGTCCTAATTTTAAAATTCATTTTTTCCCCTTTTTATGGGGTATTTGAAAAAAAGAAAAAATACGGGTCTAATATTTTTGGCATAAGAATATTTTAAGCCAATAAAAAAAAATTAGTCAAGTACCCTATTATACGAATTGAAACATCGACAACACAAAAGAAATATTTTTTTATATACATAGCCAAATACCAATTGTATAACTCATCACTATAGATTTATAGTGAAGAGTTATACAATTGGTATTTATAAAATTAATAAGAAATATGCAGCAATTATCTACAGGGAAAGGGATGTTAAATTTATTTTCTAACATAACCATCCAGGTAAGGAAGAGGTTTGTTTTGAAGGTATTTTAATCCAATTTTATTAAAAATATAACTGAAGAATTTAACATGTTAGATTTTCTCATATTTAAGTCCAGAAACATATTTTACTGAAATTTGACTAATTTTTCTTTCAATTTTACTACACTGTTTATTGCGATATTTGCTTGACTCTCCCCTTCCTGTGAGATTCAGTTTGACACCTTCCCCTTAACTACTCATGTAACTAATGGATGCTTCCTTACTATTTATGGAATAAAAAAATCCACATTTAAAATAAAAAGGCCCAACAACTTGTCTGAAACTTAAAAACATAAAAATTAAATATTAACACAGTTGTATTTTGAATAAAAGCACGTTTTAAAAAATATGAATAAAAAAATATTTTTAATAAAACTTTGTCAACGAAAGTTATTTAGTGTATTTTTAATTACAGAACATTTTTATCACTTAAAACAGTTTAATGAAAAATACTTTTTACTACAAAATAAAGATTTCGGAAACTTAATTTAACTCTTCTAACATAACATTAATCTATAAATACAAATAGTATTATTGTGATTACCTGTCCACACAGAACTGGGCTTCTGGAAAAAAGTATACTTCCCACTAAGCACCACTACATACAATGAGAAACTCCACGCACACAGGTAGTATGTGAACTTCCATGCACTCTCGGGCATTTTTGCCTGGTTGGTGGGCGACAGTCCATACTGTACTGCCAAGGGCTGAAAAACATAGACAGTATAAATACAGAGCTAATAAATTTAAAGTGGTACCTATTGTACTCCTTATTACACTATAAGTGAGATATCAGCATGATAATTAACCTTGCTAAAGTTACTAAATAGATTTAAAATTTCAACATTTAAGATACAATTAACAGATATGTCCTTCAACCTCAGCAAAATTGCAATCGAAGTGCAAAAAAAAACTTTTTTGAAAAATAATGTATTTACAGAATCATTTTCCAACACAAGAGGGAAAATATAAGTAGGGCTTGCATAATGTTCATGAAACAATAGATTTTTAAATATTTTGATTCGCCAAACATTTTTATTACTTAAAAATAGTTTAATGAAAAATTTTAATATATTTTTACGGCAAAATAAAAAAGGTTGTTGAAACTTTTAACTAAACTCATGCTTAGAGAACTAATTTAATCATAAAGAAGAATGGTATAAAGCTCTTTTACAACAATGGTTTTTTTTTTGGGGGGGGGGGTTATTTAACACTTTATAGAAGCTTCAAGAAGACTGACAGCCCAATATACTTGAATTATAAAAAAATTTAAATTAAGATTACATAAACTTGTCATTTAGGAAAAAAAATTATAATTGCGTGAAAAAAATATGACTTTTACATTATAATTTAAATATCAGATGCGTGCAAAAAAGTTACTTTTGAAACAGTGAAAAAATGTACTTTTTTTCCACTCTTTTCATAAGATGCCAACATTTCAAGTAAAATTTCTATTTCATAATATTTATTAACTTTTCACACTTGTTGCTTAAATAACTATTATATGTGTTTCTATAAAACATTATTTGATGTTTAAAATATAGAGAGTAATACAAGTCAGGAAATGTATAACCACATAAACATTTAATTATTATAAAAATAAATATTTTAATTTACAAATTAAGGGTTTATGTGTTGTTTGATAGTGCATATGAATCAGATAAAGTGACAATGGCGATAAGAAAATGGATATAAGTGATTGAGATCAACAATGCCAAGATAACTTTTCTTTACTAAGGCTGTTATGCAAGACAAAACTGCGTAATAAGTAAATAGAAAAGTTATTCATGCATTGATACTTAGATATCAAATACTAGATTGTTTTAGGTAATATTTGGTAAGAAAAAAAATCAAATTATTATTTTCAATTGTAAAGTACAATATAAAATGTGACTGTATATGAATACTACATAAACATTTGAAATTAAATTGCTTTATAGCATACCAAGCCCGTTGAAGAACACAACTGAATAATTAGTTAATATGATTGATACATGTACACATACATGATGCTAGGATAGCTACTTAAAAATATTAAATATTAGTATTTGAATGTTATATTGGAAATTATTTCAGAAAAATTAGATAAAGACATCCCTATGTCACACAAAGCCAGGGTTGGGTTTTTACGCATCTGTCCCTATTTGGTGAAGTGGTTTAAAGTTTAAACCATACAAAAGTGTGGGGTTTTTTTGCTATTTTTTTACCCTTCTTTGGTGAATTTCTTACCTCTAACTTAAAATGAATTCACCCATAAAGTAACACATAAAACTTTCATATTTAAATATTTAATATATATTTACATCTTTAGGAAAATAATTTTTTAAACATTGGTCTTAGTAATTTTGCTTTGTATGATATTTTTAATTTTACGTAATAACTGCCAAGATGCATGTCTGGCTTGTCGGGACAAGTTTCACAATGGTATGTTTTTTATGTCTTTTTCCAGGCTTACTTCTTTGAGAGCAAACTTTGCAATCTTTTCTAACTCCTGTTAGAACACTATGCAGCTTTCCATATATGTAGAGGTTTTCTAATTTGGAGGTTGAAGCTCAAGTCGAGCACATGTCCGAAAAAAATTCTAGTCAATAGCTGAACCAAGGTTTTTACACACATCAGAAGCATAAACTAAATATTGATCACCAAATAAAGAAACAAATAGTTTACACAGCGCATCAAATTTCTGCAAACAAAGTAGTGACCGTGATTCCCCTCTCGAGTTGCGGCATTAAATCATGTGGTGATCGAGAGACCTCTTGAGTGCAAAGGGTTAAAACAGGGATGGAACCTTAACGTCTTCTAATTAAGACAATTTTTAGGCACTTCTATCAGAAGAACTCAGAATCAAAACATTTTGTTTCATTCAGAATCAAAACACGCAACAAACCAGCTTCATAAGGTATATCTCTATAATATTCTATAATCAATTGTAAATCCTAATCCCTTAGTTGTTTTTTAAATGTTAACAATTCTGATAGGCACAACAGAGTCGCAGTGAGTACTAGAGTTTTCGCTGTGTAATATCTTAATAAAATGCAATTCATTAAATTTTAGTAATGTTTTTTTAATAGAGAGTTGGGGGGGGGGGTGAAGAATTCAATTGTGCATCAGGGGAGTAATCCATCTACCTTCTTTGTTACGAGAATTACAAATAAGACGCATTCATAGTCCTTCAAATCACAACGCAAACTTTGAAATCCCTTTCTTCCCCTACCCTCTTATGTGTTTTTCCAGGAAACGGCATGAGCATCTCTGAATTATTTTTTCCCCACCCTACTTTGGTTCAGGCTGGGTAGAAAGCAATTACAATTTACTTCAGCTTCGCAGCAGAGCTTCAAATGAAGAGGTAGGTTTAGAACAACCACACTCATGCTGTTTCCTTAGAAACCACATGAGGAAGTATGGGAAGAAAATTTTTTTGAAGCTTGCGTTGTAATCAGAAGGAGTTTAGATCTTTAACCCTTTGCACCCCGTTTTCACCATATTTGCCACATTTTGTATGTTAGGAATAAATCTGCTGTTGCCGCATTTGGGACACGCTTGTTTATCTCAATACAGCTGCTCTGGAGTTACGGGTTCTTACTATTGCTTATTAGGCTGGAGTGCAAAGGGTTAAAAGTTAAATATTTGGATTTTTAGCTACTCCCTAAAAATTTCAACAATGCAGCCTGCATGATAAGAACCTCTTGTAGGCACCCCTGGTCTAGAAATAGGTAGCAGAAATTGTGTCATCTACCTTAAGAAAAAAACCTGATCGAGTATAAGCAAGTAGTCTTAGGGTTTGGCTTCTGCTAGATCCACTTTGAAATTAATATTAAGAAAAAATTTAACTAATAGCCCTAATTGCACAACTTTCTGTTAAAATTAACAGAGTGTCTACATGCACGTGCACCTTACGGCTTACAAGCATTGCGTTTACGTTTAGTAACTGCGCAGGACCGAGGCTTATTAACAGTTTTAGTTCGATTCATCCTTGACCACCGTAGCTTAGTGGTAGCATAAGAGGTTCTTATTCAAAAGGTCTCGGGTTCAAAACACGCTTTCGGCTGAATTACAAATTTTTTTTGTAAGATATTTTTCATCCTGAAAGATCGTTTCAAATTTGTCCTGGAAAAGTTTACTTGCATTTTTTACGTTTTCATGCAGTATTTAAATCTCTAATTTTTTTAACTTTCATTGCAAATGGCTAGAATTGGTTTTTTTTAGAGAAAACAAAATTCCCGGGGCCCCAAACGAGTGTTTAAGCTTTCAATACGCCCTACAAGTCTGTCCATGTTGGATACTGATGTTTTTATAGAGAAAACAAAATTGCCCGGGGTCCAAAAAAAGAGTAATCTCAACTTTCAAGTATATCATGTCCGTGTACGCAGTGTATGCACGGTTCCAGTAGGCGCCGACTTGGGCATGCACGTTAATACCCGTACACACGTAACGCATGAACGGTGCCCGTGCGCGTAGCCTCTGCCTAAAATAAATGCACTAAGTATAACTAATACTCATTTCTTTATGGGAATTCAACTAAGACAACCAGTATTTCTTTACGTCGAATGCATGTGTTAGAAAAATTAAATGGAATAGTATTTATTATTCAATTTTAAAAATATCATTCACAAGAGATATTGATAATTGCTGTTAATTGTTATTGATTTATTTAAAAAATTTTGGTGTGTGTATACTTGTACATTTGTATTTTGTAGGTGAAATAAAAAAATTAATGAAAGTTTAATCATTTTAAAAACAAATAAAATAAACATTGCTACACCACAAATACTTGCTACACTTTATATTAGTGTGGATGCTATGTTAATAAACAAGAAGAATTGTAAATATGATTAAAATGCAGCTCAGGTTATTCACCTGTCAATTAAAATTTTAATAGCCGGCGGGTAAAAGTTGTTTACTACGCATGGCAAGACTTGACATTTAGCGAAATATGTTAATTGTATTAACATCAATCCAATTTTCAAATTTATAATATCGTTATGATGACAAAAGAAGCATTAAAGAGAGTTGTAAGCGATTATGACTCATTTACAGCCCATCCCAGTTGTTAAAGAGTCGTAACATCAGTTCGTAAACAGAATTGACTCGCACCATTAAGTGCCAATTACTTTAAAGAGATATTTATAGACAAAAGAATAAAGTAAATACAATTCACCTTGAAAATCTTCTCTGATGCAAAGTGCCGAAACACAGTCCATATTATTGATAGTAAAATCACGAATAGTAAATCGTTTGTTGAGTAATTATAATACTGCCATGTGGGTTCTGCGGAATGGGAGGCATTTTTCTCTGCTTTTGAATCTTGATACAATTGAAGTACAAAATTACGTATACCGTGAACTAATTCGGAATAAGTTGGGAAATCCTCCCAGTCGGTATTAGCAGCCATGACAGCTTTGATGGAACTTCGATTCGTTACTGATGTCGAGAGCCGACCAGAAGATTTCAATTTTCATTCATTAGTGACATTAGTCAACAGACGAGACCGTATCGCGTGTTTTGTAAAGATTGAGTGACTCACCACCACCTATCACAGCTCGTTCTACTATTTCTATTTCGTTGAAGGCTTTAACTGTAACTGTAACGTGCTACAAATACTTTACTTTGAGCAACTGTGATGGCCCGTTTTCCTTCGGTATGAATCATATTACTTCCTGCAATAAAACGCAACAAACTTGCAATAAAATTTTGCTTTGTTCTAAATCTAACGAGAAAACCGCATGGATATTATTGCTAAAAAAATATGCAAGGGTCATCATTTCTTAAACCGTTATACAAACTGCGTGGGATTTATCTATGATCTTATACCACCTACAAACGTTTGAAACTTTATGAGTGATAATATGTATTGTTTATGGCAAATAATTATCAGAAATATGCGACTAGTAAACCTATCGTATATTATCTGTTAAGGATTTCGGTTACCCCTTTTTTATTTTTTTTATGTAGTTTAAGATGTAGTTTTTATTTTTTTGATGGTTTGTAGTTTAAGAAAAGACATTTTGCAAGCACTTTAAATATTTTTTTAATTATATATTTTTCTGTAATTTTTAACCATTAAAAATTTGCAGTAATACTGGTCCTGAGAGGGTACCCTAAAATCCCAATGACAATTACATGGAATCAAAAAAAAATCCTACATCGAATTTGTTCGTATTTTCAAATAGGGGTTCATAAAATAAAAATGATATCGGAAAATTTGTTAATGAAAATTACATGGAAATGGAACCAAAAAAAATCCTGCATCCAACATGTTTATATATTAAAATAGGGTTTATTATATAAAAAAAAGGATATCAAAAATTTGTTGCTGTTGATACACAATTGCGTGTTCTGTAGTTCTTTTTAAAAATTTGGCATTTTACTACCAAAACTTTCCAAAGTAAATGTTTAAAATCGTAATGAAAGGTTTCAAAGATAATATTGCAGGTAGAAATAAAGTGAGTGCGACAAACATCCCCATCTTTAATACTCATTCAGACAAACACTCAAAATTAAATTGTGCTGACATACAGTGGCGGATTTTGGGGGGGGGGGGGGGCTAAGGGGGCATAGCCCCCCCCCCCCCCCCATGAAGACTCAAACTACCTATATAAAAACGTTTTTTTCCCCGGAAATTAAAAAAAAAAAAAAACATTTAGCTTTTTTTTTTGTAGAAAAGTTTATATTTGAAGATGAGTAAACATATTCAAAACCCAATTTGTCTTCAACTTTGACTTAAACCATTCTGCACTATAAACATTAACACTTAGGATTTTAGTTAGCTTCGATAAGCTTATAAACAGAAGTGCTCAAGTCAAGGTTTGAGATATTGGTTTTGAAAGTTTGCTCCTCATTTTGATTGAGTTTTTTTTCGATAATACGATAATTTGAGGGCTTTGAGCTAGACTTCGGTGCTCTCTGCTTCAGTGAGCTAAGTCCCTGATTATCAGTGTTTCTCCTCGCTATGGGAAACCGACTAAAGTACAACTAATTTCAATTATTTCGTTTATTTATGACTATAACGGGAATAGAATCTGATAATTTAACATCACACTATTATTGATTTAATTTTGAACAAATTTAATATCAAATTGAAAACAACATATACTCTTCAAAGCGTTTCACGATTCCAGGGTCTACTCAGCAAATCACACACAAAATATATTTTTTAATATTAAATTTTTTAAAATTATGTGTATATAATAACATATAATGTAAAAATTTATAAATAATTGGGAATAATTAATCATAACAGATTGATCGGGGATATTCATTGAAAGTTTGTCAAAAGTACCAATTTGTAGATTTGTGACACAAAAACGCAACTATTCAAAGTGATATAACGTTAGAACTAACTCAAGCCTCAAGTTGTATCAATCCAGATGTATCTTTTCTCGCGTTCTCGTCAACAAATATTGTTAATTTAGTTATTCAATAACTTATAATTTTATCTAATATCCATTTAATTTTATTGAACCTAATCATGTAGTGGTAAAGTTATTATATTTAATTTATAAGTATTAAATTAGAGTAGGGATTAAAAATTTCAAACAATTGAGAACAAACAGTTTTAAAAATATTTTAATGATTCATTAAAAATGATGGTGTTGGGGCATAAGTTTTGCATAGGCATCTGAAATAGTAAATAAAATAGCAGCAAATACCAATGTACATTAGACCCTAGCCAACACCAAACACCCCAAAAAAGCTTTGCTTTCTTCCCGACAGCATCGCACTCACATGCAGTAGCACTCTTTGCTCCAGGCTCTCTGCGGGGTGGTCCTACGGTCCAATTATGTCCTCACCCCTCTTTTGCCCTATTTTCCGACTAGGTAAAAGAAAGATATTCGTGGGAGTAATTTCGCTATCCCTTTGAAAGCTGACGATTGGGATCGGATAATGCTTTTACCCTTACAGGAAGGACAAATACAATAGGGACGTCTAGACAGATATGTAGATTATACAGTCCATATAAATTTTTTTTAGGCAATAAAAATAGTGACCACACGTGGGCTGCAAACGGGACGGGATAATTGGACGGTGACTCTGTTGTAGATGTAGAGCTTTTCTCTTTGCTTTCTGTTTGTCCGAAATGTTTCAGTTTCAGTACTATACAAGCCCCAACTGATGTCTCACACGATATTAAGTTCTCAAGTAAAGCGGCTTGCGGGGTACTTATTTTTATTATTTTTATTAATTTTTAAAAAATATTTTTAACGCAGTGTTTCAAAGAGCAAGCAGATATTTTAGCCACTGTTTTCCAATTTTTTTTATGTAGTTCTTTTTTAAAATATTTTTAATTATACAGTACTACGGTTCATAACCTTTGATAATGTCTCCCAAACTAGTAAGTAGAACTACGTACTTATTCTTGAAAATAAGGTAAAAAAAATTGTATTATATTATAATACAATGTTTATAGTATTTTCAAAATTATTTTTCAATTAACTGTATAATTTTTATATAGTTTAATTCCGAGCATTTTTTTTAACACTGAGACCAGGCGAAGCTAATGAAAGAAAATATCAACTAGTAATTTGAAATCAAGTCACTGGGCGCCATGACAAGGGGAACTTAAAAAAATCCCTTCCCATGACTTCACAATTTTTAAAAAAAATTATTATCGTTCCGTTTTTAAAATTTCCATTCTATTAGCGCTCTGTACGTGTAAAAACAAATTTCTAACTCTTCGACAGATTAGACAAATAAAAAGAATCGGAATTTCTGATTGAATGGTTATGTCATTATTGTTAGTTGGTCGTTGTAATATTCCATAATTTATAGAAATACATATTAAAAAAAGCCATTCTCTGCTTAAAATACGTTTTCTAATGAAAATTTTACGCGAGATTACGACTTCATTTATTGGAATTATTGAGAGAATCATTTAATTCTTGTGTTTAAAATCAAATCTTTTACTTTGATATAATTTAAGTTTGTAATTTTTAGGAGAATAAGCAATTTCTGTTTTTAACTAAAGTAATAATTTTAAAATGTTCTAAATATATTTTCTTTTTAAAAAATCCTTATTATGCAGCATATCACATTAAAAAAACATAAAAATAAAATGACAATGCCCTCAATATTATGTCAGTGTGTCAAAGAGCTTTTTTTGTTATTGGTCTATATAGTTGTTTAAAGAAATTTAAGAATTGTCAAATATAGTGAGATTTGACTTTTTGAAAGTCAATAGTGTAATAACTCATTTTGTAAGAATTTAAATAATTGTTTTTTCTTGATAATTTGTCAAGTAACTAACAGACATTTAAAAAATTTTCCTTTAAATTTTGGCTTAACAATGCTTACTGAACTGATGCCTTAAATATGAATAGAATATTTGCTAAGATTTTTAAAACTAAACTATGACTTTTCGAATCAAATTATAGCAAAATTTAAAATAAAATAATTTTTTTTTGTTTTGGTTTAGTAATAATGTTAACAGAAAGATTTTTATGCGTCAGAACTATGCCATTTCTTCATTTGGTCTTTTTAATTGTGTGTTTTTTGGGGGTAGTAGATGCTGAGACTGATGTTTTCTTTCTATCTTTCTTCTACAATTTCACTCATGTGTCGGCTCGTCACTTAACTGTGGTTCTAAATTACGACGCCCGTTGTCTATAACCCTCGTGCAGCTTTAGTGCGACGATAATTCAAACTAACCTTCTACAAAAATTTAGTTAATTCTTGAAAATAACTTTTTTTTCCTACCTTGCGAAATTATTTGTGTATGTTCAGAAAATTATAAATGCTAATATTATATTTGAACTGCGCAAAGCAGTTTCTTTTCCCGATTTATTGCAATAATTTTTTTAAAAAATTCTTTCGAACTGATAGCTGTACTTGCTTTTGCAATTTTTATAAAACGTCAATCAAATCTTATACATTCAATCAAATACATTTATTACATATTAAATAACTCTAAATAGCTTAAATTACAACACTTTATGTATATTTATTAACTTCATTATTATTTTTATAAATTAGTTCATATTATTTAATAATTTTTAATTTACAGTAAATAATAAAAACTAAATTGTAAGATTTAATATTCATAATTTAATTAACATTCATAATTTAATTAATTATTTAATAATTTACATATTATTGAAAATAGTATGCATTAGTAGCATTTACAGTTAATTAATGCATTTACTAATTAGTTCACATAAAAATGTACATCGCACCCCCCCCCCCCCCTTACGCGGTTGGGCCATCGAGTTAGCCCCCCCCCCCCCCCCCATGTTGAAGTTCTAGATCCGCCACTGCTGACATATCTATATACATAAAAGGCAACTTCCGTTTGTTTGTTTGTTTGTATAAGACACGAGATCTAAAGAACCACGCAACAGATCGTTACGAAATTTGGCACAAAAATTCATCTCATCTCCGGAACAAACATAGGTTAAGAATTTTTCGAATCAGACCATTCCTTCTATCGTTTTTATTCGAATTTTCTGAAAAAACTGCACCACTTTGGCTCAAATCCGATCTTTTTTTACTTTCCTGATGCCATCGGCTGAAAAAATTAAATAAAACTTTTAACGAAAACATTTAAAATTGAAATTGAAAATGTTTATTTTATTCTGTTGCCATTACCTTCAGAAACTAATTTCATTACTTGAAAAATAATTGACATGTTTCAAGTGACGTAATTCCGCCAGTCTCCATTCCCGGATTTTATTGTGGGTTTATTTGATGTGATTTTTTCATTGATTTTTCTGTTGGCTGCATGTATGCATATTTAAGCAATAAATGTATAGGTAAGGTAAGGTAAGGTAAGGTAATCGTTTCCGGCTGCCTATTTCTAGCCTCCTTCAGGAGCTTTAACACAGCCAATAACGCCTCGTAATTTAGAACCCTGGTCAAGTGACGAGGTCGACACCTGAGCGGGCACCCAACGGAACTTCGAGCGACATCGTACGCTAACGCCGTCGGGACTTTGGACTCCACAGATTTAACGAGCACGTCTGTCCCTGTGTACTCGGGCCCATCCGTGATGAGGATTTTCTACTATTTTCAGCACGTATCCGATTTATAGGATGACTGGCAGTAGGTGGGATTCGAACCCCCGCACTCCTGAGAAGGTTGAATCTCTAGGCTGATGCCCTAACCACTCGGCCACGGACGGGCCTATAGTTAAGCTATTACTGAACTATGATGGTTAATAAAGACCATCGCTCTAGAGCTGCATATTAGTGTTTTATGTCTTTATTTTTTCGCCAAATACGTTGCCAAACTCGCCAAATTATTAACTAAAACTCGCCAAATGGACAATTTCGTTTATAAATAATTTATAATCTGGTCGGTTGTTCGAAGGTCATTGTGTTAGAGCTGTATAATGGGTGTGTTTGTAGCTATATATATTGTCTTGCCAAATTATTTCCCAAAACGCGCCAAATGAGCTAAAAGGTTTTATGTATTTATGAGGGAATTGTGATAACATTTATGAGTGCATTTTATAGCGTATTTTTCATTTTGGAATTTTAAGGCAATGAAACGGGATTTTATACTTTATAACGAGCGGGAACAATAACATAAGTTTATGATCCTATAACAGGTTATATGGTACACATATTTGGAACGATTTGATAATTTTTAATCCATGCGAAGAACGGGTATAAATTTGCTAGCGTTATTATTGTATTTATTTTCATTCAATTATTATTGTATTTATTTTCATTCAATTATTGTACATATCTGCATTGATTTAGTACTGTATACATATGCATTGAATTCTTAATTTTTCAGCATTTGTATTGAATTATGGCAGAAATTTGTACTGCTTATATTGTATTTATATCTATAAAGTGTCTGAAAAAAGTTACTTAATTTATTATAGAACTCCCTTGAATTGCGTTAAAATAAATGTTTGAGACCCTTTTAAGATTTCGCTGTTTTTCCATTTTTATTTCTTACTGATTATTTTTTACTTAAATATGTATTCTTTTTAATTTGAGCTTCTTATCAAAGGTATTTTTGAAATTAATATTGATCATTACTATATCCAAGTTGGGTTATTAAATGGAAAATTACTGGGTAATCTTCATATCTTATGTAACTAAAATGAAAGAAAAAAATAGTTAAATTGACTGTTAAATTATTTTTCCACCTCTACCCGTGCAACGTCGGGTATAACAGCTAGTTATTTATAATTTATCAATCGTTTGTTATCACAAGCAGACAATAGTCAGCAATTTGTATGAAACCCAAGACGCTAAATAAAATAAATGCTCAAAAAATCAATACATTTAAGTTTCCCTTTCTAGATAAGAGACCCAATTTTAGTTCGATTTAAGCATTTATACATCACTCGCAACACATTAAAATTCTATATTTAAAATAAAAATTCTTATTTTATTCAATAAATAACTTTTATTCATAGTTATGCGATCTTTTATATAAAAACTAGGGGTGTGAAACACCACAGGAATATTTCTAGTGCCAATTAACAGATGTGATGACTGATGAGGCGTTACAGATCTGACGACAAAATTAAATTATACTATCCATCATCGATTAAAACTTCAAAATATAGCTGAAATCTATGCTATAAAGTATTGGTAACGAAATCGTATTTCAGTAACAAATAGAAAATTTTCGAAACGTTACCGATCTGACCAATATATAGGAAAATTGTTTTTTTCCCTCGCATTGTCAAACTGGAAACCACGGTGGCTTCTCTCTTCAAGTTAACGAAAACTATCAATTGATATATAAAAAAAATAGTACATATTTATATTATTTGAGGATGCGTTACCGATCTCCGCTTCTCAAAAGTGCGAATATTTGAACAATAAAATAAATGTTCTTACTTGTAAAGAAAAACAGTTTAAGAGATTATTTTAAAATAATATTTTTTTAAAAATCCGTCGGGACGTAAATTGACCATTGTTCTAATATTGACCGATATACTGGATACGATCCAACACCTATTTAGTAGGTGTTGTCCGATCATGATAGCACACTTTTTTTTGCCATTCTCAATAATCTAAGTTTATCACGAAATGCTCGTTAATATGTAGGGAAATACATTTTACCCATTAATGTCCATAACTAAAATTGTCTTTGATTAATTATGAATTTTTGTGTTTATGTACACAGCATTTTTTTAACTGTGTTAAAAAAAACTTTATAAATGAAGTAGAATAACATCTACTTCACAGTAGAGCATACTTATTATTTAGTTAACTACAGAAATGACGATAGTTTGGACGTCCAAGATCTTTTATTGTAAATAAATTATTTAAAGTATTTAACGGGACGGAGTCCGGAGCCGAAGCTCGGCCCGCCAAAAAGACACACAACCTTACATCTTGAAGTCTAATTAAAAAGTGACACTATTTTTAATGGTTGTGAGAAGAGTGGATCAGAAGTCAAAACAAAGTCTGCTGCTTCTGCAATTTCTCTGGGAAAGAATGTATTGAGTATTGACGCCTATTAAAACGTGAGAACTGTTCGATGGATCGGCAAGACATTAACTGAGAGTTATTAAGAAGGAACTGAATATTAGAATATTATAGAGATTTGTATGTGGTTAATATTATAACTTTATAAAGATTTGTACGATATATCATATATATATATATTTTAATCTCGAATAATTCATTTCAATATACGCTGGTTAGGCCCTTTAAACGATAGTATAACGATACACGGAGTAAAACATTGCAACATTAACCAAGTGAATCAGAATCTTTATAGAGAAAATTGAATACATTTGCAATTCTACTAATTTTTTTTTATTCTTTCCAACGGGGCTGCTTTAATTTCTACTAAAATTAAAATGATTATTTCCAAAACCAAAATTCAGGATATTCCCCCTACCCGTATCCCCTTCCCCAAACAATAATAATAATAATTTAATAACGAGAGTTATTTATATAAAACATCCTTCCTCCCCAAATTTCGACAAAAATAAGCTACGAAATTTCGCTGTACTAAACAACTATTAGTTGTTCAGTACAAGCGAAATTAGCGTACAAGCAAATGAAAATGAAGCAAATGAATTAAGCGTACAAGCAAATTAAAATGAAGCAAATGAAGCGTACAAGCAAATGAAATAAAATAAATAACTTCTGTACTGAGTTATTAAATAAAGTATTATACAGCAATTAAGAAAATCATTGTGTAATTATTATTTAAATTATAAATGATATTTACAGAAGAATATTTTCAGAAAAATATAAGCTTATGAAATTATTTATATTTTCTCTATTTTCGGGACTTAGCGGGATACAGCAACAACAAAAAAAATAATGTTTTTATCGGTGCCGCGAGACAGTGTAACAAAAAGCGGTACTGCCCAGCCAAATTCGGATTATAAAGAATCTCAAATTATAGCTAAAATAATGACCTTTTTCTTTTCTGTGAACAGAGTCGTCCTTGTGTCCGAAACAGTTACATTGAATTAACTCTAATACGTCCACTACGCAGCACCTCTTGAGACAAGCATGAATATTTAACATGGCCTCCATAATTCTTTCATGGCTCTAGTGAGGGAGCAGTTAACCTGGCGGAGGTTAAACGGAGTAGAGGGCGTAACACCCTAATTATTAAAACAAAAATATGCATTATGAAGAATGTTTTTTTTGTCTTATTTATCATTTTTGATTTATAGTTTTATATGTTGAGTTGAAGTTGTATTATATAATATTTTTTAAGAATTGTATTGTAATATTATGTAAGAATGGGAATATGTGGGAAATGGTGGAATTTATATGTTGAGTTGAAGTTGTATTATATAATATTTTAAAAGAATTGTATTGTAACATTATGTAAGAATGGGAATTTATTATTAAAAACTGGGAACCATTAATAAAAAACAACATTTATGTATTGCTTCTTTTTTTTGTGATTGCTAGAATATATGTTATTTATGGTTACCACTGGCCGCTTGGCTTGCCTCAGAAATTCGAATTGACCGCGTAATAAAATTCTTATGTAATACTATATAATACTGGCATACAGCTTCAACAAATAAACAGAAAATAAAATTTAATAACTACAAATGATTGTTGTACCAAACGTTAAGGTCGTTCCAATTAAATTAATAATAATTTCCAAAACATGTATGAAAAACAAAATATAATAATAATTATTAAAAAGCAAAAATTTTATATCAATAAAAAACTGTGCGAAAAATGGTTTTTAAAAAATTGAAAAATTTGCTAGTTTATCTGACTTCACTGAGCTGGTGGGGAAAAAAACATTCAGTCGTTTCATTAATATTTTTTTTATAACACTGGTAGTGGTCAAAATAGATTTTGTGAATAAGAAATTATCATAAACATCGTTGTAAAGTTGTCGCTTGAAGCGAATATTTTTGAAAGACGTAAAAAATTGAAGTAAATCGGTAAAAAAAACCCACCGAATATTCGAAAAGTTATTGATTGAATCCGAAACAAATTATGGAAACACGTTTTGATCAAAAGCGGATATATCCAGTTGAATGATGGTCAGTTGTGAAATGTACGAACGGTTTTAGTGAAAACATAAACAATTTATTTTAGAAAAATATTTAAGATAAAATTACATATTTTTATATTTAAAAGGGTTTTTTCGCGATATTTTTTAAATGTTAATTCTACGGAGTGTTCACACCACCATCAAATTTTTAAATTAAAAAGATATTCTTATAATAATAAGCTTCTAATCACAAATATTGTGTTATTTAAAGAATAAAGAATTCAGAAAAAATTTAATAGATTAAAACACATAATTTCAATACAGAATTAAGTTAAATTTCTTCAGGTTAAAGAGATTACTTAAATATTATTTACTATTTAAAATAATATATAATGCATGCACATCATACTATAAATTTTCTTATAAATTTTAAAAACGTATAGAGAGCCACTGTACTATAAATGTTAATTTTCGGCAAAAACTAGCATTTGACCCGGACGTGATTTGAACACGCAACCTTCTGATCTGGAGTCAGACGCGCTACCGTTGCGCCACCAGGCCTCAGCTACAAGGAAGATACGTATTTAAATAAACCGGAAAGGGTTTGAAAGGAAAGCACATGTACAGTGAATTTTTTCAATTGCATTGAAAGATTGAATTAAACCACGTAAGTGTAAAAAGGACTTTACATTTGAGGATAAATGCTTTCTTGTAAATAAATAAGCATCTATATACATTATTTTAGGGAGTTTCTTCTAATATTTGAATTACATCATAATTTATATTTTTTAAAAATCGTCGAAGTATGGTTAATCCGGTGATATTAAAACGAATTACGCATCAACTGAGTTTTTACCAATATTATAAACTAGGGAGAAATTATACAAGGTTACAAGCAACAATAAGGAAATTTATTAAATTTGTACTGATTGTATAGTAACGAGAAAGAAATTTATTGGGTCAAAATTTAGTTATATTTTTAAAAGTCATCTTGATTGCACTATGAATCATTTAAACACCATCGAGTTCGGGATGAATATGACATCTAACGAATTAAAATAAGTTTTTTCCTTTGCAACAGATCTCCAATCAAGGAAAAAACAGTTGTACAGAAATTTGATTGCGCAATCGGTTTTAAAAACGTAGTGGTGCAGCTTTGAAGAATTCTTATATTAAATAAACTTTATTAAATATTCAATAATTAAATATTATTTTTAAAAAAATTAAATGAAATGTTTTATACTTTTGTTTGAATTTGATGATTATGGAATATTTATTTCGCTCTTTTTTAGAACAATGAAATTGGACAGAATTCAAATAGTAATAAAAAAAAAGTTTGATTTATTATATTATCTTAATACACTTTATAATAACTATATACGTTGAATAGAATAGTTTTATTCTTACATAATAGCGTGTTAATCAAATTTTTTTTAAAAACTAATTTCCAAATGCAATGGAAGATATATTACAAAATAACGCAACACGAGTACAATTAATTTAAATTCTAAATACGCTAAAAATCCTAATTAAAAAAATAGTAAAATGCATAAATTTAGTTATATTAAGTCAATTACTAAAACATAAATTGCGTTTCTGATCCAAACGGAGCGAAAATTTAGTCACAAAAGCAAAAAATATGAACGATTTAACAGAAGTTTTTTGGAGCAATTCTGACTTTCCCGGAGTAATCAAGTTATTTTTAGTACGGTATTAAAGTTTAAGTAGGCACCCTACTTGTACCAGTTTTATGAAGAAAAAATAATTTCCGATCGAAGAAAAAAGCTTGGAACAAAATGGTTTTGAAAATGTTAAATGTCATGTGGTTGCCATAATTACTTGGAATTCTGTGAGAAAATGAGCTACATAAAAAAAAAATTACAAGTAGTAATACTAAACCCTTAACTGCTAAAAACTGGTTTTAATAATTAATTGTAAATTGATCGAAAGAGTAACCGTACAAATAAGCTTTCTGAAAAATAAAAGCGTTATTGATTACTGTATTTGGATTTATATCGATATTTTATATATGTTAGGAAAAGAAATATGTGTTTCGTGTTTAGTAGAAAATGTTTCAGAGTAAATAGACGAAATTATTGATTTTTATAAGTATATTTGAAAGAAGGTTATTGATAAAATAATAAACAAAAACCCTTTTTAAAATTGAATAATTCATGTATAGATAGGTAAATGATTAATTGAAATTTTCTTTTGCAAACCAATAATTGTGCCTAAAGCAAAGCTTTTAAAAAATAATCACGCATACACAATTAAAATAAACGATTTGTTATTTGTTTGCTCCCCTTTTGTTTGTGTATAATCTGAAATGTTGCTTTTAATTTTCCTTGATGATTTCCGATTGTATAATTTTATGTGTTGTCTGAAAGGGCCCGGGAGGCCCCTTGGCAACCAATGTATTCTATTTTGAAAAAAGTTTCTTCTTTCTTTATAAAATATTAATAATAATAGTCGATAAATAAATTGTAATTTTCTTTTGTAAATCAATAATTGTGCCTAAAGTAAAGCTTAAAAAAAAATAATTAAAAAAACTTATGCATAAAGGTTGCTATCGAAAATTGTCCTAAAACTGACTTAGTATAATAACTGAAATTTAGTAATAAAACTACATCTTAAAGAGAATAAAAACATTTCAAGTGAAAAAAAAAGATGGATATTTTTTTTTAAAGAAGATCATTATTAAGACACATTTTTTCACTGATTACATGTTTATTGGACAACAGAAACATTTCTACATATAACATGAACAGATAAGCACATATCTACTTCACACAACATAAATGTATATATTGCTAGGTAAATCACATTATAAATATGCAGACATGCAATTTGATTGCTGAAAACACATTCTTACCATATTTAAATTTATTGCTATTTTGGCAATATTTCTTTGGTATATAAACAGTTAGAAAATTTAAGATTTGGCCTTTTTTTAAAGAGAGAAGTTATTTCCCTCTATAAAACTTAAAAATATTGTTGAAACAGTTAAAAAAAGTTGAAAAAACAACAATGTATAACTTTGAATGTCAATAACAGGCAATTATTAACTACAATGGCAATACATCTCATACTTAAAGTACCAGATTAATATGTACTTGAGTAGTAAAACAAATTAATGCAAGTCCCTTCATTTTTGTTTTCAATAATAAAACAAGACAAGAAATGTTCTATTTTTAAAATAAAGGAGTTCTAAAATGTATAATTTTAACTTTTAAGTAGTTGTGGTGATATTGCAATAAACTACTTTTATTACCCTTAAATGTGATTGTTTTGAAAAAACAATAGTCAAATAAAATATTGATAACATTGAAGTGAATTTAAATGTAGGTTATAAATTAATACGTAACAATTATTTTTTTCTTAATAAGTACTTTAATGCCTTTAAAATCACTCTGACTGAATTGCAAAATATTTAAAATAAAGCAGAAGATACTTCTTAAGTATTACAAAGTAGAACACTAAGGTAAAAGTATAGTCATATTTTGTAATATAATTATGATATAACATTGAGCTTTATAAATAAACTAAGAAACAGAATATGAATGGACCACTGTACAATTTCAACCATTAAAAATAATATTTGTACTGATAAATGTAAACCAAAAGTCACCGGAAATGCTATTCAAGTAATACAGAAAAATCCTCCTATCACATTACTGCTGTAAAAAGCAGATTTTTGGTATAACATAGCAGGTAAATTTAGAATACAGAAATTGAAACATTAAATACAGAATCAAACAAGATTTAAAAAAAAAAACGCTTGATCTAAATTACAAAATAACTGTTGTGCAATTCCAATTGGAAATGAGGTAGCTGGAAGGCTCTTGTAAAAACTTTTCAAATACGCAAACAACATTGACAGACATTTTTTTCCTACATTTATTAATGACAAAAACACATTTGTTACTTAAATAAGTTAAAAATAGATTTCATTGGAAAAAAAACTATAATTCTCAAAATCTCTTTATCAAACCACTGAATATTTTAAGGTTTAAACTAAAACTGAAATAAATAACAAAAGTTTTCAATATTCAATTAAAAATACAGTTTATATTTTTTAAATAAGTGATTCGATTTCTAAGTTTAGATAATTTTAGTTTTATTTGGTTATAGAATTTTGACTATAATTCATTCACAAATTAACCCAGTAAAAGTATGGTTGTAACAAAACTGTCTTTACCAATGCTCACTTAAGTGCAGTGCAGATCTTTTACAGTTGTAAACTACAGTATAAAATTTATAGTAATACATTTTCATAGCATTACAAAAATTAAAACAATAAAGATTTACCAATAAGTGCAACTCTAAAATCGTTAAGTTATTATTGCTCTATTACAAAAATTAAACTCTTGTTTGTACATAGGTTTGTTTGCATTCTTATGTCACAATAAAATTACTTTGAATCCATTTTTAACAGGGGATTTTATGTATTAAATATCCATTTTAGCAAATCTATTGCATAGTAGCAATAAAGTATTTGTAACTTTTGCTGCTAAATTGTGCATTGTTGACACAAGACTTGTGTCCTCTTTAAATGACGAATTTCGGTAAACTACTTTTGTCTTAACAAGAAAAAGTAAAACTGCATGTAACTGTTGAGGGAGAACAAAGTTTAAATGTTGTATGTTGATCAATACTAAGTCAACTACCTAACTTACTTATACATAAAATTATAATTAATTCACTAAACACAAAAATAAATAAACCCTTGTAAAATAATTTTTACATTAGTAAAATAAGAGGGTAAATTAGTTAAATTTCATGAAATAGTAAGATGGTACATAATACAAGATAAAAACAGTTAACTTAAGAATAAATACTTTTTTTATATTTTTACAATAATGCTAACTGATTATAAAAATCTCCTCCTCCCCAACATAAACTATAGATATATTCAAAGATTCTACGTCACAAAAGCACATGACAATACAAAAAGGTAATAAATTATATATTTAAGTAGGAGAAGACAAAATAAAAAAAATCCCACTTCAATCAGAATAAAAATGGCCATAATAAAATAGACCATAATTGTAAACGTAAGATGCTGCAAACATCTTGTGTGAAAACTGATAACTTTAAAATGTTTAAGTAAAAAATATATATATAATGAGCATGGTTGATAATTACATTGAAATAGCAATATAAAGTATTGAAATTTAAATAACAAACAGTTTTACAAATGGCACAAATTTGTTTTTCACTCTTTTTCTTGGACCTTTGCTGTTTAGGCTAGGTTTTGTGTGATGGGTTATACTTGTAACAGAAAAAACAATCACATTTTTTTTAAAAATTTGTTTTTGGAAAACTTAAAACATATTTTAAAATATAAGAAACATACATTTTGAAATAGATACCAAAAATATATATTAAGCTGAAAAATCTGCAATGGTTCCAAGTCCCTGTTCTATGGTTCTGAAATAAAATATGTTTAATTTCTTGGATTGACATAAAAATTTCTTTAGATAGAAGAAATACTTAAAATTTTGTGAAAGTACTAAGAAAACCTTATTAATTGGATGAACAGAAACTAAATACAATTAAATGCATGGACACAAGTATTATGAAAAAAACAAACAAAATAAATTTTAAATGTGGAAAGGATAAAAAAAAAGATTAATAACAATAGTACTTCAAAACAACAGTGATCAAAAGTGTTTAGGTGAATATGAGCTTTTCACCTAAGAATTTAAATTGAAGCCTTTTGATACTTAGAAAGGTTGCAGAATCTCTATTGTTAGAGCACTTTTAGAGACTCTGAAGGGTGACTTTATATTTGAAGGTGCTAACCGTTTAATCATTTATAGTTGTATTACATAACAGTAGGGACAAATATTTAAAACCTATTTAATAATCTTCTTGATAAATAAAGCAATGAGGTTGTAAAAATTGAACATTTTAGTAGATTTTGTAGTGTCACTAGAGAGATTTTTTTTCACAGCTTTTTTCTAAGCTTAAAAAAGTTAATGGGATCCCATGTTCAAGTGGACCATTAAGCTTGTTGTCTGCAAATCAGAAATAGAAAGCATTTTAATTTAAAACATATTTACTCCACACAAAGTTGCTAAACCAAAAAATTATTAGCACAGTTCCATATTAAAATAAAACCAAGAAATTTTGTTTTGTATAATTGAGAAAACAATATTTCAGTATCTTTGAAGAAAACTTCTAGCAAGCCTAATACAGTAAATCTTCTACCACAGACCACCTCTATTAAGCGACCACCTCCGCAAACGTACCATTTTTCAAGGCACCGATTTTCCCCCCATACGCTTAATGTTAAAAATACCTCTTGAACGGACCAGACCATACTTCCCGTTACGATCGGATTTAAGGTCTCCTCCGGGGGTCACTTTTCCAAAAAGTAAATCTAGCTTTCCCGTCGCTACTATATATCGTTTGCCCTTTTAATAACCTTAACAATTTATAACGCCGAAGATTTCACCAGTCTAAACATTTAGAACAACAAATTCAGTTCCCTCTCCCCCTGTTGCTGTTAAAAGGGATGGTTTGAAAGACCCTTCCTTGAATAGCCCGAGTAGTCAATAGGAAGCTTCTTCCACTTAACTGCAGTTAACAATTACAAGGTAGGGCCATCCAGTATGTATGTTGACATCCCTGTCCGAAGTAACACTTGGACACGCTCTTTCAAAAACAAATCAGTAGGGTTGTCATACAAGCAAGGAGCATCGCCAATGGCAAAGAGTTAAGAACCTCACAGAATAGGGGGAATACCAGTGAAAAGTCATACCGACAATCTTATTTTAAATTTTCCTTGTTTTTGTATATACTAATTACAATAAATAAAATGAAGAAGATTGAATACATTTCTTAATTTTTACTACTAAACCATTCTTTATAAAAATGATTTGAACATTTAAGCAGATGAGTGATAATGCTTCTCAAAGAGACCACCCTCCCTCAACGACCGATTTTCCTCAGAACGGAGGGTGGTCGCTCCCGAGAAGTTTTACTGTACTTGCTAACTGCATTCCATATTCTTGTTTCATCAAAGATATGTTGTTCTGCCATTCACATATACAACTTAAATAAATTTGTTAAGTTTACAAAAACATAAACTTTGTCAAACCATAAAACAAAATCCTCAAACTTAAAAAAAAATCCAAACTTAGAACACGGGCGATTTCATATCCCCACACCCATTCCACAGAGCCAGACATGTTCTAATGTAGACGATCTTTTTTGCCTTTGGATCCGGATCGAACCCCTTCCTCCTCAGGTACTTGAGGAGGAGCTCTTTGGAGACCTTCTGTCGGTGGAGCACCTCTGAAGCGGTGGAAGCAGACTTGAGGATTTCAGAGACCAAGTCGCTGGCGGTGGATCCGTCATAGTGGTCGTCCATCATGTGGCTGGTGGTGATCATGGCGATCTCCTTGAGGTGGTCCATGCCCAGGCAGCTGAGGATCTCGTGCAGGCCTTCCACTTCACGAGGATTCATGGTGCTTGGTGTCTAGAAAACAAAATGAAATATGCTATGTATAAGATTTAATCACCCATGTACCAACATAGCACTGGTTATAAACACACTTGTTCAACTGAACAAGCTTTGTAGTCGAATTTAGGTCTGTAGTCGTTTGAAAAGGTTTGATAGCAAAGGCTGTCAGTGGTTAGCCTAGGACTGCAGTACCTGCGAATGTCTTATTTTAATCTGTCATTTAAATGTTGACTATCAACATGTCTCTGTTTATAACATATATGTGTAACTATTACGCAGTAAACAGATTAGAAGTGTTGATGATAGACCAGTGATTGCTAAATTTTTGCACCACGATCTATTCTTCAAAAGATGCCTGGGCATGTTTTGCCTCAAGAAGATAGTCATGATCACTGCCAGCCACATGATGAACGAACAGCTCTACCACAAGCAACTCTGGACATCTCCAAGGTGTTAGAGACATAATAGAAAGTCAGGCATACCAAGTGACTGTTGCTGGAAACGTCAATCAAATGGCTGGAGGTGATCATAATGGATTAATTATGGTATCATCATAAACTATGTAGACTTTAGTCAAAAAGACTTACATTTGGGAAAATAAAGGTTTTAATTTGGATTTTGGTGAGCAAATAGTTCACAGTGCTGTCTAACTGACTGGGATTTGTCTCAGACACTCAGTATGCACAACCGCTAGTATCAGAATCTCAAGTTGAATACACACTTGCTAAATCTGTTGGCCCAAAAGTCTTTGACCCAAAATGCATTGGATGCTGGCTTAGATGTCAACCTCAAGATTATAAGATGTTCATGGTCATTCTACAGCAGGAAGGGTCCATCCCTTGGGTACCGGTCATTTAGGAGTTGGTTTTTTTTCTAATGAATTTACTAAAAATTAAAAAAAAAATAACTTTTAACCTTTTAGTAACTATTTTAATTTTATTTAGCAAATACCAAGCCATTGCTCTCCAGTACATTTTCAAAGTGTAGTTCAAATCATACAAAAACTAGGAGAGTGGTCTACTTCATTTTGCTGTAACTTAATTGGTAATAACAAACACTTTTCAATGCACATTGTCATATATAAACAAGTAGGTTTGTAACAGAATCTGTCACTTAACCCGCTTCCACACAAAAGTTGTGTTAAACAGGTAAAAAAGCGCCAAACACAGCATTAATTCTATATTAAACATTTACATGCTAAATTTGGCTAGTTTTATTTATTTTATTTCAAAAATTCAATAATTATTACTTCAATAATTATTACTACTCGTTTGCAAAAATTAATTTGCATTTCAAAGAATAAATATGTACTATTCCTTGCTTTTAAATAGAATGAAAATATTTCATATCAACATACAAAGAATATCGTAGTGAAATATATTTGACGTCATTTCAAACTGATCGATGTCGCAAAATAAATTTATTTTAATTTATTGTCTAAAAGAATTAAGTTTCTCGGACGATTGTTGCGAATGGCAATGGTGATTTAATTATAATAACAAACAGGGCCTTTAGCTACTTGTAATTCAAACTTTTAAACGCCAAAATTAACTATTTTCATTAATCTTCTTTCTCAGATTTAATAATTAGATTAAATTAAATTACAGTTCGAAAAATATATAATAAGTACAAATGATGCTTTAAAAATAAGTGAAACTTTGCACATTTTTTATGCCAAGTTAGAATTCTCTTTGCATCTTTCTTCATACATATATAATGAACCATCAAAAGAACTCTATTGTGATATCACAACAATCCAAACTGAATTATATCACATAAATAAATATTCTTTCAAAAGTTTGTATTTTTTTTAATAAAGTTTCTCGTACGTTTAACGAAATGGAAACAGTGAAAATATTGAATAAAAATGGAATTTGCATGTTATTTCAATGTAGATTAAATTTTAAGTTATTTAAATTTTAAATAAACTTCTAATTTAAATTTTTTAATGAAATTTGGAATGTAGCCTAATCTGATTTTTTGCTTCAAAATGACGTATCCCACTTGTCTGTGGGACTTGTGGTTCTTTCTGTGAAAGTGGGTGACGGACGGACAGACAGACGTATCACACTAGTCCGTAGCATTTGTAGTTCGGATTATTAAAGTGGGTGACGGACAGACAGATGGACTGAACGATTATAAAACCTTCCACTTTTTACGTTATAAACGTAGTGTGGAAGCTAAAACTCTCCATTAATTTTAGAATATGATAGATTTTTAGTAAGGGGTTTTATTATTAGTTTTTACAATTTTTTAAAAAAATTATTAATACTTAAAAATGCTAAAAAAGTAACCGAGCGTAAACTAAATAAAACAGTTGTGGCTATCATAATAAACGCAAACAATGTAATTTTAATACATTCATTATCACAACAAATTTTTAGAATCAATAAATTATGCAACAATTTACGAGCTAGAAATATGATAAAATTCTCATTTATATATAATTATTAAGTGTGAATGATGATAAGTAAAAAGGATTTAAAACATCATATATCCATTCCCCCATTTTGACTCAAACGAGGAGCATCTTGTTGAATTGAATCTTGAATTATTCGGAGAAATTCGTATCTTTTATATTAATTAGAGGTGATTGGTTACTATTTTTAAAAAAAATTGTTTATATTAATGCAAAATATAGGTCAAAATTCTTGATACACTTTTAAAGTCTTTGTCTAAAGATATCCCAAGAATTTAATAAAAAAAAATGTCCGATCGAATAATCGTTGAACATTATCGAGTATGCAATTATAAAGATAAATAGCATAAAATACAAATTTTTAAAGTATAGGAGGATTTAAAAAGTGTCAGAAAATAATTTATTTACCAAAATATACCTAGATGTTTCAGATTTCAAAACCGCAAGAAAAAAACGCACGCCCAAGCGCACGCCGAAAAACAAAACAAACAATGAAAAACAATGTTGCCATACCTTTTGATTAATACCCGATTTTATCAAAATTCAATTTTTTATAACGAATCCTTCTTAAATAAAAACTCTAGAATTTAATATAGCATTAAAATTTGGTAAAAAAGTATCTTAAGGATTAATTGTAGTTTTTAAAGTTTGAAGTCTTAAAATTTCTTTTATAATATTTTTTTTAAAGAAGTGAAAGAAAATCTTTGTTTTTCTTGTTTGGAGGATCGTGGTTTGGGTTTCAAATTTGAAATTTCTTATTCAAAAGAAAAATTATGTTTCATAAGCGTGTTTTATTATTATAAAAAGAATAAGAAGTTAATAATTGAAGAAAAAAATTCTAACATAGCTTTGTTAAATTGTGCATTTTTTAACATTCATTAAACATGGAATTTACTCACAGTATTGTACTGTTCTCTGGAGATGATGGCCTACCTTTAGAATTTAACGTTCGCAATACAAATGAAAAATCTCTTCTTAAAGCTATGATTGAACACGGAGGTGGTCTTTGCACTCAAAGTGACAACGCGGTTCACTTAATAAGCCCGGGAACTAAAGTACTAAATGCCGATTTGGGAAAGAAATTAGTTTCTTCTAGATACGTATTCGATTGTGTAGATCAAAATTATCTATTGGAAGTAAATGATTACGTATTCACCATTTCTGAGGAACCAACAAGCGACATCAGTGATGAAGATGAAGAGATAAGACTGTTTGGAAACAAATCCCCAAAACAGTTAAAGGAGAAAATGACTGACTTGATCAGTAATATAGATTTGTCAACAACAGATGATAAAGAGAGTCACATTGACTCAAGTGCAACCACCCCTTCAAAGTTAAGCAGCACAAATCAAAAGTCTTTGACCTCAAGCAATCAGTCTGAAAGTTTCGTCGAAGGTATTAAATATGTTGTTTTATAGTGTTGATTACATTGTATGCATGACATCAGATTAAGGAAGTGCATAAGGTTTTCAAAAAAAATATATTTATACATTTTAATCAAACAAAATCTAGATTAACCTCAGGGATCTGGTAAACCTTTAGTTATCAGGTTAATTGTTAATTTTTTACCTCTCAATTATTCGCTTATATTTATTGTTCTCACAAATATCAGCACTCTGTGAGGAACAGCTTTAATATAATGGTCGGTCGATTTACGTTGCGTAATCAAGCAACAAAAAAGCCTAAATGCCATAAACATTCCACTTTATAAAACTCAATAGGTACCTATAGTAACCCTACATTAAATTTTCAAACTCGCCAATGAACAGACTGGCCATTATACCATAGCTGTACCTGTACCCTCTGTAAAATCCTAATTTCACCTATGTTTTTTAGCTTCCACACTACTTTTATAACGTAAAAAGTGGAAGGTATTATAATCGTTCAGTCCGTCCGTCACCCACTTTCACAGAAAGAACCACAAGTCCCATAGACAAGTGGGATACTTCATTTTGAAGCAAAAACTCACATTAGGCTACATTCCAAATTTCATTAAAAAATTTAAATTAGAAGTTTATTTAAAATTTAAATAACTAAAAAAAATTATCTACATTGAAATAACATGCAAATTCCATTTTTATTCATATTTTCACTGTTGCCATCCACAAGTCCCACAGACAAGTGGGATACGTCATTTTGAAGCAAAAAATCAGATTAGGCTACATTCCAAATTTCATTAAAAAATTTAAATTAGAAGTTTATTTAAAATTTAAATAACTAAAAATTTAATCTACATTGAAATAACATGCAAATTCCATTTTTATTCAATATTTTCACTGTTGCCATTTCGTTAAACGTACGAGAAACTTTATTTAAAATAAAATAATTTTTGAAAGAATATTTATTTATGCGATATAATTCAGTTTGGATTGTTGTAAAATCACAATAGGTTTTTTTTTTATGGTTTATTATACATGTATGAAGAAAGATGCATAGAGAATTCTACCTTGGCATAAAAAATATGTAAAGTTTCGCTTTTATTTTTAAAGCATCAATTGCACTAATTTATATTTTTCGAACTGTAAATTAATTTTACAAAAGATAAAAAAGTGAATTTTCGAAAGAAATGTAAATGGTAAATTGTGGCAACACAAAGATATTTATTAAAAAAAGGATTCATTATTATTCTTCAAACTTCAAACAAATTAAGCAAACGATAAAGTCTAATTATTAAATCTGAGAAAGAAGATTAATGAAAATAATTAATTTTATAGTTTAAATGTTTAATTACAACTAGCTAAAGGCTTTTTTTTGACGAATTTCTTTCTGAGGTGTATAAATCGTTTGTTTCCTGTTGAGCACAAATGTTGTGTGGAAGCGGTTTAAGTGACAGATTCTGTAACAAACCTACTTGTTTTATTTTACTTAGGTTCTCAAGACATAACTCACAACCCTAGAATAGCAGGTGGCATAGTTGTGCAAAACTATGAATGCATTCCTTTGACTTCCACAGCAAAGGAGCCAGACTCATTGGATATGCCGGACAACTATGAAGACATGGAACAAGACTTAAGTCCAATCCAAGCTTCGGCTTCTCTTGTGAACCCTCCAATTCGAAAGATTGTACCATCTCAATATGAAGATAAGACATCGCCAAAAAAGGTTAGATTTAACCAAAACATACTTAGTCCGGTTCGAGCTCCTATCCTCAGCCAAGGAACTAAAACATTGATGGCCAAAGTAAACAAAATTGGAGGAATGAATTTGAGTCCAAAAAAGGCCTCTGCTTCCCAAGTGAGTCCTAAAAAAAGTACAATTATTCCATCTCAGTCCGAAAAACAGAATTCTCCAAAACAACTTAGAAAGAATATTGCTGGTCCAAGCCGAGCTCTTCCTGTTATTCAACAAAAAGAAATTCCTATAAATGAAATTGCTGCAACAGAAAGCAGCAATTTGGACCATGTTGAAATGAGCTCTGATCCAAGTAATGAAGATGTAGCGTTTAATGTGAGTCCCCAAAAAAGGAGTTTCACTTTTCCTCGTTATGAGCGAATCGAGGATAAAGAAGACGAAGTTGTTCCGAATAAACTACCAGTTGCTGCCTCTCCCCTACACACAGCTGTCTCTAGCTCTCAACAAGGCGTGGGAGATTTTGACCAGTTTGATAATATGCTAATAAGTAAAGCACAGCAGCAAGTTCCCTCTGATGTAAGTATTTTAAAATTATTTTTATTGCTGCATCTCTTGGGAAATTGACTTTGGTTTCTTTCTTAACAGAAATTTTTCAATTTTATTATCTAAAACTACCATTTATTCTAGATTTATTTAAAGTTTATGGCGCAATTCATGTAGGAATATTGTCGAAATAGTAGCGAAGGGCGATAAATCTGTCGCGTTGTGGTGGCTCAAATACCCAATAGGTCTCGGGACTCAGTAATTACTTTGTCGCAGACTCATCACAGGACATACACCGCAGACCTACATTTGTTTAGGGACAAAAGGTGCACATTGTGTGCCTCAAATGCAATACCAACCAAGCTTCTCCGGACCATCTGCTGTCCTGTTTGGATTTGCAGAAGAGTGGCCTTCTTGAAAACCCTTCGCTAGTTCAAGACTTTTTGTGAGCGAACGGTCTTTTGACTTGGTCTAGTTGATCTAGACCCAGTGGAATAACAAACAACAACTTTTTCGCAGATGGTTCAGTATTAGAATCTCATATAAGAGGTGCCATGATCGTAGCTGGATTTATTATTTAAAACTAATTTATTTTTATTCTTGTAATGGGTTTAATATTTGAGTTAAAATTATATTTCACACCTAAATAAAAATACAAAAACTGTAAAAAGTACACTTTATAATTTGTTTTGATTTCACTATGCATTAAAAAAGTGTTAACACAAAAAGTGATTATAAATGAAAGGACTCGCTGAAAATTTCTATTATTTTATTCATCAATAGTTTGATGAAGAAAAGTCATTTTTTGACCAAGACACAGATAAGAATGAAGTGTCTTTAAATAATTGTGATTTTAACTATCCGAAAGCAACCAAAGCAATCGGAACCCAGGTAAAACCCAAGTAGTTTGGGGTAAAACTGAAAACAGCAATGTTCATGTTCCCTCGAAAATCACACTAGGGTATATGGGCAAAAAGCGTACTCAAAACTCGTGCTGCAGTCGGAAAGACTATACATGAGGGTTACTCAATTTGTACATTACAAACTTTGAAATCCCTGTGTCAGTTGTTTAGGATTATAATGGCTTAGTTTCAATACATGCTTTTTAATGTTCTTTAAATTCAATTACCAATTAGCCTAACTTATTTGGGTTGTTTTTACAGGATGAATTATCTCAGAGCTACACTGTTAGCAGTTCTGCTGATGCCCAAAAGCCAAGTTCAGGTGAAATGTTTGCTGCTGCACCTGCATCTCAATTACCAGATTCCCCAACTAATGATCGGTCCCAAGCTGAAGGTAAAACACTTGATTTATTTATAGATATTAGTATGTAATTTTAGTGCCAATACTTATTTCCTCCTTAGTTTATATGTGGTACAGATTTTTCTAGTGAAACATTGTATGCCTCTTGGAAATTGTAATTGTTTAAAATCTTAATTTTAAAAATATTTCCAGAATTTCTAAATTTTTTCTGTCATAAAAATCTGCATTTTCTGTACAATGAGTCATAACCCAGTTCTACTATGCTTTGATTTTAGAAATTCATTTATAAATTTTAATTTCAGATGAATTGGATGAACAGAGATTGTACATCAAAAGACTTGAAGCTGAAGTTGAGCAGATCTTACTGAAACCTTCTCCCAAATCCATTCAGGATAAAATTTGTCTTGTGAAATATATTTGCTGTGTAAAAAAGCTTCCACCAAGATCAGTGTTACAATCACTAACTCTAACAGCAGACCAACTTGAACTGCACTAAACTTTTTTTATTATCTACTAGAAGGCTGTGATACATTTCATAATTTAATAGAAAGCCATCACATCAGTATGGATTTTATAAACATTTGCATTTATTTTTAAATGGCTATTTTTGAATGGTAAAATTCATGTAGAGATAGTTTCAAATTGAAACTCTGCTAGATTTTTACAAAAATTCACTTGGATATTTGAATTAGTTTACCCCATTAGTAAAAAAACCATCCAGCAATTTAATTTTTTTACAATCAAATTCTCTATTGATTTTACTGTAAAATAGAAATTTCCTTTCATACCTAATTTTCTAATAATTTCACTTATTTTAATAAATGAACTCTTTTTTTATTCTTACCTTCTGTAGAAATTTCTCTTGATGTGTTTTACAAAAATCAGTCACAGCTCAGATTGTTAGTTTATATCAATTTATAAGTTTCAGAACAAAAATGATCCTAGTTCCAACTGAACTTCGTTTATTTTTAGTAAATTTGGGCATTTTTAAGTTCTTTTTTATATACTTTTGAGTACTTATAAATGAAAATGTACAGTTAATTTTTATTTTTGCATTCCTTTTACTATAATAGTTTGATATATTCTTTCATAGGAGTTTGTCATGTAGATGAATTCAATGTGAAAATTTATTTATTAACTTTACGGGATATTTGCTGTTATTTTGAGTGAGAACCCTACTCTACTATATTACAATTGCTTCATAAGGTTTCCTAAACATAGCATAAATATTCTTATTTTGTTTTTATTGTTTTTTAAACTATATTACGATAGCATTTTATATCAATAATGAAACTGTATATTTTGTTCATGTTTATAATAAAGAATATACAATTTTTGTCAATAACATAACGTGTCTTGCTAACTTACTCTGCCAGTGCATAAGTAAATACATGCTTAGTCTTTTTTTACCTAGAAGAAAATATATTTCAAGGTTGCTGAACCACGCTGCTCAAAACAATTAGGGGAGCACTACTATTCTAAAAATCTAAACTTTGCGTAATAGCTTCATTATGCATCCAGAATGAAATGGTAAAAAACAGGGGGGGGGGGGGGGGGGTATTATCTTAATTTTTTTAGACTAAAATTTTAAGGAAAAAAATTGGAATCTATATAAAAAATTGGAATAACTTTTGAATAAATTATAACAATAATTTTTAAAATCTTTATTTGTTAAAAATAGTTAAAAACAATTTTTAAACATCTAAAAATGCAAGCATGAAGAATTTAGGGTCAATTTATTTAATAAAATTGTTCCAGAGTGAATTTTATTTTACCATGTTTTTTTTAATATTTTCATTTAATTAAAAAAACAATATTTAATTCTTCAAAAGACATGATTATTTCATTTAACGATACAAAAAGAAAATGTAACTCTATAGAAAAAAAATCACCAGCTGATGATTCCAAATGGAATCATTTGGGGTAAAAGCAGGACCCGATCAAGACTTTTATGCAAGTGATGTTTGCCCTGGATTTCGGGGCCCCCTGAACGCAGCGTCTGTCAAATACATGGGCAACAAATGGGTCAATAAACTTATATTGGGCAACCAACTTGTGTCAACTTAATGGTTAAATTTACCATATACATTAACCAAGACTACGTAATTGTTGTTGTATCAAATTGTTATAACCATTGTTATAATATTCTTAAGCCAATATGGTATTTGGTATGGTAAAGCAATAGGTGATAGCACAGATTTATTTAAGGGTTGATTTGGGGGGCCCCTTCAAATTTTAAAGAGGAAGCCCTGATTTCAATTACCTATTCGGTGATCGGGCCCTGGGTAAAAGGGTTTAAACAAGGCGCTCCTCTAATTGTTTGAGCATTTTTTCAGAACAAGATCTTAACAAAGATATTTTTCAATATCTTAAATAAGAACTTCTATTATAGTGTTTTCTTACTACTTCTAAGAAACTCAACTACATAAAAGAGAACATACCTATATTACTTTAAAACACTACAAATAACTGATAAAATTTTTGAGGATAAATGTGGGAAACTTTTTATCTGTAGTCAGTGCTTTTAATTGAATTGTAAGAATGCTTCACTTTATACTCAAAAAAAGTTTATCTTTAAAAATAAAATTTCTGAGAAACATAAATCAAAATGGATGTTTTCTAAATGTATATTGCTAGTGTTACAGAAAAATCTAATAGGAATTTCATATGCTCTAACATTTTTAAAAAAAAAACATTACATATAATACAAAATTGCACTTATGAATGTTAACTAGTTAAAAATTTGCAAAAGAAAATAAACTTCTAGTTTAATATTACAAAAGTGAAAGAAAATGCATGTATTGTACAGATTAACTAATTTTTTTTAAATCCATAATAAATTACTTTAAAAATGTTTAGTTTTTGAAACCATAGATCTCACCACTCAAAAGAGTCTGATTTTACAAACTTTCATTTGTCCAAACTGATTTCGTGGTAAAACTTCATAGACATATACTGGTGGACTTAACTAATAAAAAGTTCATAAATTTCTAGTAAACGAAGTGCAAACATTTGCTAGAGTTTTTTTTTTAGTTTCTTTACAATTTACTTAAATTACTTATTGTTTTGTTCATAACCTTAATTTATTATTGATTGAGAGTTATGAAGAAAATGTCAACAGCTGTCAAGGAGATAAAGAAAAGATTTAATTTACACAAAAAACTGACATTAATACATTAAAATACAGAGTTCATGACTAAAAATACAGTATTTATACTGCTATCAAATAAAGTCAACCACTTTTCTTATTGACATTAGCTCTTCCACTGCGTGTTTGTCTCTTATCCTCAGTATTCTTTTCATTGACAACACCCCAAAGATTGAGACAGCTTCGGATGTAGTCTTGCCTTCTTCCTTTCGCCTTTACAGTGACTCCATTCTTTTTGAGATACTTGAAAAGCACATCCCTGGAAACCTTCTGTCGATGAAGTATTTCAGAGCTGTTGCCAGCATTTTTTATTATGTCGTCAATGACGACCGACGATTTAGTGTTGTCATCGTACGATGACAAGTGGTTGGTGGTGAGGTTGGCAATGTCCTTAAGGTCTTGTGTGCTTAAGTCGCCGAGGAGTTCGGATAGACCTTTCTTTTCCTTGGTGTTCATGTTTGCAAGATTTGATTTGGTATGCAACCTAGAAAATTAGAATACTATAATTTAGTGATATTGCAATTGAAGAGTACTGCGGAAGACACCCTTGATCGCCTGGTAATATGTCTGCATCAGGTCTGCTTGGCGAGGAACTCGTGAGAAGAAACCAGTTTTTCCTTGTTTCTTAACATGCGGCAGAAGGGTTTACTATCTCTATGATCAAGAGTCACAGCGACAATAGTCTGATGCTTGAACCAAGGAAGAAACCAGTTTCTGATCACCACTACTCGCCAAGCAGACCTCAATACAGACAAATTCCCTGTCAATGAAAGGGGTTTTTCCCTGGGTACTCTTCAATTATGGAAATCTTCAAGAACATTGTACAGCTCTGCCGTGGGCAAGTAAACTGCAGTATCCACAAAAATAAATTGACAATTTTTACCATAAAAATATCAGTTTTTACTAAACTTTCTTATCGTTTAGAGTTATTGAGTGCTTACAACAATGGTTCAAGTCATTTGTCTAGAATTGCAGTTTACCTGCCCATGGCAGGGCTACGATATAGGGGCCAGTCTGTTCATTGACAATTTTGGAAAGTCGTGAAAGATTAACATAGGTTTGCTATAACAATAAAGTTTTATTGAAGTTGAACTGAAGTAATTACCAGATTTATGTAATTTAGTCTCTTGATAATGGAACAAGCAACATATAAGCCTTATTTTATCATACTAACCGTTTTTAGTTCATTTTTCACCATCTTTATATTCAATTAAAAATAATTTAACAAAAAGTAATTCAGTGTAATAAACTAGAATGTCTATACTGAAGTAAAAAATATTTTCATAAGGAAAGCATTAGTTTTTTTCAACTAACTTTAGTTATTTTCACATTTATACAAAAGTATTCACTCTTTAACGATAGCATTGTAATTTTTTTTCCCACAATTGAGGGTTTCCCATTCTACTCTTTTACATCAGCTCTGTGGTTCTTATAGCCCAATAATTAAATATCGTATTACGTTTTGCCATTAGATTTAGTGTAATTCGCCTAAACCCCCTCCAAACATCTCACCGAAAATTTATGACTATGAATGTCTAAAAATAGCATTTATAACTGTCTTTTAAAAATACACACACAAGTGACCAGGCAGAGTTTGTAGATTTACATAATATTTTATTTTTAATCGTTCAATTTTTCTTATCAGCATTCGTTTAACGTAAATTTATTATATGGAAACTGGTTCAAACTTCCAAAAAGTGGCTATAACAGTAATTCTTTCTGGAAAGACATCCAAAGGAATTTACAAAAAGTTGAGGAAACGGCAATAACTTTTAAAGAGTGATCATTATTTTTAAACTAAAATAATTGATTATCTGATTGTTACCAAATTTAATAACTTACCGTTGGAATAACGAAACTTCGAATTTTCTTCAAGCAAACAGACGCGCTGAAACCGGAGTTGCCACCAGGCACACCAAAAGTTAATTGGCTAGATTTAGATGGCGTATACCCTTCCACCACTTCCTTCAATAGGTTCTCCGACTCTGTTCCCACTTGACATTGAAGAATCACACTAATCGAGGCTCGTGAAAGAATTAATTTTCATCCAGCATTTCTGTTACCGCTCAAAGACTCAAGACATGAATATAACAGGGACCAAGATTTTGTTTATGAAAGACAAATAGATGTACAAAAAGGCACCAAAACAGTATTGACGTTTTTTTTGAAATTCGGAAATATGAATAAGTTTTATAAAATTATACTCAGGCTTTTTTTATTCAATCTATACGAATTTTTACCGTTTACATTTTATGAAAACTACAATAAAAACTCATATAATAACATCGTCCATAAACCAGAAAAATTGGATGAACTTGAGTACTTTATACCGCGCCCACACAAACATATTTCCAAGAGCTTTACATGCAACAACATTTCTTCCTCAAAACTAAGCAATTTAAAAGCGAATAAACGGTATCGTATGTATTTTATAAAAAATTCTCAAGGCCATCTTTATCACAAGCTTTCACCGATTCGCGAAGAAAAATGTGAAGAAATTAAAGCTGCGGATATATTTGAATGTTTCATTTCCAAAAAGAAAAGGGTTTTACGAAATACCCAAGTAAGTTGTAATGGCTCAAAAGGGTAAAGTATAAATCATTATTTAATAGATAAGGGCTGAAAAGTTAGGTTAGTTTGAATTTATCGTCGCACTAGATACACGAGGGCTATTGGAGACGTGCGTCGTAATTTAGAACCACAGTCAAGTGACGAGCCGACACCTGATAATGGCCGAAAAAGTAGCACAAGGAGTACAGCATAATTTTTTATTATTTTCAAATAACTATTTTCTTACAATTATTTAAGATTTGAATTATAATTCATAAGAAAAATCGAAAGAGCACATACTCATCTAACCTACCTCTCCTAAAATATTTCGAAATTTTAACTAGAATTATATTCATTACAAGTTAATAAAGTGTTTTTTTTACAACTTTCAGAATCAAGCCAATGCTACTAAGATATGTGGCGATCTATTTCCTTTAAATGAATATTCATTGCCATCTTCCTCTGATGATCAAAAGCTGATTAAGGTCTTACAGGAATTAACTTTATATACGAAATACAAAAAGAGTAAGCAATGGAAATAATTTTGGGAAATCATATATAATTTATTAATTAAATCATTAAAACACAAAAGTAGTACAAGCTTGAGGTTTTGTAAAAAAAAAGTTCCCCCAACGGATTCCCAGGTAACTTGAAACATTTCTGATAGCTTTTGACACACAATGTGCATACCATTTAGTTTTTTCTTTGCAATTCAAAATTACTTGTTTGTCAGACATAGAATAATGTTTATAATATTGAAAAAGCAAACTAAAGTGGTTAATTGTACTAGTCTGCTATAAAATTCTTCTTAAGTGCATGTACATTGTTATTTGAAAAAATGGCTACAATAACAATTTGCTATAAAACAAAATTAAATTTTACTTTTTTTAACCGAATCGTAAAATGGTTATAATTTTGTTATGATAGGAGTTACTAAATTGCATTTTAGATCTTATAGTGTATAGAATTCGTACAAAACTTTGGTAGATTGTATTCCTTAGATTTTTTTTTGTTTATTTACAAACAAAAAAAAAGATCATCAGTTTAAAATAGTTATTTATGCAACAAGTGTGAAAATTAACTCTTTTTAAAACTAGTGGATTTTATTTCACGAGCGAGGTACGAGCGAGTGAAATTATGACACGTGTTTTAAAAAGTTTACTTTTCACACGTGTTTCATACACTATTTTTTATAATTACGTGAAAAAAATCAAATCTCATTGGTTCAAAAATAATTCACGTGCTAATTTTTTTACGTAAAGAAGATCGGCATCGATAAATCTCTGGAACTACAAAAGGCAAACTTATTTTTTAGTTTAAAGTCAAACATTTGAACATGGATACTGATTCAAAAATAAAAAAATAATAAAATTCACGCGCATAATATTTATAAATAAAGCAGATCAATAAATTTCTGGATTTTATGAATATTATGAAATAGAAATTTTACTTGAAATGTTGGCATCTTATGAAAAGAGTGAAAAAAAGTACTTTTTTTCACTGCTTTTGGGTGAAAAAAAGTAATTTTTTTATCACTGTTTCTAAAAAGTATAACTTTTCGCACGCGTCTGATATTAAAATTATAGTGTAAAAATCAGATTTTTTTTCACGCAATTATAAAAAATATTTTGATACATAATTAAAAAAATATAGATACATATACTATGTTAGTTTTTTTTAAAAATCTTATTAGAAGTTAGTGCTAGCTTCTATGGTATAAAAGGAGGATTAAGACAAAAATATAGAGCGTATACAAAATTGTTAAAATTTCTAATTTCAATACAATTTTTATAAATAATTTTTAAGATCATTATTCCTTGATTTTAACCTACTACTACAATTAGGTGAATATGGTTCACACTTAATCTAAGCAAACTTCAATCTGATATTTTGATTAAATAAAATTTAATACTAATTGAAAATGGAAAATATAATTTCTAATAGCATATATTATATTTTTCAGTCAAGGAATAAATATATAAAGAAATGCAAAAGATGCAGGAAACCCAATTGCTTCCATGAACTATAAACATCGACTTGTACTTTTTGAAGGAAGAAAACGCTTTTATTAACAACCAAATTACTATAATTTTAGCTTGTACCTTATAAATGGAAATAATCAATGTACTGATTTCTTTATATGATATTATATAATGAAATAAACAAAATGAATAATTGTCATATTTCATTTCCTTCAATTGATTGGTAGGTTTTAAAGCAAAAAAAAAAGCAAATGCATAGATAAGAATCTACAGCTATACACTAAAAATATATCTGCAAGACAAAGAGTCACAATTAATGAAATCATTTATTTATTATATTAATTGAATAATTTATTGCAAGTACTTAGTAAGTAAAATAACACAAAAGAAAAACACTCAATTGTTCAATAATATATATTTTATTGATACTGTAAATAAAGTAGAAAACATGTATATATCATTTATGCTTAAAATTTACCATTTACTTTAGTCTTTAAACATTTATATGGTAAAAAGTATCTTAATTGAGAAAAGTCATTCCAAAAATAAAAAATTTCAGTTCTAGTGTTTGACCATAATGCTACATTTACTTAAGAACAAATTATGTAGAATTAATTCAATTTTAGTTTTATATTTATTGACCCAGAATAAGATACCAACTTAAGTGGGTTTGAGTTGTTTCAAATATTAAAAAAAAAGTGTTTTGAAACACAACGTAAGATTAACAAAAAATTAAACATAACATTAACATAATGTACACTATCAATAAGTATACTACAAACAATTTTATGATTTTTCTAAGATTATAAATTGTAGTTTTAATAAAAGAATAAGCTTTATAAATAAAATGAAGCCAAACTCTAAATGATAGAAAAATCATAGTTAGCTTTAATTTATTAGCTTTTGGAACTAACTTTGATCCTTTATTGGATAACTTGAGCATATATACTTTGGACAGTTAAAAACATTATTTAAAACCAATGACTTTCAGCGCTTTGAACTTTTATAATTACAATTAATTTAATATGTCAAATATAACATATAACACAAAGCCAAATATAACATAATAGAAATTATAAAATATTAAACATATGCAGCCAATGAAGGAGGTAAAGGAAACTAATATTCTTTCAAAGATATTAAATACGTTGTTCTAGACATAACTAATCAACATAATATACAAGAATAAATGACATTTTGATCAAAACATATCTTTATAAAATTTTGTTTAGTTGCATTTTTGGTTGCTATTTTTTTCTTCGGAGATCATAAAATGTTTTCTATCACACCAATTCTCTAGGCAAACCCTTAATATTTGTAAAACTTTAAAAAAAAACATTAAAAAAGTAAATATCTGCAAAATTTAACAAGTATTTAAACAAATATTTAGGTTGCATTTAAACCATCCATAGGTGAAATAACTTTCTGAAATACTTTGGACCAGACCAGTAGCCTCTGAAAAGAAAAAAAAACTTTTAAACTTTAGGTATATACAGTAACATATAAATAAAATATTTGAAGAAATATAAGTAGTTATTTAAAATTAAATACATGCATCAGAAATTTTACTTATATATTTTTTCACAATTGATATAAAAATGTTTCTCATAATTGAAGTGCTTAGTGAAAAAGCATGCTAAAACACAAAAAGGCGAAAACGAGAGAATTATCGTTTTTAGTTTTAGAATTTTAGTTTTTTTGTTTGCACTTAGATACATTAAAATCGTCAATTTTGTAATACAAAAGGTAAAAAATATATTTAACTTAGATTAACTACAAGTTTATGAAAAGGGGGAAATCTTGTTATCTTTAAAGGAGGGAACAAGATGTTAATTGAGAAAAAAAACACACTCAATTTTTCCAAAAAATGTCTCTTAGCATGTCCTTCCACTAAGCTCTACAATTATGCAATGTCTACAGGTGAAAGTAGATTAATTCAGAGTTGCATCAGACACAAATTCTATATAATTTTAGAGTTTTCGTTGTTAAAGGGAAATGGTAGCCGGATTTCTAAACCAAATTACTCAGGCTGTATTGAATATTTTTACAAACATTTTTAAAATTAGGTCACATATTTTGTTGTAAATTTATTTATTTTAAATTATTATTATAATTATATATATTATAATTACGAGGGCTGTTTTTTTTTTCAACCTCCGATGGGCTATAGCAAAAAGACAGGTCAAGATACAAGAAAGATTTTTTTACCAAAAGTAAAGTACAATACTGCTTATTTCTCCATATAATCACCTTGACGATCAAAGTATTTGTCATATCTGAAAACAAGCTTTGAAATACCCTCTTCATAAAATGTAGCAGCCAATGCCTTGAAGGTAGTTGTGACGGTTTCTTTGAGCTTAATGTCAACTTGGAAGAGCTAAAATCCAAGCCACTGTGCTTATCAATAATTCACTTATGATAAACCTTTGAGTTTTCCTAAACACTTGGTCAACTCACTGAACAATACTGATGTTCATGAAGAAGGGGACCAAGGAAGCAAGTCTGTCGCTACAGACGGTATTGTTCAACGAGTTGACCAAGTGTTTAGGGAAACTCAAAGGTTTACCATAAGTGAATTATGGACTAGTAGTGGCTTGGAGGACAGAAAAAATTGACATAAAGCTTCCAAATTTACTTTTTTAAACGAAACCGTCACAACTACCTCCCAATCATTGGCGGCTACATTTTATGAAGAGGGTATTTCAAAGCTTGTTTACAGGTATAACAAATGCCTTAATCGCCAAGATGATTATGTGGATAAATAAGCAGTATTGTACTTTACTTTTGGTAAAAAAAATCTTTTTTGTATCTTGACCCGTCTTTTTGCTACAGCCCATCGGAGGTTGAAAAAAACCCAGCCCTCGTATATATTATTATATTAATTATAATTATTATTTATTAAAAAATATGCAGGTAAATCAAAAAGTGGAATTATAGAAACCTGTAAGACATTTATCATATATAAAACAGTCTGTACAAATATACAATAGAGCCGAATTAATTTTTAATAGAAAATTATTTTGCTGTTGAACTAGCACAGAGAGAACACTTCGGTTTGGAGACGTAGCTACTACTCTCTTTTCCCTTAATGTTAAATAAATAAATAAATTTATTGAAAAGGTAGTTGTTTTAAAACAGTAAACCTCATAATATTACTTAGGAGCAGTTCTTTTGCCTATTGCTCTATTAATATTTATGAAAGAAGATCTTTCAAATGAATAGTCTGCATGAAACACACACAGTAGAGAAGATAACATGGAATGTCCCAAAATAAAGACCTGGGACTTGTATTAATATGCATGAAAAATGTTAGACCAAGCCAAAACTGTTATAAAATGAAATATTCAAAGCTGTTGTTCTACTCACTTTAGCATAAGATTCCAGTAAATGAAAGGCATGAGATCCTTTTTCATGTAGAAGAAAATAGAGCGTTCTTTCCTCTGGTTGATGGGGAGTGTTTCTTCTGGAACCATTTCGTAATTAAACTCCGCCAAAATACCTTTGTTGTATCCAGTCACCAAAGGACAGGATGTGTAACCAAAGTACTGTAATGGAAACAGAATATTAGGAAGAATATTAAAAAGAATGACGACAAAAACTTAGTTAACGTATACAAAATATAAATATAGTTAAAACAAGTTTAATAAACAACAGATATTAAGTAGATTAGTTAAATGCTGTAGAGTTTTGCTAAACTAGGGCTAATTTAACTAATTGTATTAGTAAACAAAGAAATGTAAATTTAAACTATAACCAGCTTTTGATGAAAAATGGAACATTGTTTGCCGCGTTCTTAGTAAACAATCAAAGAATCACAGCATGCTACATTTTATGACGTTATTCCAACTAATTTATTGCAAAAATGAATTTTCCGTCAAATATTAAGTATTTATAATAAAGTGTGTAAACATATTTAATTTTCTCATGCTATTATTGATGTGGCAACAGCGATTCAAATGAATAAAAATTATATTTCAATGCTATTCACATGGGAAGACCCGTCGATTGATAGGTAGGCAGATGTCTGTCCAGATACATAGACATAGAGACAAAAAGATATACCTTTCTAACAACAACAAAAAAAGAATTTTTAGGATCCGACAGATAGAACCCAGGCATGAGTGTGCAGAAACATCAGAAAAGAGGAAACCTTAAATTTGTTAAAATACATGCATACAACAAATTAAATTATTAAATCAAGATATTAAAATTTATTATTGAACGATTGATATTTTAATTAAACAATAAAATAATAAAGGCAATTAAGTTTTATGAATTGTATAACAAACATTTTAAAGAGTTTAACATTTTAATGCAGAAATTGTTTTTACATTACCAACAAGCAGAGTATTAAACAGATCTTTATCAATTATTAGTAAACCCCTATCCACTAATTATCAATTTAAACAGAAAAATAAGTAAAATCGAAATTTTTTGAAAATTAATGATTCACAAAATACCTCAAAGATTGGTAAATCACGAATTTCAGGTAGTCTGGAAAATTCCAAATTCTCAGAAATAGTTCAATTGTTATATTTCTGAAATCGGTAAATTGCGAATACCGTAAAAGTCGTCAAATCATGAACTTCGAACTTGAAACCAAATCATGAACATCGACCTTAACGACCTTGAAAATCCATAAAATCCAAAATTATAAATCCAAAACTAAACATCAGTAAAACAAAGAATTTTCGTAAATTTGCTAATACGAACCGCTAATTCAGAAACCCGTAATCCGGACACTATAATTTTGGCGATTTCCCGTTTTTTTTTTAAACTTAAATTTGTCTAACAACAAAAACCCCAGTCTAGGCCGAAGCAGAAAAAATGCACAAAAAAAAATCAAACTGTTCTTGTGATAACAAGGTCACAATAATACTCACGAATACTTGATCAAAGGAAAATATTCTGGTTGGGCCGATTGGCCTGAACTGGAGCTACAAAAGTAACGAGGCGCTCTTCCGATCACGCAGAGGCAAAAAAAAACAAACTATAAATCATTAATTATGAGCCAATGCGACCTCATAGGTGGTTTTCGTGAAAATTACTAGGCAGCAAAATCTAAATCTGATCAGGTAGCATTATTGGATTGCATTGGCCGGTAAATATTTAAAGTCACAATCTTCAATTTTAATGAAACAACACCACTTAACATAAGATTCTCTTTTATATGAGATAATTTTTAAAATGTTAAAAAATAAAAGTATTTTAAAAATATTTAATTTAATATAATCTTTAAGAATACTGACTTGAATTTAACATTTTACAGAATTAAACTTTTTAATTGATGAAAAACCTTTAAAAATCGGCGAATCAAAATTTTTTGAAAATTAATAATTCACTAAATCTCAAAAATTGGTAAATTCCAAAATTACAGGAAGTCAGGAAAATTGTAAATTTTCAGAAATCGTTGAATTGCGATCCTACAGAAATCGGCAAATCGCGAATGAACTTCGAAATCCACGTTTTGCGAACCATTTAAGCACGAAAAACTCTAAAATCCCGAAGATCTATCATCAGAAATTGCAATTAACGACTCCTTGAAAATCCATAAATTCCGAAATTATAAAATGTAAAATCAGTAAAATAGCGGAAATTGCGGATTTTCTGAAATTGGCTAATACAGTACAGAATGGCTAATCCAGACACCCATAATCCGGACACATTTAAATTTCGGGGATAGTCCAATTTTTTAACAAAAAGGGAAAAAAAGTAACTATCTTAAATCAAAACCCCCAGAATAAGCCGAAGTAGTAGAAAAATGCCGAAAAAATTTAAGACGTAAACAAAAAAATCAAACTGTTCTTGTGATAACAAGAGGTCACAATACTAACTAACACTTGATCAAAAGAAAATATTCTGGTTGGTCCGATTGGCCTGAACCGGAGCTACAAACGTAACGAGACGTTCTTCCGATTACGCAAAAAAACTGTCAATCACTATGAGGCAATGCGACCTCATCGGTGGATTTGATTTCGTGAAAATTACTAGGCAGCAAAATAAGTAAATCAGGAAGCATTATTGGATTGTACTGGCCGGTAACTAATATTCGAAGACATCTAATTTCTAGCCTCCGTAAGAAGCTTTAACACAGCCAATTACGCCTGTAGTGGCAGCGTTTCCGATTTTGCGTGTTTTATATTAAAAAATAAATGACGCAGATTTTTTTTTAAAAATAGATCATACGCCGATTTTGGCTCGAAATTTTTAAAAAAAAAGCGGAAATAATCAAAAATTTAGAAAACGCGGAAATCAGCGGAACCGCGGAAGAAACTCATGCCTGATAGAACCATCAAAATTTGGAATGGGTGCAGAAAGATTGACATCTCAAGCATGACAATACTTAATTTTCAATTTCTCAAATTCTTTTGAATTAAAAGGATAGGAGGCTAAAAATAACTTAAAAAGGGGATCTCTTACAAAACACAACAGTTTTAAGATGCAGGATATACAGGGTAAAAGTTCTGAATCAAAATGGTAGTAAAGTGAAAAGTACCTAACACAATTGTGGAAAATTTGATCAACCCAGGATAAGCCTTGTGTGTTTTAATACAAGTCATAGCCCAGTAACAAGTTTATTTTTCTGATCTGTACCTTATATTGGATAGCGTATAAACATTTGTGTGCAGTTTCAAAATATTGTTTCAAAGTAATATTTGCTGACATCGATTTAGAATACATTTTAACATTAATTCACCTCAATAAATCTGTTTGAAACTTATTATGTTTAAATGAAACTTTAAATACTTGCCTTAGGATTAAGTGCTTTTCCATCCAAAGCTAGTTTGATATTTTGTGCAAGCACCCCACATTGGCCAGCTAAAATAATAATATGTGCTAAAGTATTATAAATAAAATCAATCTTATTCCATGTGTTGGATAAAATTGAATAATTTAAGCGGGTGTATCAATGCAAATCACATAAAATACACAAAATTTGATAATATTTAATCAAACTAGGGATGGGTAAAATTACATGACTATTAATTACCACTCACTATATTTAAAATAATTATATACCCTATAGGGATGCACTGAATACCAAATTTGGCCGAATACCGAATATTCGGCCTACCTAAACCAATTTTTAATTTTTGTCAGATCTAAGTAAGTTGTATTTATTATTCATCAATTTCAACATCAACATATAAGTACACAATCACACAATAATTTTAATACAATATAGCTATTAAATTTTTAATTAAACCAACACACAATAAAGTGGTACTTGTTTGTTATTAAAGCAAGCCTTTTAGAAAGTGTAACTTGGAAAAATCACAACACGAAAATGAAAATAGAAGTATGAAAACATAAAAGTGGATCCGAGAAAGAATGAAAATTGGAAAAAATAAATAAAACCATAGCTTACAATTGCGATACATATAGTAATTATTGTTTTTTAAAGCCCACTCACAGTAACTGTTCCCCTAAAGAGACATGTTTATTTAATACAACTTGAGTAAAGCCTGATTTTACATTATAAATAACAAAAACTTAAGAATTTGAGTCTATAAAAAAAAAAAGTCCTGTTTGGGAAGTTTTACAACGTTTTAGAAGATGAATTAACCTGAAGAATTTTGAAAAAATTTAAATGTCACTATTCGGCCGAATAGTAAAGCTATTCGGCCAAACCGTATATTCGGCTAAAGTGGCCAAATACCGAATATTCGGTGCATCCCTAATACCCTATAAGAGTAATTTCAATAACTTTAAAACCTAAATAGCTATATGGCAGCTACCTTTTGCGCATGCACAGTTTTCACAATTACCTTATTATGACGTCAGACAGGTACTGGGAACTCATGTACGAAACTCATACTCTGTAGCTCTTTTAGTTCGAACTATAGAGTGGTTTCAGACGGAGCAATGTTCAAAAACTACTTTTTCGGATTTTTGAACAGATCACAATATTTCATTACCTTATATTTCATACTAGCAAATAAATACCCGTTCGCCGCACGGACTAAAAAAAAAGTTGTAATCGATCCAAGTATATGTACCATTTAATCCATTCTATGATAATAAAGTTATGTTATTGTTTCCGCTCATTATAAAATCATGTTACTTATACTACCATAAAAATCCTAAATAAAAAAAATACGCTACGAAATGCACGAATAAAAGTCATCGTAATTGCCCTCATAAACATATAAAACCTTTTATCTCATTTAGCGTGTTTTTGGTAAGAATTTGTCGAGAAAAGAGATATAGCTACAAACACTCTTATATATACTGGGTAATTGATAGTAAGAACAGCTCCTTACCAACTGCTGCTGCTGTTTTAGATGTTGGAGCGTTTGTGCAATCCCCGAGTCCAAATACATTAGAGAACACCTTGGATTGAAGTGTATTCTTGTTAATATCCATGAACCCAGAAGCATCGGAAAGTGGACTGCTCTTGATGACCCAAGGGGCTACCATAGGGGGAGTTACATGAAGCATTTCATACTGAAAGTACACATTAAAATTAGCTGGAATTGGTTTCATAGAGTACTTTAAAAACTCTACCACAAAACTAAACATTACTACAAAAATAATGAAATCATTCCTCATCTAAGAGTATACAAAAAAGGGTTGTTTTATGGATCACCTAAATAAATTTAATATACAATAACAACAATCCCTAAAGAAAATCTGAAATTTCAAAGTAAGAACATAGCTTGATTCAAGTGAATTTTGTTGAAGGATGTTTAGCTTCATTGAACTAGACCAATAACTTAGTATATTACTTGTTTGTTCTTTAGGCATATTAAGTGCTAGTTTATCTATTAAGAAAAGTAGGACCTTATGGCTTTTTTATTCCTTTGCCGCACTATCTCTCCATCAGAGGTGTTGATTGGAGGAGTGAGCTGTCAATATTTGTCATATGATGCCGCCAAAAGGTAGCCAACTAATTGAACACATACTTTTGGTTATGGACGGATTACTCGTACTAGGACAACACATAAGCATTTTGGCACAGGGTTGTAGGTGACACAGGGGTTTAATTCTTACGGTTGAATAAATATCTTGCTAACACTTTTTAAGGCCTTTCGGCAGCCCCCCTTAAAATTTTTTATTATAGAAGTTCACTAATACATGATTTAGAATTTTGTTGTTGGTATTGAAATCCAAACACATCAATCTGGTATAACATTTTAAGAAAACGATGGGTTAAAATTATGAAGCCAGCTGCAATGGAACATTCTCCATCCCCCCCTCCCCAGTGAGGTGTTTATTCAAACAAACACAACAACTTAAAAAATAAAAAAAAACTCAGCCCTATGTCAATACGCCTATGTGTTGCCCTAGTACAAATAATCCAGCCACAATCAAAAGTGTGCTCAAATGGTTGACTACCTCTAGCGATTTTATAAAAAATATTTCTAGCGCAACCTTTCAAAATCACACCTGATTTAGGGACAGAACAGTAAATGAATAAAAAAGGCATAGGGTCATACTTTTCTTCATAAGTAATCTAGTACTGGATATGAAATAAAGTATAATTAAAATAATGTGAAATATTTACTTTAAGTTATTGGTCTAGTTTAGAGTTAGCTAAACATCTTCCTCCTCCTTTCACTTTGTATGTCAAATCTGCAATGTAGTTTTCAGTTCACTATGGCTTAAGTTTCACATTTATAACTAGTGTTTTTTTTTATAAAAAAGTCTAGAAAGTGTTCTTTGTCTCCTTGGTTGCAATCTTTTATAATATAGGATTTAAAGAAGAAAAGTTACAGACTTTCTAATTCTAAAAAACACTAGTTGGTTAATTTAAAATCAAAAGAACTGTTGCATTAGTTAGTGCAAAAAAAAATCCTAATTTATTGAATGATATAAACACCAATTAATTTAGAAATATTAACTGTAACTAACAGTAAAGTGAAAATAAAGATAGTTTTCATAATCATAAATCAGTTGTCAATCATCATGCATTCTATAGACATATTCTGCATCACACCTACATACCCTGACAAGCTATCAACTTATAGCTAACCTGGCGAAGAGAACCGGTGTTGTCAAAAACAATCTTAGGGTGTACAACCCTGATCTTTCTAGAAGGCACCAGCTTCTGCCCCATATATTTAACCCTCTGAGAGATACAGAAGTATAAACCCGTCACTTCACTATCATGTTTTTCAGCAACACACATAATTTTTTTTTAAATACATAAATGTTATAATTTTAATAGATTTAAAAATTTTGAGTATGGAGGAGTTTTATATAATCATCTGTAACAAAATATAGTTTAGAAAATTTAAAGAAATTAAATTTTCATTTAGAAATTTAAATCTCATGCAGTGAAAATAAGTTTATATTTTAACTCATTTGTTTATTCTTCAGAGGGTTAACATGGGAAGTGAAAGAACGACAGAAAATATATAGATTCTTCTTAATATAGTTTAGCATTTCATTTAAAGTATATTAAAAAGAATAAATTAAAAACATACCTTCATGACCTCTTTACGCAAAGAAGCTCCTGTTTTATCAAGAACATCAAAAACAGCTTCCTTTGTGTCTGGCTTAACTTCGACTAGATTATGGAGAAAGTTGATGGATATGTTTTTGCTCTTTGCAACTGCTTCCAAGGCCTTGGCGTATTTCGAAACGGCAAAAAACACTGGTATAGCTGAATTGAAAATTATGTTGGCCTGATCCCGTTTTCCATTCTAGGACAGATTGGATTTATGGAATTAAATATTGTTTAATGTTGCTATGCAAATACATTAAAGTAATCAAGTAGGATGAAAAATATATTTGATTAAAACTAACAGAACAAAAGTATATGAATAAAAAGTATTTTGTTTAACATGGTAGTAGATATATAATCTTGAAATTTCTACATAAACTTAAAATCAGATGTCAAATAGTAGGTCCGACTTCAACAACGGTGTTCTAAAGGGAAGTCCTTAGACAAATTTACTTTCAATGTTATTCACTGCTGTAGTATTAACCACATACTTTGGTGGTTGGTTCAATTAGCCAGTATGAATTTAGTTGTAAAATTTGTTTATCTCTTTCTTAATTTAAATAATTTATGTTAAGTAATAATAAACAATTGCTATATAATAATTCTTTAATTCAAATCTATGGTTACTCTTTCTATTATTTTATTTCATGCTAACATAAAGCCAATGTACTGCTATGTCCTGACTATGCCACAAAGGCAACAAATGCAACAAAACTTGGCGACTTGGCAGAGTCAGCCCCCATGCTATTGCATCGCTTGACGCCCTTGGCGGACGCCAAATTTTGTTGCATTTGTTGTCGTAGTGAGGACATAGCCTATAGATGCCTTAGCTATGGGGTTCTCTAAACTAACAATAAAGTAGTTGCATTCTATTATTCATAAGATTGATCCGCGTGAATGTTTTTAGTGATATTTCATAATTGTATGTTGTATGCAAATTTAAATTTCATATATGATGCAATTATTTCATAATATTCATTTCATTTATTATTTCATAATTGTATTAAAAAAAATTATAGTATTTCAATGTTTAAGTTATAAATAAGAGGTTAAAATCTTAATTTTGCACACAAAAAATCTACGAGTCTCACGAGATGTTGTTCTAAAGAACAATAAATTGATATTGTATAGAAATCGCTGTCAAATTGAATCAATAATAAAAATTCTATAATTAATCAATTTGAATTGGTCTGTTTTCTTGGAATATGATTGCAGTCAATCTAAAATTTAACATTGTCACTGAAAAACATAATCTTTCACTTCAATGGTCATCTTATCAACAAATCAGCTATTTTACAGAATGAAAATGCAGTACATCAGATGCGATTCAATTAAAGAAAACAACAATTACATTACTCATACAATATACATTAGAAAAACTAAAGATTTATTAGTGTTATAGACCTTTGAGAAATACTCCTCAGCAAGATACATGATCTTTTGTGGTGCACCACCACACTTAATAGGGTTGACAGGGTGGGTGAAGATGGCATTTCCTGATCTGAAGTCATCCAGAGCTTGGGCTGTCTTTAAAACTGTCCTGGGGGAATAGATGGAGCATACACCTTTGGTTTCAAGTGCTTCGGTTAAGCCTTTGACCTGTTTATATAATAGAAAGAAATAGTGTTTTTTTGGATAAAATAAATATTAAAGTTGAAGCTTCTAATCTCTTATTAGAAGTCTACGGATGTGGATACATGTATAAACATAAGATCCATATATGTGCATTAGATGGGTATATATATATGGTACCTTCTTAGAAGTCTACATATCTTTTGTCGAACTGACTTCACAACTTAATTTACATTTTTCTAAATACTTTTTTTTTCAAATTATAAATAAGAATTTTCAAGTTTAAAAAAAAAATATACAGATATCGAAGCAGTTGGCAAGTATCAGTCATTTATTTGTATCAAAGAATTCAGAAATTATGAGATATGCTTTTTAAAGCAAGTACTTTAGTTAATAGTTAAATTATTAAGATTTAAGGGACATTTTCTATAAAAATGCATTGAATATAGAAAAAGGAATCATAGGATTAAAATGTGAATTGGGGAGTTACTTCAACTGTAAAAACTATAAAGTTACATCAAAGTTTGCAATTTTATTTTGAATACAAAGACAATATCTTAAGACAATATATTGATTTACATTTTTCTTAATACTCATTTTTTTTTTCAAATTATAAACAAGAATTTTCAAGTTTAAAAAAAAAATTAAACTAAGCTATTAAACTATTTATATGATACAGTTATAATTAAATTAATGTTTTTAAAACTAACAAATTTAGTAATTAATGTTTTTGAAACTAACAAAATTAGTAAAGTTTTTAACATAAACAGCCATTAAAAATGTTTCATACCTTGTCAAATGCAAGCTTCATACCCAGAGCTACAATGAGATACTCATACTCAATCTGAAATATTGAAAGCATTTATAGTTAACAGCAAAAGTAGCTGCAGTGGCATAAAGTTCTATAAAAGTGAGTTAATGCACACTTCTCATTAAATACTTTTAATAACTTATAGTTACTAATTTTAATTAACTCCAATTATTGTAATCATTGTTATTGTATTATTTCAATTATTGCATAGTCTAAAATTAGGTTTAACACACAGCAGAACTCTTATTTCAAAAACTTTTCCACAGCATACGATAAACAAGCCTGAAACTCATAGAATACATATGTTTAAATAATACATATTACATTAATATATATTTGTTACATATGTACAATGAAACACTTAACTCAAAAAGACAAAACTAGATCTTTTAAGCCAAAGTACAAACCATTCCATTACTTTCGGTTACAACAGTATTTGAAGCAGGATCAAATTTTGCCACTTTATCTTTTATCCATTTAGCACCCTTAGGCATAACACTGCTGGTGGGTCGATTCGAATTCTCCAACTTTTTCTTTTTTCCTCCGATAAGAGTGAAGTAAGGTTGATAATAATGCACCTAGAAAAATATAATTTATCAGGAATGCATTTTACAACGAATAAAATTAAATGGCGATTTATTAGGCTAATAACATGCAGAATTAATCCTTCTGTAGATTAATAGAACATATTTTCACTCAACTTTTAATTTTAAATGAAAAAATGTTGATCTACACTTACAGCAACTAAATAATGAAACCTGTTTTATTTATAGGGATTTTTTTTTCATAATTAAAAGGCATTTTTAACTTATGTCTTTCTTAATTTACAAAAACCTCAGTTTGATGGAATTAGCCATTAGTGAGTGAGATTAAAAAGGCAGAGTACTATTGATTTATTTAGAACAGATATATCATAGAGCATATTCACAGAAATATTTATTAAAATTACTAGGACAATTATAGTCTTGAAACACCCTTTCTTTACTACATTTTTTTGACAACCCTATGTGAAATTTACGAGCTTGCCAAAAGTTGCCAATGAACAGACCGGCATTTATATCATAGCTGTACTAAATTGAACTAATTAAAATGGTAAACACGTTCAACAAAATATCTTATACCGTATATACTTGTGTATAACCCGACTTTGTGTATAAGTCGACCCCCCCATTTTTGAACCAAATATCCTTCCAAAATCGGTAACCTATGTATTAGTCGAGGTAGGAAATAAGGCCAGAGCCTACTGAAGAAAATAAGAAACCGGTTCATGGCAGGAGCGAATTTTTATTTTATTTTGCAAGCAAGATTTCAACTCCAATGAAAATAAAACAGGTTTCAACTCTGAGTGTCCCTGAATGGAGAAGCTAGTTAAAGCTATGTTCAGTGAAGCGTGAAGACCACGCTGCCAAGGCCATTGTTTTCTTTACACCTTGAAGACTGGTTGACTGAACTCCTCTGTGCCAGAGCTACACGTGCAAAATATGCATCACGCTGTGAACTAACACTTAAGCATCATTATGGTGGATACCGTGAATAGATACCAATCTTATTTCATCTTGGGAATTAAACTGCTTTTGTGTCTATTTTTAATAGACAGTATTTAAACCTTAAGTTTGATTGAAATTTAGTTTTAGTTTAAGTATTGGGGATTTTTTTTGCGGAAATTTGATGTTTCGTGTTTAAGTCGACCCTGATTTTTACGGCACTAAATTTATAAAAACATTCTTGGCTTATACATGAGTATATAAGGTAAGTAAAATCTTTTTTTTTTAGATTATTAAACACATCAAGTTACTACCTCCGATGGTTCAATAACAGTTACACTCTTCTCTCCCATATTGAGAATCTTTGCTGCCATCGTGATACCACCTGTCCCACCTCCTGCTATCAGAAACTTGCATTTTTCAGCAAAAAGAAAAGTTGAAGTTGAGAATGAAGCTTTAATGAGATTTGGTGAAGAGGCCATTTGAAGACCTATTGCTAGGCACTTTGTTCCTAGTATTTTGTTCATTGTGATGCCTAAAAAAAATATGTAAAATAAAATTAGCAGGCCTGCATATGTAACAATGAAGTTTGATAATATTGGCTAAATGAAGTATACTGATTATTAATTTAAAATGAATGAACTACTAGTACTGGTAATTAATTTAAAACGTCAGGAATCAAAATCAATTAATTTTACATTAAAAAAGCTGCAATGAATTGGTTTTACAAATATAGCTTAGCCTTGTAAATATTGACTCAGTTGTATTTTTATTTTCTTAAAAGAATATTACCCTTGACTTAAAAAATTTAATCACTAATCCTTTGAACAGACAACAAGCGGGGACAAACTTTAATAATTGTTAGTTAATCTAAAATAAATCATTCACTTTTCATATAAGTAATTATATGAGGAAGAGTAGTTACTATATAACTCTGCCGTCTTTTAATAAATACCCTATACAGCATTTAAATGTAACAAAAAAGGCAATTTACATAAATAATGCTTCGATAAATGTTCGAAAAGGTAGATTATAACCGGCAAAATGAATTAACGAAAAAATGAATATGAATGAAAATATTGAAAATTACGAAATCAAAAATGAACGTCAATTTTTTTTTTTTTGAAAACTACAAACAAAAACTTAGAACAGAAGTGAAGTAATGTTTTTCAGAAAATTAACAAAGGAAAATATATTTGGATAAATTTTTGAATTTATATAAAATTAAAAAAAACTTAGAAGAATTTACATTGAAATATAAAGTTTTTTAATAAATGTTTTACATTTTAATCTATGAACTTTTGGGAGGCCTGCCGAGCCCCGTAACTGTGACTGGTTTCAAAAACCGACTTCTTGTCTTGAATTGAAAAGTTGTTTTGCTTTGATGATTTTGTCTCCAAGTTACATTTTTATTACAATACATCTTTTGAATCAATAACGAATGCAAAATAACCAAACCTAACATATTCCCTCACAAATTTTCATTCCACAAACCAAATTCTATCTTCAATCTCTTAATTTTGCCCCAAAGGTTGATCGATTAATTTTAGTCTTTCTCCCACGAAATTCAAGAACATTTCCATTCAAAATGGACCTCAACAGTCCGTTCATGAATCTGGGCACCCCCATGTCAGTGCCCTCGCAGCCTGATCCCGTCGAGGAGCAACATATCCAGGAATTGACTCGGCAACTGGGCAACTCTCCTATGCAGCCCCAGCAACATGACATGGTACAGATGCAGAGCCCCGCGACGCCCCAGCAACCCAGGAGTGTTATTCAGCCTTATTCTACATCCCTGTTGCAGCCTGCACCGTCGGTGAGTGTATTAGTTGGAATATAATTGCTCTTAATATTTCAAATGGTACATCAGGCATACATTTTCTAAAGACACTCTTATGTAAAGAGTCCAGGGGGAAAAAACCTTGATTGACTAGGAATCTTCCCGTATTCAAGTCTTCTTGCAACCACATTGGTGAAAAGAAATTAATCGTTTTTTCGGTTCATCTCTCGGTACAAGCATTCAACTAAATTTGGGTCACTGCGAGAGAAAAAACAATTGAGAAACCGGTTTCCTTACTTCAGTTTAGGCAATGACTCGTTTTGGTGCCAAAGAGGCCGGCTACGGAGAGATATCCAGTTGATGAAGGGGTTTTCCCCTGGACTCTTCATATTTGTTACCTCTCTACACTATTGATCGTACATTAGGCCCCTCCCATACTATTCGTTTTTTAAAAATTGTTTAGTTAGGTGCTTATTTCTAACCTTTGTGAGGAGCTTTCACACAGCCCAATACTCGTAATTAGAACCACAGTCAAGTAAGATGGCATCTAATAAACTTCCACGACATCATACACTAACACCTTCAAGACTTTGGACTCCACATATTTAACGAGCACGTCCGTTCCAGTGTACTCATAGACACATATGATTTTTGAGTTATTTTTTCTTCAGCTTTAATGTTTATTGTACTGTGTTTCCAGGAACCTTTCAATGATAAGCTAGTGTCTACTAAACACGGCAACAAACTAAAATTGTTTACTTTCAAGACCATTTTTTAAAAACACCCTTTTTTAGTTTTGACACTTCAACATTAGATAGTCATCTGTCTATAAAAGCACATTTAATTGAATTTGAGTACTTGAAAGATTCATTATTACTATTTAAGGTCATTTTGCTTGATCCGCTAAGGTGTTTTGCTACCTAGGTTATCTTCACAGTTCACACATCCCGACACCCTATGATAGATTTGTGCAAGAGGAAAATATTCTAAATTCATATTGATATTCTGTTACTACCTATTGATATTCTGTGACTGTATTTGAGTGTCAATGTATAACAATTTTCAGCTAAAAGTTGTAGTACCTACATTTTAATAGAAATCTTTCCCAACCGTAAGATCAGCAGGATGTGACTTATCTACTGCAAATGAGCTTTTCTTTCTCCCTCTTTATTCCATTAGCAAAAATTGGCGTGTGCAATGTCGCTATAGGGTAAGATTCCGTTGGGTGCCAGCTTAGGGGTGTCAATTTACTTCATTAAAGCTTAAAATAATATTGTTTTCTAAAAGAAATTATATTCGAAAGTTAATAGTAAGACCAAGACCTTAGTTAAAAATTGTATCCTTTTTATTTAGCCTCTAGTTTCTTCTCTTCTGCCCAGTGCAAGTAACAACAATTTAGGTGGCATGACTCCAGCATCAGTGTATCCAGGAACACCAGCCACTCCCATGACACCAATCACACCGTCTTCCGCCGATTCGGGTATTGTCCCTCAGTTGCAGTAAGTGGGTGTTTGTTATGTTATCCATATAAAGCAATGTATAAAAATTTTTCTCCCATGTTTAGTTTTATTACAAGACAATTGAAATGTTGTTAGTTAAGGTATTTAGATTTGAAAAAACATACGCAAACAATTTAACCTTACAATAGCTTTATTTATATACTAATGATTGTAGTATTCATGTACTAGTAATGGTTTGTATAGTTGTAGCTCTTCTTGTAAAATGAATTGTACATTTCCAAACATTATCTAACAGTGTTGCTATTTACTATAGTTCCTAAGATCTCTAGTCTAGTTACATTGTATATTTTGAAGACAAAACACCAAAACATAAGTCTGCTTCATCTGCAATTCAGATTTTGTTGGTAAATGAATTATAGTGAAAGTCTCATTCCATTAGAATGGTTAATTCATAATAATTTTATATAATTACATAATAATTTTTTTTGTCAATTTACCTTTTTTAATTCAAAAGAATTTTTTTAAAAAGAAGTATGGTCTGAACTCTTTACCACTTTCATTGTAACCGCTTGATTCAAAAAGTTCTTTTTTTTTTCGTTGAAAAATTATAAAAATTCCAATTTCTGTTTTTAAATTTTTTTTTTTGATAAGTATATAGATTCAATCATACTATTCGTTTAAAAATAATAAAATTTACTTTTCATGCAGCAACTGATATCTGTTTTTTGTTTTTGCCAGAAACATTGTATCCACAGTTAATCTAGGTTGTAAGTTAGATCTAAAGAAAATTGCTCTACACGCAAGAAACGCTGAATACAATCCTAAGCGATTTGCTGCAGTCATCATGAGGATAAGAGAACCCCGAACGACAGCTCTCATATTCAGCTCTGGCAAAATGGTTTGCACAGGGGCCAAAAGGTAAATATAATTTTTACTATTTAATCAACCAGTCATCATCGTTATTTAGTATCAATCTTGTTTTTTTTAAATCAATGAGTCTTGGTTCAAAATTATGTAACGATTTTTTTTTTGTATTTCACACACATTTATTATTTTTAACTTAAGGGCATCCATTATTTGCACGAGGAGTTTTTTACAATTTTTTGAACCCCACCCTCCCTTCGTAATGAGATTCCAAGAGATTTAGTTTGACCCTTTTCTTCCTCTCTTAATCTCAAGTGAGGTTTTTAAAATTTCGTATGTTTACTGCAAATGGCTTGGATTTATTAAAAAAAAATTTATTTTATTTTTTCTTACTACTGGTCTTTAAGATTGCACAGATCCTAATCTACAGTCATAGGGGCAGGTGTGTTATTTAAGTGGAGGTGAGCTTTGAACCAAAAAGTCACTACCCTCTGGAACTTGAAATTTAAAAACTTCACCTATCTCTGAAACAGAAATTATTTTTCATTGTTATTTGACTACTCCGAAATTAGCCTTTTATTCTTATCAAAGTACAGAAATGAACTAGTAAATAAAACCTTTTTATGCATAATTTTTTTTTAAAACCTTTTTTTTTGTGATACAGCTTGTTTTCTATTAAGGTATAAAAAAAGGAACTAGTTTGTAAACAATTTCTCATGCATGAGAGCCTTTTTGTAACAATGAATTTCGTGAAAGAAGTGTTTTTAACGAATTTTTTTCTTATTTTATAGCGAAGAAATGTCCAGGTTAGCTGCAAGAAAATATGCTAGAATTGTACAAAAATTAGGATTTGAGGTAAGATAATGTATTTATTTAGACTTTTGATTTAGACTTTTGATATTATTGTATTGTGGTATTATTACTTTTGCAGTAATTTAAGTTTATATTTCATTGAAATTTTAGATACTAAAAGTGCTCAGAGATACAATTATTTTAAAATTTGTAAAATCCTTCATTTTATTAATATGTAGTTTATTGCTTTTTAGGCCAAGTTTTTAGATTTTAAGATACAAAATATGGTAGGAAGTTGTGATGTGAAATTTCCCATAAGATTGGAAGGGTTAGTTTTGACACACAGTCAGTTTTCAAGGTAACAATTTGTGATATTAAAATAAAACTTGTACTCTAAATAATATTAAAAAAATATTAGTATAATTTTATGTCGTTACATAAAATGTCTTGATTGTATTTAGATTAAATACTTTGTTCAATTTTATTGATGACATGTATTTGGACATCTTTTTTATTGTAAATATAAAGCTCTCTGTTATTGTATTTCCTTAGCATGGGAAGGATATAATCCTAAGCGTTCAATGATTTTTTTTAATACCACAGTTCTATGGGTGAAACAAAAAAAAATTGCTTTTCATGTCTGTAACTTTGCATTTTTTCTTTAATATTTTCAGAATTTACCCCAATTTGTTTAGATATTTTTTTAATAAACGATATGATTAATTTAATTTATGCCCATGAAAAATGTAACCTCTGTTACTGCAACCTATTTCACCAAATAAAATTAACTTTAAAAACTTCTATTAGAGTTCATACTGAGTTAGATTAAGGGAAGAAATAAGTTTCAAAAGAAAATAGAAATTTTGAATGTGTTCTCTAGCATATTTGTTGAGAAGTAAAATCGTCTGATTTTTAGTCGAGTGTATTTTCTCTTTGTAACGTCTGTTACAATAATATTTTATACCTAAATATTTTTTAAGAAGTTAAATTTTCAATTTTTTGTATGTAACAGTTGATTAATAAAGTTATGTAATAGGCATTTAATTTATTTTTCTTCAAATGTTTAAAACAAAATAAAAACAAAAAATTCTACAAATATAACCTCTGTTACTATTTCTTTTTAACAGAAGTTATCTACAAATAAAAGAAGCTACACTTTTCATTCTATAATATGTTGTTTCCTAATGGTTTAGAATGTGAATTTTTGAAGTACTATAGATAAGATACCCATACTTACAGTGGTATACCCAGAGTTTGGTTAGAGGGTGTTTTCATTTGGGTGTGTGTCAATATTTATTAACAAAGCAACTGCTTGTAGAATATGAATTATTGTATAATATTCTCTAATAATTCATAATTGATAATTCAACTGTTGGACCAATAAGACCAAGGGAAAAAATATCTGCATACTAGGGGCAAAAGATGATTTAGATTATGGCGTAGTGCAGGTGATTTTCCTTTAAAGCATTTGAGTATATGATGACACGACAACAATGCATTAAGCAGATGATACTGACATTGCCTTTGTGTTTATTTTGTTCAAATTAAAGAATGTTTGTCCATGCTCAGAATAATTCTGAAGGTGACAGTGTTTTATAATATTTCCTTATTCCATCAATACATTTTGGAAATAAATTTATAATTACTATCAATTGAATTAAAAAAAACAACTGAACATAAGGTTCTGTATGTGCCATTCTTAGCTTGCATTATTATTTTTAAAACTTAAAAATTTTGTGTTTCTTATTCGATCCTCTGTTACTCCTTGTAACCTATGTTTAAAATTGTAAGACCTGTTACTCAAAACTTTAAATTCAGATTTTGTTTAATAACACTTTCATTCACTCCAAGTTTGTTATAAGACCAAGACATCTATAATAATAAAAGAAAGAGTCTTTGTGTGTGTCTGTTTGTCTTCGGATCGTAAAAGACCTACTTATACTGCCCTCAGAAATTCGAAATTTTTAAGATAGATTCCCTTTAATACGAGGGTTGCTATTTATATTTCTGGCCTTTGCAACAGTAAGTGTTGCTAGGCGGCCGCAGGCGATTTTAATCGAAAGTTTGATATTTTTAAACATAAATTTTTCAGACGATTTGCCTTTATAGCTTTATTTGTGTTGGTGACAGTAAATTGAAACGTTCTTCTCTTTCAAAAAATAGAATTGACTCGTGAACATTTTCGTGCGATTATTTTTCATAACTTTCGACGTGGATTGTCAAGACAAGAGTGCTTCGATGAACTTAATACTTTATACAGCGATAAAGCACCATCCTACAGCACTGTAAAAAACTGGTTTAACGAATTTAATCGTGGTCGTTGTTCGATCCAGGACGAATCCCGTGCAGGTCGTACAAAATCGGTTGTTGTGCCAGAAAAGATCGATGCTGTGCGTGAACTGATAAAGCAAGATCGTCATATGACATACCGTGAGATAGAGGTGTCTTTGGACATTCGTATGACTAGCATCAATAAGATATTGCATGAACATTTGGGTGTAAAAAAAAATTTGTTCGCGTTGGATCCCGCATAATCTGACAAACGCTCAAAAAAAGGCTCGTGTCGATTGGTGCAACGAAATGTTGGAAAAATACGTTCAAGGTGCATCAACGGCTGTGTATAACATCTACACAGGTGACGAATCATGGATCTATGCATATGAGCCGGAAACAAAACATCAATCAACTGTATGGGTCTTCCAAGACGAGGCAAAACCAACAAAAGTTTTTCGAGGAAGAAACACATCGAAACAAATGGTTGCCTGTTTCTTCGGCATTAACGGTCATGTGGCAACAGTGGCGTTAAAACAACGCAGGACGGTCAATTCTGAAAGGTACACGACCATTTGTTTGCCAAAAGTCATCGGAGAAATTCGAAAAAAGCAGAAGAATAGGCGAATCATTCTTCATCATGACAATGCGAGCTCTCACACATCGACTCAAACAAAGGAGCGAAAGATCGAACTGATGGGTCATCCGCCCTGATTTAGCACCCAATGACTTTTTCTTATTCCCACACTTCAAAAATAAATTACGTGGACAACGATTTTCGACCCCCGAAGAAGCGGTTGATGCATTCAAAACGCATGTTTTGGAGTAACCTCAATCGGACTGGAAAAAGTGCTTTGAAAATTGGTTCAAACGCATGCAAAAGTGTATTGATCATCATGGAGAATATTTTGAAAAACAATAAAACCAATTTCGATGCTACATATTTGTTTTTTCATTATTAGGCCAGAAATATAAATAGCAACCCTCGTACCAACGTGTGCACCTGAGGCTTAGATTTTTCATATTTGTTCCATTTTTAGAGAAAATTCGAATTTTCTGAAAAAATACACCACTTTCGCTCAATTCCGATCATTTTTTCTCTTTCCTGATGCCATCGGCTGAAAAAATTAAATTAAGCTTTTAACGAAAACATTTAAAATTCAAAATGCATATTTTATTCTTTTGCCATTACTTTCAGAAACTAAATTCATTATTTGAAAAATAATTGACATGTTTCAAGTGACGTAATTCCGCCAGTCTTCATTCCCGGATTTTATTGTGGGTTTATTTGATGATTTTTCATTGATTTTTCTGTTGACTGCATGTATGCATATTTAAGCAATAAATGTATAGTTAAGCTATTACTGAACTATGATGGTTAATAAAACCCATCGCACTAGAGCTATTAGTGTTTTATGTCTTTATTTTTTCGCCAAATACGTTGCCAAACTCGCCAAATTATTAACTAAAATTCGCCAAATAGGCAATCTTTTATAAATAATTTATAAGCTGGTCGGTTGTTCGAAGGTCATTGTGTTAGAGCTGTATAATGGGTGTGGGTAGCTATATCTATTTTCTCGCCAAATTATTTCCCCAAACGCGCCAAATGAGCTAAAAGATTTTATGTATTTATGAGGGAATTGTGATGACATTTATGAGTGCATTTTATAGCGTATTTTTCATTTTGGAATTTTAAGGCAATGAAACGGGATTTTATAATTTATAATGAGCAGAAACAATAATAAGTTTATGATCCTATAACAGGGTATATGGTACACATATTTGGAATCTATTTGATATTTTTTTATTCCGTGCGAAGAACGGGTATAAATGTGCTAGTCTTTCATATTTTGAAAGTATGACACAAATATTTTGTTTTTAAAAAGAAATTAAAATGTGTAATTGTAAAGTTTTTCAAAAAAAAATTCTTACCAGCAACTGAAATTACATGTTATATTAATTAATATAAATGTTTTTTTTTTAAATTGAGCAAAATAAATATTTTTTAAACTAAGGACCCTAAATTCATGTATAAAAATAATGCATTTAATATTTTTATACAGGTTTAAAATATATAGGTTACATTTTTTTTACTTCAAACACATTTTTGAAAGCCTGTATTTAAATTTTTATTAAACTTTTTGATGCTGGAGCTGGTTTTGTATAAACATAAACAGCATAAATATATAAAATTAAAATTCTGTGAAAAGCTTACAGAAAAGTTCTTTTCACCCCTATAATTTGGTTTCGAAAACAATATTTAACTTGTGTAACAAACTTAATGTTAAAAAGAAAATATATTAAAGTAGGGAGTTAAATATTTCAATATAAGGTATCAAGACAGCCATTCTGCTACAATTGTTTTCTTATTTTAATGAAATTTTGTTTTCATAGTTACGAACCTGAACTGTTCCCTGGTCTTATTTATCGAATGGTGAAGCCAAGAATAGTTCTTCTAATTTTTGTTTCCGGTAAAGTAGTATTGACAGGTAAGCTTAATTTAATGTGAATCATGATAACTAATAATAACTATGTGATCAAATAATATAAACATGCCTATTAATTATTGTTGTAAGTTTATTTTTTCTAGGATTTTTAAAATACTTACTGTGTAATAACAACCCCTTCTCTTTTGCAAACATTTATCCTACTTTCGATGGTTTAAAACTGCTTCGGTTAAATTGCTAGTTTAAAACTGTTAATTGACAGGATTTTTTTCAGTGTAATTTTACCTTAAAAAAACTTGTTCTACAATAAATTTAATTTTTTTACAGGTGCTAAAGTTAGGTCTGAAATCTATGAAGCCTTTGACAATATATATCCTATTTTAAAAGGCTTCAAAAAGACATAAGACTTTGTTAAAATAAATCTACTTGTAAATACAAAAGTCGACACAACACAGTACTAAAACACAGGTTTTATGTTTCAGCTTTTTTTTTTTTCATTATTTATCAAGTTTTACCCCTCATGACAAAATTCAATACTATAGGAGAATGATATTTGTATTGTATTTTTGCATATCTTCCCTATTTACATTTTTAGAGGTTTTCAAAAACTTATAAATTAGAAATTTTGCTGCATTTTATTAAAAAAACATTTTTTTTAATAGCTATGAAATTAAAAAGTTTTGATTTTATTGAAATTATTAAAAGCTTTTTCTTTTGTCAATTTAAATCGAATGCATATAATTATTCCTAGTTCTAATTTATTTCTTGTTTTTATTTATATTTCTGAATGTATTGACTCGGATACTAAAATTTGTATTAAGAATGTAAGACCTTTGTAAATTGCATAGTTTAGTTTGTACTATTTTTGTCTTGAAACTATTCCACTATTTTTTAAGGTCTTTGAATATTGAAATAATATTTCTTAAACTTTAGTTTAAAGGTTCAAGATATAAGAAAACTATTGATTGATCATTTTACTAACAAAAATGTGTTGTGTCTTAAACTTTGCTTTTCCTTTTTACATTATTCATGTATGTATATATTTCTCAAAACCGTTTATAATTGTAAATACTTAAAAATTTAAGGTAAAATTGTGTTTATGCTTATTTAATGTTTAATCATTCTGCAATACATAGTCCTATATATAAACTCCGTCTATTTTTAAAATGCAAGTGTATCACTGCCGTATTAATACATGTGAGAATTTAAGAAAATTCAAAGTTTTTCTTCAGCTTAAATTGTTTCCAAGGCTAATATGTTGTGTTAAAATTTCATACAAAACTCATTTTTCTAAATATTGGGGTATAATATTTGAGACACAGTTGTATTTTGAATTTTGATTGGTTTATGTTTTAATGAAATTTAATTTAGATAATATTTATAAAAAAAATTCTTATTTAAATTAATATATTTAATATTTTGAAATTAAATCATTACTTTTTAAGAATATACGATTTAACTTTATTTGAAAAGCATTTGCTAGTTGATCAAAATGTCCTTTTGCATCGTACTTAAACTGCCATGATTATTGTATTTTGATAGCATTTTAAACTTAATGTGACTTATTATGTAATGTGCCTTGAACTGTAAAAAAAGAAAACTGTAATAAATGAATGTTATGTATATATATTAAAAAAATTAGAAATATTTGAAAATAATTTCAAAGGAATTTTGTTTCATGAGATCATCAAGTTCAAGTTGTTTTCAAGTTCAATTTCAAGCTGGTTTAAATACATTAATTAATAAATCAATACATTATTTATCTAATTTTAATGGGCATGTTTCATGTTGTGAGTGGCAACAGTTCCACAGGAGTTGATATAAAGTCTTGATTGGTTAATTTATGTACTGGGCAGAGTTTACGTGTCATACCATCAATTACCGAAGCCTCCAATAAAAGCACGAAGGATTCTACGTCTTGTGAAACAAGCCAATTATTAAGGTAAAATTATACAATATATAATTTTGAGTATTCATTAAAAAAATTTAGACACATACAGTTACCTAATATTTCTTAGGAAATAAATAAAATGGGCGATGTATCTAAGTGTATGTATCCCATGTTTATCGTTTCAAGGAAGAAAAATATATAAATTTTGAGATCTCTACATTTTCTATATTCATTAAATTCGTTATTTAATTGATAATAATTTTTTGGTTATAAAGCCCTCAGTTGTTTGATTGGTATTTCCCAGAACTGTAAAAATAAATGATCTATAGTTTGTTTTACATAATTTTTCACAAAATAAAAAGGTTGAATCGAACTCTAAAATAACTGGAAGATATATGGTTATATATCTGCCTTACATCCTTTGTGTTATTTAACAAAGCACAATATTGCTATGTTTCTGTAACTATTTGTTTTATGTTAATGTGAGGTAAATGTCTCTCTCTCTTTTTCTGTGTAATTGAGTTAACTATTGTGGTGCCAAAAGGGAAGAGATTCATTTTTGTGTGCGTTGAGATTGACTTGATACAAATGATGTACTTTGTATAAAATACTGTTAATAAATAATTTCATTAAAAGTATTTGTAATTTTTGTATATAGAAAGTTTTTTTTATATAACCGTAAGAATGTTATAATGAGGTCATCATTTCAGTTTTGTTCTCTTTCTAATCTTAATTGACATTTGACTGTCATATGCATTTACTTAATTTTTTTTATTCTGCAGTTATTTGTTTGGGACTCTGATATTTTGCTGTTCTGTTATTAATTATTTATGCAAAAGACACTTTTCTTAAAACATATTTAAGTATTTTATTACAAACCCTGTACACATGATACAAATTAACAAATACAGAAAACAACTGTTGCAATGAAATATTTTTGTAAATCAATGAATCTCATATCAACTCGAAATCTGTTCAATGCAAATTTTGTTTTTGCAAATATGATTTTAAGTCTTAAGTAAAAGGAACAAAAAATCATATGCAATTAATTTCTTATTTGTTAGAGTAACTGTAGCTCCACAAAAGTTTCATGCTACAAATTTTTAAAAGCTACTTTTAAATAAAAATTATGAATGACTTAGATATATACAGAATTACCAAAAGCATGATTTAATGAAGATTTTTTGTCTTCAAAATAGTCTTTAATAATTAATATAAAGCGCATATACTCTACATTGCTCAATCATTTCTATTTATTTCACAATAAAACAAAAAAAAAGATATTTTTTTTTTAAAAATCAACCAACACTATATATATTCTATAATATAGAATGTCAAAATTTACAAATCAGTTATTTATACATTAAGAATTCTCTTTTCAAATGCAATCGATAATTTTTAAAACTTCATGTTTTAAAATGGCATCTTACAATAAACTAAAACATACGGCACAAACACAACGCTTAGCGTTTTTGGTCAAAAATACTATTGTCTGATGTACACTTAATCTTTAATAACTTTTGATTATGGTAGACATAAATACTGAGTAGTACAAATGCTTTTATTTTTTCGGATCAGATGCTATCCTTGTTGTACTTAGTAATCCTTACTTTTATTACTTTTCTAATCCGGAAAATCGTTATTACTGAGTTAAATTCGGAGACTTTCCACATTGGTTGGTTTAAATAATATCGCACTAGAGCCACAGTTGGCTGGTCTGAAATATGAACCATTGTTTATGAGACATTACTTTGGAAACATCCATCACCAATAGCGAAATGCAGCTGACAGTGCACATTTTTTAATGGCTTCAATACTATGTTTCATAATTTAAACCTCGGTCATATGACAAGCTTAAAGCCTGATTGGCGATTTAGTAGGATCTTGTGTTTTTATTCTACCTAATATAGAAACATTCAATTCATGACCAATATAATCAATCGAGTCTTTGTTTAAAAACTTACCATAGACATCTTTCGAAACTAAGTCTCATCTATAATTTTAGAAGCTAATATTTAAAAGCTGTTTTGTTCTAAGTACAATTTCTATTCCCATTTTGCTTGATTTTAGAAACAAAATATGTTTAAAAAAATATTGTGCAATATTGCTTGATCTTTGATTTATCATGAATATTTCTATTTTTTTCTATTTACTACAAGGAATTTCCAATTAAGAATGGCAGCAATCTTTATTTATCAAGCATAATAGGAATGGAATTTTCCTGTAGACAAAACACTTTTGTAACAAAAGACTTTTTTGTTTCAATTTTATTACAATATTGTACTGTTTCATTCACACATTCATAGTCTAGTCTTTATAATGTAGAATTAATTTGCACATAAATTGCAATATAGCACTAAAAGCATAAACAGATTTATTACAATATAACACTAAATTCATTCACACGTTTTCACTACAGTGAAGCCCTAAAGATCACACATTCATGTTTATAACAATGTAGCAGTCAATTCATTTGCAATCATCACAGAGCAGCATAAAATTCATTCACACATTCATTACAATGCAGCACTAAATTTCACACACTCATAACAATGTTTTCTAAATTTATTCAAACTTATTTCAATGTAGCACTAAAATTTTGCATCATGAGTAGTGAGCAACTACAGTGGACTCTCTCTTAACCGGCCCTATTTTATAAGTCGTATATTTTAAGGCGGTTTTTTTTTTACTGAAGTCTCTTTCAACTGACTTCATTCCCGTCTTGTTTCTTGTCATTGTTTCTTTTCTTTTGTTTTTATATGTTAAAAGATACATTTTTACATACCGGGCGCAAATGACCCTGTGCTCGATGAATATTTTTTCTTGTTATTTTCTACGTCTTGTTGAGAATGCTAGCATGACTGTAATACATACTAACTTGTGCTGCTTGAATGTTATGATTTTGGCCGCCTAAGAGGTAGTCGACTGTAAATATATCTAATGTGCATCCTACATATAAAGAACAAATGCTTGCCCTAATGTATCCTTTTATGTGACACCCGTGCATGGGGCTAAAATATGTACAGCACATATACAAGCTCTAAGTAGAATAGAGAACTTCATTTACATGTGTGCAGTGGCATATGAATACTACTTGGTGCAAACACTGCAATACAATGTCATGGACGTCAAATCCAACAAAATGTTCAAGTCATGAAGATCATTGGAATTTCGCACAGTTTTCCAAGTTGTTAGACTCGGTAAAATGCGTTTCAATGACGAATTTTCAAAAAGTTATAAGCCAAGTTCGGGCCCGATTGTGTTCGAATCTTCTGCCATCAAGTGGCATTTATGTTCTCGGTGGTGTCTTGGAGTGCCCCTGTGGTTTTGCTTCCACTGTTGTTGTTTCTGCTGTCGATTTCCTCTGGGTCGAATATCAGTTCCAGACCGCTGTCCCTCATCTTTTCGTTGTACAGTTTGCTGAAATCGATGTTTTGTTCATCGGTGAAGTAGTTCTTCCAATCTCCAATAATACCTAAAATATTTGAAAAGGTAAAGATAAGGGCAATGTCCCGAAATTTTTATCCTAAAAGCTATCCACAATGGCTTTCAAATGCAACTACTCGTTTCTCCTTTTAACACAAACTATGAATTAATTTTTTAACACGTACTTGCGAAGGAATGAAGAAAGTGATGGTAAACTAATAATAACAAAAATTTCCTTGCTGAACAATTTGTGCCAATAGATTCGGCCCAAGAAATGCATTAAATTTTCGACTTTTTGTTTAGTTAAAAATTACTGCTATTTATATTCTCCAGAACTAAAAATGTATTTTAATCATTGCTAAACAGAAAACGATAGTCTCTAAACCCCTATGGTATAAAGTAAATTTAACTCGGTGAATTTTTAAAATTTTAGACCTTATTTGCTATTTTTGCATTTCAGAAGTAGAGTAGATATAGACTAAACTCAGTGCGCGACAGCCCGTAGGTTTACCCAAGCCTACTGTGCACATTTTAGCTTACGTAGAGTAACTATAAACTATACATAAAAATTCTTATAAATGATATATGGTCTTTTAAAAATGTTTAATCGTACAGCTAGCGATGTGCCTGCCTATAATAACAATGGGTGCATGTTTCAGGTCTTGAGTGGCAACATAATTGCTGAACGAAAATAAATTCTTTCTCAAGCCCCTCAATTGGTGAATCAATGTCATGTGGGAATCGAGCACCGATCGTAGGAAAACAGTAATGAAAGCAGGAACGAATTATTTAACTGAAAATGGCCAATTCCCATCAGTATAGACTGTAGCTATAACAATAACTAATTTAACACTTCTTTGATTTACCTTTCCTCATGAACTTGGACTGTGTCATGTCGAAGAGGTCTGATATGGGCAGCACCTCCCTGTTGACCATATTATTGGACTTCATCTGCTCAAATGTGCAGTGGCTGGATATGGCGGCGATGGCCTCTTCGTTGAGGGGGCGACCTAGGAAGGAAGCCATTCGAGACACCTGACCGGGAAGGTCCTGAAAGAACAAAACGAATATTGTGTAGCAACCATATTGATGACTTGATCGATGGGGGATGACTCAATGACACCTAGATCATTAGAAGGCATTAGAACGATCATGCGGATGACATCTCATTAGTCACCGATATTGAAATTTTGGTCAATGATCGTTTGAGATTTGATATATTTTTGTTCTAAGTTAGGTATACGTCTTAAACAATTATTAGTCATGGCATAACCACAAAATTGCTATGATTCCGGCTTTTTTTCTACCTTTCCAGAAAGGGGCATATGCTAATTTGATTTAAAAAGAAATTCTTTTAGAATGAACTGTAAAGGAAAGATTTGAAATCCGAATGTGCCATGTAGCTTAATTGATGTAATAAATGTTAAGGAATATTAAGTGTCTAGTAGTAGGTATATAAAAATTAGGCCTCACCATCTTGAGATCCTCAAAGGAGACAAAGAGCATCCTGTCCGGGTGGTCCTGGCAGAACCTCCAGTAGGGAAGTACGTGGTCGAACCACGAACCGTACACCACTAAAACAGAACGCATCAGTAAGTTTATAATTGGATTTCATTTATGGCGTACGATTCAGTATTATCATGTTAGGCCCTGTACTTATGAATCTAGGAAGAAAGATGGATATACGTGCAGCGCAAAAGATAAAAATTCTTTAAAAGTCGTTAATTGTTATAGGTCCAACAAACTTCGCAGGCAATAATATTTTTATCGAGAGAGTATGTAATTCAGTAATTAAAACCCTAAAAATAGGACAATTCGTGCATAAAAGAATACAGTGCAAAATCTGAATATAAGGTTTTAATATCAATATTCATAGGTTACATATTTTACAGGTTTTAATATCTTATTTTCATAGGTTATATCTAAATTCTAAAATGTTATTAACTTCGTTGTACGCACCCTTGCCTATAGTGTATCAATTCTTAGGAACGTAAACTTTTGCATTAGTTTTTGTCTTAACATCATCTCCATCTAATTTTTACTTCCATGATTGTATCATTTCTGAGTTTTAAAAAAGACAAGCACAAGCATATCGCATATTGAACCTCTTGATCTGTAGGGGAAAGTAAATATTCAATTCTCTAATTTAATGCTTATATTGCCAGACTTACAATATCCTTTCGTGTAGAGGTATAGAAAATCCTCCCAGGTTCCTTTGTAATTTCCAAGAAACGTGCTCATTCTGTGATGATGATAATAGGAGACTGCATTATCTTTTGGATTCCTAACTACGTAGATAATCTGAAAAAAAACCCATCAATGTCTTATAAATTACATCTTCACCTTCATAAACTACACTTCTAAGTAATTATATACCCTATAAGGTAATTGTGCAATTACTTTAAAAAGCTAAACAGTTTTATGGCATTACCCTTTGCACGCGTTCGATTTTTTTGAAAACCTTAATATGCCGACAGGTAGTGGAATCTCGTGTATCAAATATGAAGGTTGTAGTTTTCGTTAAATACCTTTAAAACCCAAAAAGTTGCATGGCAGCTAAACTTTGTGTATGTACAATTTTCTCGAAAACGTTATCAAATATAACGTCTGACAGGATACTAGGAATTCGTGTATTAAATTCCGTAGCTCTTTTATTTATAGCTGAGGAGTGGTTTCAGACAGTCTGACTGACGGATTCGAAAACAACTTTTTTTGAACAAGCCCCCTCCAAAACGTGTAGAAAACGCAGAATCTCCGTTCCTGATTTTCGACCCCTTATATTTCATTAGCTTATATTTCATTAGGGTAATTGAAAGTGAAAAAGTGAAAAAAACCTATGTTCCCATATGCCCCTGAAATAAAACGCAGTTAAATGCTATGAAGCATAAGAGTAGACTTACGCATCTACTTTAACATTGCATGTTAATCAAATATGGTGGATGTCAAACATGAATATGCACTCATTCTGTTATTCATGAAAAAAAAAAGAGTTTTCAATCGATGGAACACTTTTACTTATTCCATCGGGGCAGATGTTTCTAGGTTCTTTTTTCAAAGGGTGGAGGACATCAGCACTTAAGAAGGTTGCCAGGCAACTCCATTCCGTGAAACACCGTGAGATGTGTCCGAAATGCCAATATTATGGACGAAAGTCGGTGATAAAGTACGTTCTAAAGGCAGGACGTGGTCACAATGTTTTCGACATTTTATTTTTATGAATGTTTTTGACGACGGAAAACTATCCATTTTCATCAAAAACGGAGGCTCTTAGGTTAGTTTCAATTATCGTCGCACTAGAGCTACACTAAGGCTATTGGCAACGGTCGTCATAAATTAGAACCACAGCCAAGTGACGAGCCGACACATGAGTATAGGCACCCAATGCCACTTTTAAGTGCGACATCGTACGTAGCATTGGTACTTTGAAGCATATTTAACGTGCACTCCCTCTACAATGGGTCTTTTTCGTCGGATCTTTTTCGTTCGGCTACACGGGCCGTTTATAGGTCGGCAGTTATTTTCGGCGACGCCCGGACCCGAACCTGGGACCTTCCGCATGCAAGGCAAGCGCCTTACCGACTGGGCTCCCCAGCCCCATGGAGGCTCTTAACTCTTCCATTTATAAGCTTAAATATAAGACCCAGGGTATATTGTTACAAATTTATGCTTTACTTTGTAAGAAATATGATATGAATAGAATTTTTGTACAAAAGACAAAACACATCTTTATTTGAAACATTTCTGAAACACAATATAAAGAAACAACTTATTTTGCATAGTGACATCAAAACACATTACTTTAGCTTTTAATATAATTACTTCTTTCACTACTAGTTTTTTGAATAACATATCATTAAATATAGGAAATGCTTTTTTTGACATTCAGAAGGACATTATTGTCACATTATAGTTTTTGTGTTAGGAAGGGAAAAACTTTTAGAAACTAATATTACATTTGTCTAAATGAGTAAAATGAAAACGATTTCTGAAGAATGATTAATTGTAAGAGGAATTTTTAAATATTTTTGATTGTAATTTTTATTTATCAACGTTCTAGTATTCGAACATATTTTATCTTTCTATATGTTCTGATACTATTTAGTTTAGACCCAGTTAGAATATTGATGGTACATTTTCGTCAGAAACTGATTTTGTTAGTTATGAGAGTTAATCAAGTTATGAAAACTTATCAACAATTATTTCCAACAATATCCAAGCGTAGTTTGTTCTTGCCATCTCTCAAGAACAAGTTCAAAACATCGATTTGTTAAGGTTCAACTTCAAAGACTAACTTTTACTTTTACCAAAAACAATTCCTTAAATTCTCATAATAATTAGCTCACTTAAGCCAAGCCACCATTCCAAGCTCGGGGTGCTAAGAATAGCGTAGACAGCTATCTTAAAAGAGTGTTTTTCTATTTTTTTTTACCGTCATTTGTGATTCATAAGACTAAGTCCATTAATTCCCAAAATGGTTCTTCTATAAAGGGAAGCATCAATCGATATCGAAATGTTCCAATCGATTACATGCAATTAAATTGGTCCATTAGTATCGAAGAGGAAGACCGTGCTGTTGTTGGTTTTCCGGTGTTTGCTTTCCCTTTTTAACGAATAGAAAGAAATGACGTAGAAAATATCTATTAACATACAAAATGTTAGACTTCGGGTGCAAATTCTTGAATTTGTATTTTTATAGCGTTACATAAAGTCTTCCTCTTTTGGTAAACGAGATGTATTTTAACCTATTGGTTAAAGTCTATTCCGAAAAGCCACGAACTGCCATGCTTTGCTACAGTTGCTAGAAGGCATCGAGCGGCCATTAATGGCATAAGTGGCTATCGAATCTATGTACACTGCTCAAAACAATTAGGGGAGCACTTTGCGAAGTTTTGTTAACCCTTTCAGTTCCAACTTTTTATTTGTTATTCTACAAATCTAAATTTTGTGAAATAGATTCGTTATTCATCCAGAATGAAATGGTAAAAAACAGGGGGGGAAATCTTAATTTTTTAACTAAAATTTAAGGGGGAAAAATTGGAATCATAATTTTTGAATAATTATAACAATATTTTTTTCAAATCTTTATTTGTTAAAAAAAGTCTAAATCAGTTTTTAAACATCTCAGAATGCAAGGATGAAGAATTTAGGGTCAATTTATTTCATAAAAATTTTTTAGAGTGAATTTTATTTTACAATGCTTTTCAGTTTCATTTAATTGAAAGAAACATTTAATTTTTCAAAAGACATGATTCTTCCATCTAACGATAAACAAGTACGATATTAACTAAGTAAAAAAAACGCAAGCTGATGATTCCAAATGGAATCATTGGAGGTGAAAGGGTTTAAACCATGCGCTCCCCTAATTGTTTTGAGCAGTGTACATGGTAACCAATTAACGGAAAAATTGGAACCTATTTTATATTTTTCGTATTTAGTTATTACAGGGTGTTCCAAATTTGATGGTCATTTTGAATGGGTAGTACCATACAAAATGACCGTTCAAATTTAGAACACCTTGTACACATTAACTAGGACATTTCTCTAATACATCGTTTGTTAAAAGTTATATAACTGCAAGTGGTGTTGATTAAGGAACTTAGTCCAATACTTCGTGGCATAAGCTATACTTTTAAACGGGGCTGCTTTTTTTTTAAGGATCAAGCCTTTTGCAGACTCGGCATATTGTCCGGAACAGAGCTCCATCAAGGCGGCTCTCGCTACCAATTTTGATGCTTAGATTGTAATAATCTGAGCTCTTTTTGGATGTTAAAGTAATCCGAGATTTAATCTGTCGAGGAACCTATAAGAAAAATGGGTACTCAATTGATCTTTCACATGATACATAATCATATGAAATGTGTGCCAACGATTTTCTCATCTTGGGCTCCTATTTCTCACCTGCGATTTTGGGCTTATGAGACGCGCACGGTGCTTATTGAGAAAAATTAAGTTTGTTATGAAAATAATTCGCTGTAGAGAAATAGAACTAATACTAAAAAATGATCCTGGCTCATGAATTAAAAGTATATAATTAACGTCAATTTTTTTATTAAAAAAAAGCTAATAGCCATAGACTCCGATATAACAGCTTCTAAAATTTTTTTAAAAACGCAATTTTAGTACTGTTTTATTCTGCTAAACTCCTCAAGCGGACCTCAACATGGCTGCCACTCGGGGTCAAAATCCCCTCTTAGTTCTTCATTACTTGTCTGCTCTAGGAAGAATGCGAGAGCGTACGGTTTTACTATCTCTATAAGTTTTACAAATTACTTAATAAATACGTAATTAAATACGTTTTACGTAATTTAAAGTACCTTAAACTAGCATGTCAGAATACATAAAAAAATTTAATTATATATTATTTTAATGTCGATAGAAAGAGTATTGGAAAAATGTTACGGGGTCAATGTTTCTATGCAATGTGTCAGTATTTCAAACTTTGAACGCTCTCTGATTTCTATAAATGGTTAGAGATAAGGATGTATTGGGACAAAAGAAAAGTATAGGCAACAGTAATATGTTTTTATTTAACGAAATATTTGAGTAATTTCTGACGGAAAAGCTTCTGGGATGTTTTTTTTTTTAGAAATCGTTTTAGAATCCGTCGTTGCAGAAAGGGAAATATCAGTTAATTAAATAAACACACAATGAGAAACATTAAAAGTTTTAAATGAAATAAAAAACAACAAAGGAAGACATCATGCGAATACGCATGTGTGCAGGGAATGAAATTGCTCCTCATTTTCAGACTTTTGGGAAGAATTCGAGAATGATAACGTTCCCAACGCGCATGGAAAATGCATGAGGTGATTCTCCAAAAGTGTATAATTTTAGTTAGTGATTTAGAGATAAATAAAAGTTAAATTGTTGCCAAATAATAGGTATCGTAACATGTTCAGAATAATATGCAACGTTACGTAATAAACTTTTCACGGGCATTTTTTTTATTCGATTGGTCCCGATAAAAATTTCAATTTTGGACAGTAGTGATATGGACAGTGTCAGTAGTGACAAAAAGTAACAAATATAATTCTGTACCCATTATAAGTTGGGCTTGGGAAAACTTTAACACCATATTTTGTTGTTACTAATCCTCCACCAGTCTGACGAAGTCAGACTAGATCAGAGAATCCGTTGACATGAAGAAAGTCGGAGACAAGAAGAGGAGAGGAGTAAATATCCTCCCAAAGAAGACCCAAACAGTCCAGGATATGAACGGGAGAGGCCTGGTACTGGTGGCATTTCGGACAAAGGGGATAAGTCTTACAACCGTTGATAAATTCCAGGCATTTAAGGTGACCACTGGCAAGGCGAGTAAGGCTAGTACTTGACTTTCTGTCACATGGAAGGTTAAGAGATAGTCCCGGCTTGTCACCCTTGTACCAGTGATGGGAGGGAGGGACAATCCAATCATTTATGATTTGAGATTTTTTCTTTGAGTATATTTCAAGATAAGTGAGTTCGGAGGAAGAAGGATCTGAGTGACTGCAGCCCTCCTTTGCAAGACTATCAGCCATTTCATTTCCGAAAATGTCCACATGGGATGGTATCCATTGGAAATGAATTTCATGATGAAGAGAAATGAGCTGCAGTTTGTGTAAGATAGAAAAACTTGTTTTATCTCCAATAAGGGTCCAGTTGTAGAGATGTTGCATTGAGCTGCGACTGTCAGTAAAGATCCATAGGTCGTCGAAGTTATTATAGCTCAGGATAGCGTCCAGACCTGTATCGATTGCTATAAGTTCACTTCTAAAAACAGAACAATGGTATGGGTTACGGAGACTGAGTTTAAGTTTGTCTTGCGGGGTTTCGATGTAGATACCGCTGCCTGTGAGGTTGTTAATTTTGCTGCCGTCGGTAAAAATATTGATGTTATTTGCGGAGATATTATTTATGACTTCCAGTGCCAAATGTTTAAGATAGTCGGGCACAGAATCTTTCTTGTTGACAGGATCAGGAAGATTCTTCTCTCTTCCCTCTTCCCTCCCAAGTCCTGCAGATTGCCTCATCGTGGCGGGAGGGTGCCCCTGGGTGGAATGGGCGAAGTACATCGGGAGCTAGTCTCCTGGTAGGGTCACCCAAGGTGTGAAGGCCATTCCATTATACCCAGCTAAAATCTGCAGGCGAAGGAGCCAAGACAGTCTTCTACCTTCGGGTGCTCCGGTCTTCGGACAACAGAAGCTGCGTATTCCCTCATGAATTCCATATTTTGAACTATGCAAACTTATGTTATATGTGACAGAATCAAAAATAACTATAAATCATAATAAAATAAATTTAAGTATAATGGACAGTACTGACAGATAAAATATTCTTCTATTTCTAGTCATTTTAAATGTGAATTAAAAGATCGAAGAGCTATATAAAGCTCCTGCACTGATGTAGAAATCTCAACAGGCCATATTTTGCTTTTGAGCTCTGAAAGAACACCAATTAGGGTCTTCAAAGTAACTCCGTTTTGTATAAGACCAAGAGGAAGACCCAAGAAGAAGTGGAAGGACTGCCTGGAAGAGGATTTAGCCATCTTGAAGGCTAAAAACTCGATATCGATTTCTTGAAAAAGGGAAGAATGGGAGAGACCTCTAAAGAAGGCCAGGGCCCACAATGTGTTATCGAGCCAATGCTATCTGCTGATGATATTTTTGATTGCCCTTCCACCATTTTGATCTTAACCCCGCATCAGCTCCTTTATTCTTCGAAGGTTATTCAAGTCGCCGTTTTATAAAACCACGCCTTTTTATATCCCACTCAGTTGCACTAATCTTTAGGACAAGACATCCTTACCTTGCACTTGCCCTGCTTGAGCTTCCTGGGTATGAGGGGCAGGGGCAGGTGGGTGGCGATAAGCCTCGGGGACTTGATCCCCTTGAGGTGCCGGAGGTGCCCTAAGGGGCGCCCCACTTCGAGGTGCTCGACCCGGTAGTGGAGCAGTTTGTTCTGGACTCGGGAAGGGATGCCGTCGTGGTGGATCAGGGATACGATCTCCTCGGTCCATGTGGTGCCTGAAAGAAGTTTGAGGTATTATAGGGTTTGAAATAATAGTAATTTGGTAAATACACTGTTAAAAATGGTTTTTTCATTTTGTGAAAAATGTAACGTTTTTGAGAGTAAACTTTTCAATTTTGGATAATTTGGTTATATTCGAGAATAATTTTCGTCTATTCGAGAATAATTTTCTAATTTTTGAGAATAGTTTTCTCGTTTTTCAGAATAATTTTCTCATTTTTGAGAGAATTATTAGTTCATAATGGCTCCGAATACATTATTTTCAAATTTGAGAACATGCGTTTTCCGCATTTGATATCATGCATGTTTTTATTTTTTTTAAATAATAGAGAAAAAAATGCTAATGGAGATTTTGAATAGCACATGGCAGCACTGAAATCCCGTCCATGGGTAATTACACTTAGGGAATGAGGGGCTCGAACTCCCGATGATTCATTAAAGTCGGTAAGTCCAGTACGGGGTGAAACTATTGCCGAATACGGTGTTTAGGCTATTATAAGTTGTTGTGTGGTGAACTGCAATAGACATATTGATTTCATGAGCTTTTAAAGGCTTCTGAAAGGTTTAAACATAAAACTAAAGATTTCTGCGTATTATTTAATTATGTGTGCATTAAAAATTTGACAATACATAATTTGACTTAAATGTATGTATGTGACCATCAGACATCAAAAAGTTACTTTAGCAGAATGGAAAGTCGAAATGATGCAAAAATGAAATTTAATACATTCCTGAGCCATAGTGCCACGAAAATTAATAATATTTATTATGACACACATCCTAACAGATTTACACCCAATTATAAGACTGAGATAAGTACAATTCATCTCAACTCAATATATTCGTAAACCCCTGGTAAAATTGCGTCTTTTTAATGCTATAAAAGACAACTAAATACTGCTGTTTAAATTATTTCATTAGTTTGAGGTGTATTTTGCTTCTTTGGAAATGGGTATGTAACAAACAGTATTCCTGCCACTTAAAGGGGTTTAATAAGCGTTGAAACTAATTTTATTTTAATCGTGAATGGTGGGTGAGATCCAATTGTTTAAGAAGTCTTCAAATAAGGCCAAATTATAAAAAACTATACTAATTGTAGATTTGACTAATATTTCATTCACAATGTCAATACCACGTTTCAAATTTCTGGAAAAACAATAAAACTATTTGTGTGAGTTTTTGATAACGGTAAATATCTTGTACCAAAGTTACCCAAGATGCGGTACATGCCCCAACTTCTTCTACTACCTGTAAAAGTGCTGATTCCGCCATGCTAACTCAATGGGAAAGACGTCACTTTCCCAAATACTATCCCTTTTTTTATATTGACTCCGATAATTCAGTTTTTACCACAGCCAATCACGCACTGTATCTTCGCGTGCCTCCTCAATTATTCAGACCTTCCATTCTGATGTAATGTATTCGCATTCACGTGACGCTGGGTCCGTAATGAGGGCTTATAGGTCACTGCAATGTCACCGCTGTCCCTCAAATTGACATGAATATTACACGAAATGAAGGGAAAATGTCCGGCAGACTTTCGTGATCAATTTATTTTTGTGGTAAGAATACGAAAGAATTTATTGCGCTGTAGGTAGGTGTGAAAGTGGCGCAACTCATGGTACTTGGTTTCAAAGTTTGCGGGTGTCTCTTTCTAGAAGTTCGGAGAAACGTTTTAACACATCCATGTACGTCCCGATTTTGGACCACGATCAAGTGACGAGGTCGAAAACAATGACGGCACCCAATCTAACTACGAATGACATCATAGGATTAGTCTTCACAATTTTAACAAACACGTATGTCTCGATATACTCGGGAATCCCCATGAGTTAGAGAACTGGAACGACCACGCCTGTCATGAAGTCACAGCTACGTCAAACGTTGTCTTAAACCATACAAACAACATACTAGAAACTAATTCGTCTAAACTAGAACAAATTTTAGAACATAGTTTAATCTAGAACATAGTTTAAATGCATTAACACAAACATAGATACACCAATGACGCTCGATTTATAAAAATTAGGGAACCAGTACATCATTAATATTTTAGTTAGCCATTAATGGAACTTTATTTATGAATGATTATTAGTTTGAAAACATGCAATTATAACAACTGTGCTTGTTTGTAAATTTTTTATAACTGCTATTGCTTAATTCTTTTTTTTTAAATACACCACTTTTCCAAGTAAAGTACGTCGTGTAAATATATTTTACCTGCACACTTTCTCTAAAAAATTCATTTATTCACATTTTTATACTATAAGAACTAATTTCTAACTTTTTGATAAGAGGAAGATTTACACCACTTTTAAAATAAAATTTTGATATTGAGGTAAAAAGTGATCTAGAAGTCTGCTAAATAATTTTGAAAGGAATGTTATTAGAGAACATCGAATCAGATCGTCAGATAAATGAAATTGATATGAAAAACTATGAATTATGTGACATATTAAAATATCAGTGAAGTGAATTTTTAGGTAAAAACCTAATTCGTTATCTAGCATAGCTGATAATAGAAACGTTGCATGCACCTACATTTAATATATTTTAATGAATATGGTAATATAACTTTTCTTACATTTTTAAAAACTTTCAAAATGCCGCGCCGGTCGTCTTTCATTTGGTAATAGTACATATCATACCTTACGTGTAAAAGGATTTTGACATTAAAAAAATTAATGTAACATATATCAATTGTAAATATAATTGCTATGAAAAAAGTAATTTCTTTTCCTGCACGAAAAAAAAATTGTAGGAAATTTATAATGCAATTTAAGTTAAACTCAAACCATTCAAATACCTAAGTAATTTTACTTGTTTTATCTTATCGAAAATGAGGCAAGCTATTAATTAGGTAGGTTTGGCTTAATTTAAACTTTAGTATGAAGCATATTAAATGTTTTTCTAAAAAAAATTATTATTATGAAATAATAGCAGATTGTAAAATCAAATTGAGTTCCAATTTTTTTTTTCAAAGGGTACATTCGACGTATTTTTAAAACGTAAAAAGTGGAAGATTTAATAAAAGCTATGTCCGCCTGTCCATCCGTCACCCACTTTCAGAAAACGAACCACTCCGGCGAGTATGCCAAGAAAATATTAGCTACATTTTCGGTTTAGCTAAGCGATAACGATTATGGCTAGCCACTAACCGGGAAGAAAGTTAATGACTCTCTCTCTAGGTTAGCTGCCCTCTTATATACAAAGTTCGTTCTTTTATTTAGGTTCCCTAGGTAGTGTATGGCAAATTTTAATGATATGGGGTCTCGTTTTAGTTACAACAATGTCCACTAGAGGACAGCACTAAAAACTTGCAATTCGATGTGAAATGTATTTGAGTGGATATTTTGTGAATTTTCTCTTTGATTTTTTCTAAAGTAAGAATGCAGAGCGGAAAACCTTATTTGGTGCTTAATAATTCACTCAGTATAGACTTGTATTTGAATGTACCGAAGAGTTTGGACACCACCGGAAGCACTTTATAGACCTCTGGGCCAATATGACTCTCCCTGTGATAAGCTCCTGGTGAACACGTCGGACTGTTGCTTTCTACGAATTTTACCAACTTGTCCCGACTTTGTCTACTCGTTCAAATTTTAAGTCCCAGTGGCTTGTTGCAGAGTTAGGACCTATTAGGTCCGGGATTCAAATCACAGATTGGACAAGGTTCACACAGCCATTCTTTACTTCAGAGTGTTTATAAACTGAGGACTAAGCATGTTTGGGAACTAACCCCTGGAGTACCGTGTGAGGTCGACTGTCTAACCGGACGTGTGCTTCGCCCTAATGAACCCTTGGTCTCGTAACTGAAATGGGCTCAGCAGAACTCGGCCGCTATGGAGCTGGAGCGCACTTTTGAGTAAGTTTTCAAACGGGACTGGCATGTAAAATTTTTCGTGGTTCAAAGGGGTTGAAAAAAACGTTCTGATGCTATAAGTTAACGCCGCTATAAGTTTGAGTTGGATGCCAGCTAAGATGTCAGTATCGTCACTTGACCGCAGTTCAAAACTATGAAAACCATTACCAATTGCACTCGTTTAGCTGTAGCGCGACGTTAATTCAAGGGGTGATTGTGGGTTTGATTGTGATGTAGAAGACAGTGTTTAACATAGTTGAGACGCCAAAATCGGCATGGCCCTTGTACTTTGGATGAATTATCTGCCTGATGGTTTATATGTGAGGTATCAAACGACATTTGACGTAGCTATAACAACACTGTAAGGGTGGCCGTTCAGGTTATCCATTAAAACCCAAACCTAGTGAAGTAAGGGCACTCAAATTAATAGACTCCTCCAAACATAATATAACTCACGACTATCTTGAGCTCATAGACCACTTTAGTCTGACTTGCATGCGGCCACATAAAGTGCCCTTCCTTTGTGAATGGATCCAAGACCTACCAGACTTTTAAAAAGTGCACTGCTACTCAGGCGACTCCAGAGCACATCCTGTAGTGTCTTGGACTCGATAAGCACTATATGATACCCAACTCTTTGTCTGAAATTAACTTTCTGAGTGTCAACAACCTTTTGGAGCTCGTCGGATTACTGTCAAACGAGCTGAGGATTAGTAACAACAACAACAACACGACTATCTTCACCTGATTTGGGGTAGGTGACAATGAAGACATCATCGTCCCTCACTGCGAAGTCCTCTATCCCTCTCAGCACAGACGGGTGCACGAGGTACCCCTGCAGCAGCACACCCTTGAACAGCTGTGCCCTGGGGATAGAGCATATGTAGGACGAGCGACGAGGGTCGTCTTTCTCGTCGTCCAAGGGGTGGTCGGCAGCTGACACCAGGTCACGCTTGCGTCGCCAGCGACCCGTCACGAAGGAACCCAAGGGGGTGTTGTACAGGAACTTCAGGGACAGCATCTGGTCCCCCTAATGCTACCTGCAACAAAGTGAGAAATGTGAGTATTATAGTTTGACAACTATATCTAATTCGTTCCTTGTTAAAAATTATGAGGCCCGTCTAAAATTTATTTAATCAAACCATATCTATACTACCTATATAACCCGGCATTGCACGGGTGTAACCTTAATAACGGTGATTTGGTTTTTTAGATAAACTTTTATTTTATGCCAATTGATCCATTTTCCATTGGTAGCATCCCATAAGGGTACAATAGTCTTCTACCAGGATATTATAAAAACCTATTGTTTTGAATGATAAATTAGTTTAAATATTTTATGAAATTGACTTTATACAGGTATATTTCTTTTAAGGGGGACCGGAGCCCTCTATTGAAGCCCAAGTTAAAATGACATTTTTTATGTACCTTTTTCTCAGAATCTATTTGATATATTTTAATGAAATTTTTATTCGTTATTAAATGGATATTCAACTATACTTTACAGGAGGCATTTAAAAAAACTTTGTTTAGTTTTTAAATTATAAATTTTTAAGTAAAACTACATATTTTTGACCTAAAAAAACATCAATAATATTAAAAATAAAAAAAGTAAGATAGTTGTAATTTACGGTATTAATCAACGGACGCCAACCTTCAAATGAACCACCGGTTCTCCAGATAAAGATAATTTAGTTCATAAACAAAACAACAAGCGTTTATTTCTTACGACTGCACAATAACAAATCAGAAAAAACTCTCTTACAAAATTCCAACTTATTTTTTTTTCCAAAAAACAAAATATTTCACATCGTTGCTATGTTCCGTTGCTAAGGAAGAAGTTAAAGTGTTTCTCAAATGATTTCAGACGAATAACAAAAATAATATTAATAAATAAAAATAATCACTAAAATTAATTAAGCTAATTATTTTACGAACAGCAACAATAGCTATACTTAAATCCCTCCAGCGAATTTTAGAAACCAACTTCTTAAATGCGTATAAAAAAAATTCAGGTTGATACTTATAGTAGATTCTGAGAAAAAGGTACACGCACATTGAAAAAGTAAGTTTTGATATATATAAGCGTTTAAAGTAAACAATAGTGGTTTCTTACCAATGAAACATAAGGGGATTTTACCTAAACAAAATTAAAAAAAAATTATTAAAAATACTTCTAGTACTTAAAACTTTTATTTTAAGATATAGTTGTAAAGCTAAGATGGCATAGTTTAAGAAACACAAAAAAACATTGAAATGTAATTTTTGAAAATTTTGGGGTCTGGTCCCCCTTAAAATAATATTTTGTACTAAAAAGATAAAGATATCCTTCTGACAGTTACCGAATATTAAGTTTGAGTAAGTATTGATTCAAATATTGTCATTGATTTTTAAGAATTCGTACTACAAAGATTTTAAAATTAGTGTTTGTTTCAGGACTAATCAATCAAAATACTTTAAAAAAGCAGATACTTCTTTGATATTATTGGCACTTCAATAATGAATTGTCAGTATTTTTGAATGGGATTTCTAAGTTGTTCCAATTGCGTTTTTTCTAGAAGAATTTACTATTATGTTTTCTGAGAATGAATAAGCTTTTCACTCTCTACATAAATTCTTCTTAAGTATACCTGCATAAAAATATCTAGTTTAATATATCTGTGCAATTAAATACATAGTTAAAACCATAACCTACCCAAGTATTCAACTATTTCAATCAATTCGTATTTCTGATTAAGAATTTTGTCATTTTCCTAATGCTTGGCTTAGCCGCCAATAAAGCAGCAACGTTGGAAAAAAAATGCTAATGCTAACTTGATGAATCTATTGAAACATTCCTCTACTAAACTTCGATGTAAACCCAATCAAGGTAAATTGGGAATCGATTGATATCAATGTAGGGCTTCCATATATTACAACGTTTAACCAAACGGACCAAGTCTATGGTAGCTTTCTGACTCTTAGTGTCGTATCACCCCGCCCTCGAAAGTATGGCCCAACCAATCTTTTGTATTCGCCATGTGATGAACATTTGTGTCTCATCATTTATGGACGAACGTGGGCGTAGGTATAAAAAATGAATCAATGTCCAAAAATTTGACGTCATCAGAAAGCTTTAATTTCATTCCAACTGTAATCCAACCACATAGAGCCATTTCGTGGTTTTGGGAAAAGCTTCAATGTTAACTATAAGTTTTTAGTATCAACTTTACATTTAGTATCAACTGGTAGTTTTGGGAAAACCTTCATCATAACCATTTATTTTTGGTAGTATCAACTTTGTTTTTGGAGCCATCTAAAGTTCCTTCTTTTAAATTAATAATGTCGTTGAAAAAATTTATATTTTTTTGTATTTTGTTCGGATCCCATTTGCCTGATAAAAAAATTATCGGAAAAAAAAAATCGAAAACGTGACTGAATCAGCCATTTGTAGATGAAACCAACTTTTATGATAATTTGTATCGAAAGTTTTTCTACTTTTAACTACTGAATCAGTTATATATGTAATAGAGTAGCTCGGGGTAATGCTACCCGACGTTGTGTAATAATTACCCCGCTTGCATAACGATCAATGTTTAACATTAAAAAAATTCAGGCTATTTGATTAATTAAAATGAAAAAAAAAATATACTCAATTCTGGCAATGGTGAGACGTCCCAGTGTACTCGGAGTTATTTTTGTTGGATTTTAACTGCATTATCTGTTTATAGGAAAGCAGTGTGGGCAACCGGGGATTGATAAGAGATCAATGTTCGGCCGATAGTATTATGTCCAACTGAGCAACTCCTAATCAGGGCCTGATCAAGGATAATTCAGACTATAGGCACAACACATTTTGGGATTTTTTTTATTGCCCGTAATAATGGTGCTAGTTGGCCTGAATTACATTATTTTTGCTACCATTTTATCGGCTTTATTCTTATAATAACGATCAAACGAATCAAGTTGGGTTAATGTCTGAGTCAAAGTCAAGCTAAAAAAAAGTGGGGCCTCAGAAAATTTACTGAAATTTTGGAAGTCTAGAGCATTTAGCATCATAAAAAATAAAATTTAGGGCCTCTAAAATTTGGGGGCCCTAGGCCCGAGCCTTGTTGTAGATCAGGACCTGCTTCTAATACTTTAGGTTCTCACGCAAGAAATCGAAGACTCCCAAGGTCGCAACAGCGAGCCTTGGCAATGTTTAACGTCTACCTAAATTATGCATAATAATAATTTCTTATACGGTTCCATTGCACCCTATAGTGGGATCCTTCTTCAAACCATCCTAAGGGATGTCCATTCATTAGGGAGGGGTCGACGAAAAACGATCGCAATCTGCGAAAAGTAGAAAAAAATACGCCGGGCAATAATGCTGTTGTTTTAGTTGGATCAGAAATCGATTTTCCTTTTAGGTAATTGAAGCTTTTATTTCAGAAATTCGCCAATGTCCGTCGCTTTTGCATGTAAGTCAGAGGATTTCTGCAACAAAATGGGTTGTGGTCGATGACAAGCTTTTTATTTCAGAAACTCACCAATGTGCGGTGCTTTTTGCATAGAATCCATGGGGTTTCTGAAACAAATTGGTTGTGATCGATGTTAATGCGCACTATCACAATCCTTGTCATTATATATGGTGGATATCACGAAACGAATTTATTGCTTCGTGATGGTCTACTCCCTAGCAGCAGTGTCATTTGTGTGTCACAATGTAGATGTGTGTTTTGTAATTGAAACTCTAAAGGGCGGATCTATAGAGGGTTAAAGGGTCAATTGACCACCTGTCATTTTAAAACACATAATGGAATTTTGTGAAAGAAAACCATTCTAAGAATAACTGCTAGATTTTCATGAAAATTTCGTCCTTTTTGACGATATGGTATCGTCAAAAATGCTCCAATAACTCTTTATTTTAGTCAAATTTATACATGAGAGCATGCGCATTAAACCTCACGAGTGACCTCACGAGAAAAGGTTTGTCGAAAGGGACGAACATTTTTTGACAATCGAAGAATCCTCAAAAGTATGAATTTTATTTCTGAGAGTGTACCCATTATTTTTCGCTCTTTTTGAAATTTCAAGTAACTACTCTGCAGAATATCATATGATATTTACTATAAAAGTGTTTTTTCTATTATTTTTCTATAGCATAAAGTAATTGGATGCGTTTTAAAATATAAAAAAAAAAGTTTGATATTGACACGTTACGCATATTACGCCGATAAATGATGATTCTTCTTGTTGTAGGTAAATTGATCGATTGCCGATCACTTTGATACATACGAACGACAACCCAACAATTGCATATATTACAATTTAGTTGAGAAATTTGTTCACTAATAAGAATTCACTCGTCTCAGTAAGTAGTCTTTTTGATCTTGCTTACATTGTACCATAGACATGTCGAAAGGAAAAGCTGTAGCCATATACAGAATATAATACAGAAAATAACAAAATATCTTCTGATAAATAAGTCATTATAGGGCAATTTACTACCTACAAAATAATGAGATTAATTTCCATATTATTTTATTAAATAATTCATAGTGAAAATTATTTAATTTACAGAAGAGGCTTAAAGATCACAATCTTCTTTTGTCATATTCAATTTCAGATTCTCTTTAATTTCTTTGTAAATAGTATCAATACAAAAAAGTAGTTATTAAAAGAACAAAACACGCCTTAAATTGTTTTTCGAAATAATTATGCTTTTGCATTTAGAAGGATTCGAATAATTCTTTACTTCTTAAAAACCCATGATAGACCTAACTGATAATTTCCGTAAAAACAAATCGCTTAGCGAATTCAAAATTATGACCCAAAACACCTTACAATTTGAAACACTTTTACTGTGTGGGGGCTGAAATATTTAATATAATAAGTTAATAAATATTAATACTAATAATGCAACATTGAATTGTTTCAACATTCGACTAGTAAAAAACACACAACCGGATGTTTAAAATGAACATTAACCGAAAATAGTATCACTTATTTTAAAAACCGGATAAACACTGCGTGATGAAAACAATTTCCTATTACTAAGAGCAGGAGAGTTCAAAATAGTTCAAAATAAAAAGGAAGTAACACCAATTAATTCAATGTTACATTTTATCTTAATTGGTGATATCATTTTCCAAAAAGTACAATCCCTCCCATATTTTTACAAAAAAATATTGCTATTTACATTTAAATTGTTTGAAAGATTTTTTTAAATCGTATTGTCTTATTAAGGTACATTAGCTCCTTTTTGTTTTGAAAACTTCGGTGAGTAAATTTATAACAATAAATTAAGTTCAAAAAATGTTTCCCAGTTCTTCTTTTAAGAATGTAACATATTCCATTAATACCATAGTGTCTTCATTTGACGGAACCCCACCCTAGCGTAAAGACCGTGACGTCATTCCCCTCTTTGTTCTAAATTAGAGAAGATCTGTGTCAAGGTTGTGGTCCCTCGAGAGGAACACTGCTAAGAATGTCGTATATCGAACAGAATTTAGAAAAGTGACTTATCTTCAATTAGTTTAACATTGTTTAAGCGTCACTTTGTCACTTATGTATACAAAGAAAAAGAGAGTTTGAGAACTTGCTGCATCTTCATCGATCGCAAAGATTAAATAGCGGATTTTTTTTATCATCGTTTGTACATCATGTTAGTCAACTGTTTAAACGTGAAATGTATTAATGGAATAATATTATATGGTGAAATATATAAATCTTCTATTTTCTAAAAGTAGAGGGATACTTGTATACTTTTTTGAGGAAGTTAGAAGTTATAATCGGGTTGTTTCACATGACGTAAGTTTCCAGTATTTCGGTTTCTCTCTCAACGCTCGGTAAAAACATAGGATATTTAGTATTTAGGGTATTTATATTTAGTATATTTTTAGTATTCAGATAAAACTATTTAACAGATTACAGTACAATAAATTGCACAACGTAAAAAGAACAAAAATAGAAAAAGACGACGAAACGAACAAGAATAAATAAAAACAAAAGATATCACAATGGAAACATACATTTTCCAAAATTATTTAGCAATTTCAATATTTTTTGTTTTAAATTGAAATAATTAAAACAAATTATCACAAAACAAATGTAATTCCAGAAGGACCAAAAATTAAAACAATACCGCTGGAAATGTTTCCACACATTGCGTGAAATATGCCTGTCTGAGTTTTATAAGAAGGTAAAAAACTAAAAAGACTTTAATTTTTTTTATCCATATTGGCTAATTTTATAAAAAAATATGTTATAAAAATATTGTTAGTTAATAGTTATTTAAGCAACTAGTGCCGAAAATAATACTTTATTAAGCGAGTGGCTTTTATTTCACGAGACCGTAGGTCGAGTGAAATAATGACAAGAGCTTGATAACGTATTATTTGGAACGTGCTTGCTTACAATATTTTTTATAATAACGTGCAAAATAATAATTAATTTCCTTTAATAATTTTTGTAGTACTTGTAGTTTCCATGGAGATTTAGAAAATGCAAAAGTAATGAACCAATAGAAATAAGTGAGTTTCATGACATCATTTAGTTTCCATGGAGATATTCATGACATCATTTTGTTTTTCTACCAATCAGATACTCTCATTTACTTTACCGCACTAGTGCCGAGAGTACTACTTTCGGCACTGTCTGTGACGTAAGCACGTAAAGTGTCATTTTCGCAGTGATTTATAAATAAATATGATATAAAAAAGTGAACTTTTTTGCATGTTGTTATAAAAAAATTGTTTTAGCATCAAATAAATTACCCTAAAGCGAATCGCTTTTAATTATTGCATTCATTCTAAAGATCATTCGGAAATCGTTATTTACATGACGTCATCAAAATTTCTATACTATACCAATTCTCAATATATTTTATAGAAAAAAATAATTACAATGGACTTATAACAGAATATATATTATTTTTCAAAGTTATATTCATCATCCCTAACTTTCAGATCAGTTTAAATAGGATGGAGAAGTTAAAAAAAATATTGACTTAAGGTATACATACACACTAGAAAAAGCCAAAAATAACCAAATTAGGCATTTTTTGTTTTTAAGTTCCGTCAGTGCGGGTAACTTTGGTCCAAAATCATAGTTTTTTTTTACAAAAGAAGAAAAATTAAATTACAAAAACGATTTAAACACTTAAAAAGCATTATGCATTTTAAGTATTGTACTTTTAGGAATAATTTCCAAGCATTTTTGTTAAATTTAATCTATAATAATAAAAGAAAGAGTCTGTCTGTCTGTGTGTGTGTCTGTTATCGGATCGTAAAAGACCTACTTATACTGCCCACAGGAATTCGAAATTTTAAAGATAGATTCCCTTTAATACTAACGTGTGCACCTGAGGCTTAGTTTTTTCATATTTGTTCCATTTTTAGAGAAAATTCGAATTTTCTGAAAAAAATACACCACTTTCGCTCAAATCCGATCATTTTTTCTCTTTCCTGATGCCATCGGCTGAAAAAATTAAATAAAACTTTTAACGAAAACATTTAAAATTCAAAATGTTTATTTTATTCTTTTGCCATTACTTTCAGAAACTAAATTTATTATTTGAAAAATAATTGACACGTTTCAAGTGACGTAATTCCGCCAGTCTTCATTCCCGGATTTTATTGTGGGTTTATTTGATGATTTTTTCATTGGATTTTTCTGTTGACTGCATGTATGCATATTTAAGCAGTAAATGTATAGTTAAGCTATTACTGAACTATGATGGTTAATAAAGGCCATCGCACTAGAGCTATTAGTGTGTTATGTCTTTATTTTTTCGCCAAATACGTTGCCAAACTCGCCAAATTATTAACTAAAATTCGCCAAATAGGCATTTCTTTCATGAATAATTTATAAGCTGGTCGGTTGTTCGAAGGTCATTGTGTTTGAGCTGTATAATGGGTGTGGGTAGCTATATCTATTTTCTCGCCAAATTATTTCCCAAAACGCGCCAAATGAGCAAAAAGGTTTCATGTATTTATGAGGGAATTGTGATGGCATTTATGAATGCATTTTACAGCGTATTTTTCATTTGGAATTTTAAGGCAATGAAACGGGATTTTATAATTTATAACGAGCGGAAACAATAAAAAGTATATATCCTATAACAGGTTATATGGTACACATATTGGAATCTATTGATATTTTTTTATTCCGTGCGAAGAACGGTATAAATTTGCTAGTAAAGTAATAAACATTGTGTTAGTTTAAAAATTAGAATACGGTTAGGATCCGGGCGGGTAACTTTGGTCCAAGCATGAAATGCATAAGAAACATACTTTTTAACATCCAAAAAGGCTGTGTCATCGAATTAAATAGTAATATTAAAATGTTTAAACATAAAAATAATAAAGTTCAAAGATACATAGTTATTAAAAATGGTATATAGCTGAACATTTACATTGCAGTACATCGTAGAATGACATTACACTATGAATACCAGTATTGACTGTCACTTAAAAGAAAAATAAACTTCAATTTTAATAAGGGAAAAAACACTTATTTTTAGAAGCAAGATTTAATAACAAATATCTTTATAAAAAGCAAACGATTTTATTATAAAAGGAATCAAAATAATATATTCGTAATTAAGAATTTGAAAATGTTTACATTTCGACATAGCGATTTAGAATGTTGTACGTTTCTTGCATTCTATCTTTAATCTTTTTAAGGGTTAAAATCGTTTAGTTTTTTTTTAAAATCATCTCCAAAATGTGGATAATCATAAAAATAAGACTACTTCAAAAATAGTTAAGCAGAATACGCTTTTACATAGATGTTTTAAATTGCAAAGTTCCGTAAAGAAATAGTTACATCTTGGACCAAAGTTAAACGCATTCATCGGCAAAAGTTTCCTAGTGACCAATAATTAAATATAGCATAAAAAGTATTCAATTTAGATTCATACAAATGGTGTAATATTCCTCCCCATAAATAAAAGAATAGTATAGAGTGTTTTACTTAACTATTTTCAATATATTTTTAAGAGTTCCAGACAAAAGTTGGAAGAAATAGATTTTGTCATTAAATGCTCGTAAAAGTACAAACGTCATTTGTAGTGTTTCCAAAATTTGACTGAATTTTTTTTACATGTATAATTAAAGGCAATGTTTCCATCTTTCCAAAAATGTAAAACAATTTACAATGGGATCAATTTATGAAGATAAATTAAGAAACAAATCTTTTTTCGACGCGTGGACCAAAGTTACCCTCCATGGCCAAAGATACCCGCCTCGACGGTTCATTAGAATTTCCAATTCTTCCTCTTTAAAATGATGTACAGTTTGTACTGATACTCCACTCTAATAAAAAGTTACTGTAATTTACGGTATTAATCAACGGACGCCAACCTTCAAATGAACCACCGGTTCTCCAGATGAAGATAATTTAGTTCATAAACAAAACAACAAGCGTTTATTTCTTACGACTGCACAATAACAAATCAGAAAAAACTCTATTACAAAATTCCAACTTATTTTTTTCAAAACAAAATATTTCACATCGTTGCTATGTTCCGTTGCTAAGGAAGAAGTTAAAGTGTTTCTCAAAAGATTTCAGACGAATAACAAAAAATAATATTAATAAATAAAAATAATCACTAACATTAATTAAGCTAATTCTTTTACGAACAGCAACAGTTATAGAGGTTTTTCTAATCTTCTAAATCATGAAAGTTAGTCAGCTTTTATAACCTTTAAACTCAATTTTCTCAAAACTTCATTTTTCTCGTGTGTTATTTTGCTTAAACAATGATAACTAAAGTTAAAATTAACATTTTGTCAAACGAATTGTTTATTTATTTGTGGAATAAGTTGGGGGAGGGCGTGAACCTCAAAAAAGAAGATTTGGTTTTTAAATTAATTTTATATTGCATGTCAAAGTTATTTTTTTCTAAAAAAATTGATTTTTTAATGTTGCTTATTATAAAAAATTATAAATAAAAAACTAAAATAGCCACAAACTTTCAGAATGAATTGGTGATTAATTTGCATGGTAATTGTATAGGTCGAAGTTAATTAGTTCTTGAGTTATGAGTGTTTAAAAAACATGCTAATTAATGCATAAAATACTAATTAATACACTTATGAATTATATCAAATATTAAAAAAATCGGATTTTTAAGTGAAATATTAGAAAAAAAAAGTTCTAGTGTATACGTACACCTTAAATGAAATATTGACTCAGAAAAATGCTGATATGAAATAAATTTTCTTTTGTTGAAATCTTTTATCTTTTGTTGAAACTTTTGAAGACTTGATCTTGTGTTTATGTAATAATCTCAAGGTACTTTGAGAAAATTGATATCTTTTCCGTTTTACACATTTCAATAAGACATGGAAATTCGTTTTAATCATATCTCAAAGCATTCATCGTACGATGGCGATAATTTATAACTGTTTTATCTGGAGACATCCTGTGTAACAATTTTTACTCCCACATATTGGTTTACCTTCACCTTTTGTGAAAGATATAAAAGCACATGTAAAAGGATGTGGTTATATAATACACATGAATGCAATATAATACATAATCCATTAGATTTGTGATGAATTTTGAAAAATGATAATTTACCCCTTTGCTGAATAAGCAACTTGACAAATAAATTTGTTTTCGCTGCACGAATTCTAAATTTGAGTTTGTAACTTATTAAATAAAGTATATATAATTATTTTAAAATTTCAATTTTAAAATTTATTATAGCTTTTTTACAAATTACAGTGCTGCTGAAAAACCTTTAGGGGTACATACGGCAATTTTAATGAGGTGGTTTTAAGGCTACATTTCAATAAAAATCAATAATGTAGAAAAATGCCCTCACAAAATTAGAGTTAACTACGTTCTGTTAAAGGACTTTAGCAGAATACTTTTTTTGATTAAGGGCTTTTAAAACAGATTTCACGAAATGTGATGGAAAACTGAGTAGTTAAAAGGTCCCGAAAAGAATTATGAAAGACCCCAAAAATGAGTTTTAGTTATATTTTTTTTAATTAACCAAAAGGGAGTCTTGTAAAAGTGTATAATCCTCAATGAGTTACAAACGCTAATTTTTCTCGGTCAGATTGAGCGATTAAAAACCTGAAGGTAACTAGAAGCTAAATCAATGGTGGAAAAGTTAAATCTTAAGTTTTCCCTGTCGACTTATTATATGACATAAGTTTTTGAGGGTTTTAAGTCAGGATATGTTATAGTGCCTGTATAGGATATTCTTCTAGAATTGTAGATTTTTTTTACCACTTCAAATTTGAATGTAATAAAAAAAATATTTACACAAAAAAACCTTACAAGGAATTCGTTTTACGTTTTTCTTTAAATGACATTGAGTTTTCTAATCCCCAGTATGCATTTTTTTCACTTTTAAGAATAAAATCCAATAAAACATGGAGAATCGTCTGAATCATTACTGAAATTCCTTATCGTTCGATGAAGGTAAATTTCAAGAGCTTTTTTTTAATCTCGATAGATTCTGCACAAGGAGTGACTTGCAATTGCATCCCCCACATATTATTTGCTTGTACACTTAGCGAAAGGCAAAACAAACACACAAAAAGCCGATGTATGATTATGACGAATTGACCATGATTCTTATCATGCGAATTTCACCACGTAAAAATGATGTCACTGTAACATTATTTTTTAAAAACAGTTGCTTGTCTTTTTGATTATACTCATTGTTACATATAAGTACTTAAAACAACACATTATTCTCTGATTTGAGTAACTTGTAATTTGAAGTTGTTCCGAAAGAATATCTTTTTTATGTCGACATGTAATTTTTTAGATGATGCGGTATGGCTTTAAATGTGAGATTTGTGTACTCATTTTAAATTTGTAACATGTTTCATATATATTGATTCAAAAATATGTTTATGAATAAAGACGGTTTATGTTTCTACTACTTGTGATACTTTTCTTCAACAATTAATCTCAATAAGTTCTAAGGTGTGGTAAATAGGTTTTTTAAGAAAAAATACAAAAGCACACGCATTGAAAAATACCTATATTCTCCTTTGAAAATAAGAAAACTGCTATTTACATATTCTGTCTATGTGTCGCTAACTAACTTCTAAACATTCTAAACCCACAATTGATATAGAACTATGCATTAGAAAAAAATTAATGCCTATTTTATGATTAATTTTCATAAATTATCACACCAGTCATTTTGGTGAAAAGATTCATGAAGAAACAACATAAGTTATTGTCGCAAACAGTTTATTCAGTAAATATTTACATATTTCGGTGGGAACTTAAGAGGCCCACTTTCATCAGAATGGTACACAACTCAGACTCGAATAATCTACGTATATTCTTTCATAAATCTCCTCATGTATCATGCGCAAAAATGAAGATATTTTCTGAACAGTCCTTTTTGTACATAGTTTTAGTTATAGAATACAGTTTTCAGTGTTCAAATACCGATTCGTTTTCAGTTACGCTTAAGATCAGTTACAAACGAAACTTCTTGTTATTTCTTTATCAACAAAGCATTACATCCTTTCGGTAACTTACCGGTTGTCAGGAGGTAAATCCAGGTAAAGGATTATCGCAGGCAGGAGGAGATAAAGAGAATAAAATATATCCTAGAAGGAATAACCGGCTGACTAAGTAAACTCGTAAATCGCATTTTATGGACAGTGTTCTGAAAAAATGGTTACGCACTTTATTATGCTTAGAAATAGAGTTAAAAAATGGAGGGTTTACGAAAGGAATACAATTTCAATTTATATGTTTTTTGTTGGTCATGATCAAATAATGGTATTTTTTATTTTTCTGGTTTCAAAATAAAAAAACCCCTGCATTTTTAAAGTGTTATGAATGTCAATTTATTTTTGTTTTATGGTTGTCGAATTAATTTGTCCTTTTGATATTTTTTATAATAACGAGCTTTATTATTTAAGTTAAAAAATAGTGTTTATTAATGGAAAATAATAGCTATTTATATGTTTTTAGTTAGTCATGACAAAATAATGGTAGTTTTCATGGTTGCTTCAATAAAAAAAACAGTATTTTTCAAGTGACATGACTGTCAATTTATTTATGGTTTGCTGCTGTCGAACTAATTATTATTTTTGATGTTTTTATAACTAAAATGGGTTTCATTCATATTAAAAAAATGTTCTTAGGAAGATAAGAAAGTTTGAGTAATATGTGATGTGTGTTGGTTTTTACTTATTATCTACAGCAATATTGCAAAACGTCGAAGTAAAATGTTCTGGAACGTTCACTTGGAAACAACTATCCAAAACAGCTGTTGATGAAACCGTTTCTCGAAAATTATATTAATTAAAAGAAAGCCCTAGATTACATGCAAAGCGGAGAAAACACTAATATATTTTATATTTTATTTTAACTATTACTTCTTAGAAATATTTAACTCAATATACGGTTAACTTTATTTTTCATTTTTTGTCTTTTTGTCCACAAATTTCGGTTCTTTTTCAATTATGACAGCTACGTGATTTTAATTTTTTTTGCAACCAAGATCTTATTTACTTTTAATTGAAATACAGTATGTATTTTATCAAATAGAGACCAAATGAATAGTAAAATTTTTGTATCTAGGTGATTTGGTAAAAGATATGTAGAAAAGTACTCACAGAAATTAACGAACTGTAACGAAAAAAAGATTATTGAAATAGTCAATATGCAAAACAACATTATCTTATTTGGTTTGAAGAAAAAACTAAAGATAAGAAAGACGTCTGTTTCAGTAAAGCTTCATAGTTGTTATTTTAAGAAAATAAAAGCTATTTTACAATTTTAATTTTTTATGTACATATTTATACATAAATTAGAATTATGTTAACTTTTATCACATATTTACAAAAAAAAAAGTTTGTATTTCACTGACTCAGATCGATTTTTCTATTTTATGAACATGAAGTTTTTGAAAAAGTATTCTCACCTTATTTTTAATTTGGATGTTTGTTCGATTTTTTTTATATGTATGGAACGAATTGTTCAATGTCATAAAAAAAAACTGCTGCGCATGAAATTATTTTCTAAATTTTTAAACGGCAATAGATTTTCCAGTTTATTATGACATGTTAAGTGTTTCTTTAAAAATGTTATTTTACAAAATCTAGACACTTTTATAAACAAAATCATAGAAAATTTGTAAAACAATTTTTTACTGAAAATAGTTTTGATGAAACAAAATGAAAGAATCGTACGATATTACTCAGTATTTATTTTAATATTTATAAAAAAACCTGTATGAAAAAATTAAAATTACATAAGAATAAGATTACGTACGGTTAATTTTGAAAAGTTTCTAAAACGCACACATACTAAGTTCTTGCGATTTAAAAGCATATCTCGAAAAACAACTACACAGTCCTTTTATTTCAAAAAAATAAATAAATAAATAAACGAAACCGTTTCGTATTTGAATTTATACTTGCTCGTTTGTAAAGTTATTATGAATGAAATTTTGATGTCTTTTACGAGAAAAAAGTACTGTTTTCTGATTTATATTTGTGTTTTTGGGATCGTAAATAAAAAAAAAAGTTTATCATTTTTTTCCCGCTTTGTCATTCTATAAACGGCCCGTGCAGCCAAAATGTCCGACGAATAATACCCCGTGTGGAGGGAGTGCACGTTAAATATCCTTCAAAGTCCTAACGCTGCGTAAGATATCGCCCTTAACGGTTGCGTTGGGTGCTTACTCAGGTGTCGGCTCGTCACTTGACTGTGGTTCTAAAATACGACGCCCGTCGCCAATAGCCCTCGTGTAGCTCTAGTGCGACGATAATTCAAATTAAACTAAACAGCTTTGTCACTATCAATATAAACAAAGATAATCGGTTTTTTTAGTACACTTCAACCGAAAGCACTGAATCGAATTATTTTCGAAAGTATATATTTTAAGGTATACTATTTATAAATGGATACCTCGTTTTTATCGATAGTACTCTGTGGTATTGTAATAACGTAATTTTTTTAACATTGCAAATCACTTTATGAATTTTTTAAACGGTTATAAAAATAACAAAACAATTTGACGGAATATCCTCAAAATACTTATTATGACGAATTTTATGCTGCAAAACTTGCATAGTTTGGGATCAAATAATTGAAAATAAAGACTGTTTAGCTTTTAAAGTACATTTGAATGTTGATTTGTCAAAATACATATTAATAATTATATTTAAGTATCACATGTAATATCGTATCGTAAAAAATGCAAGAATCTTTTGAATGTGCCTTGTCATTAGTATACCGTGTCTTAAAATCTAATATCCAAATGCTTGTTCACTCCTATTAACGAAGAAGAATATCATTTTCACCATCTTACCAAATTCGTCATTTATCGTTCATTATTTCCAATTAGTTTTCCATAAATATTTTCTTAGTAAAATAATTAAAATGCAATTTAAGGGTCTAGTTGCATAATTTATATTCTGCAAAGTCTAACCAACATACATGATCTGGCCAGTTCATGGGCGATATCGTCAAATTCAATTTTAGATCGTCAAAGATTTTAGATCGTTTTGAAGAATGTGATTTTTGCAACTACATCCTACAATTGAATACACCACATTACACAATTCCTTTGTTAATGCCTATTCTCTAATGGCAGCTTTTTTGAAGAAAACAGCTGTTAAAGAACCGTAATATATTACGGTTCCTTTAAATGCATTTTTAGTGCATATTTTTTTGTGATAAAAGAAAAAAAGTGGTTTTTTTTCAAATAATAGGACTGAATGGATGCATAGACATAGAAAATATCTTAGATGAATGAAATATAGTTCGTAAGTTTTTCCGATAATGGATATGACAATGTGTCGATATCAGAATTTTCTTACGGCTTTTCTTAGTACATTTTAAATACAGATGTACCTAAATATATAATTAAAATCTGGCGATGACACTTTGATTGTAAAGAAATAAATGTATAAACGATCGTAAAGTGTTTTCGATTTATGTCTTTAACTAACATGGACATATGTTTGATTAGAATTGATGTGTCGTATTCTTGTGTTTTTGCTATTTGATATGTTTTCTTCTAGATCGTTACACAATAAGATAAATTGATATTTTTTTTATTTTATACAGTAAATAAGTAGAAAAGAGCAAAAAAAGTTTTTGTTATCTTTGTTATCGTTTTGAAAGCTTAGATTTGCACAAAATACGAAGTTACTTGATTTAAGTTTTTTAAAAACAATTTGCCTACTTTTACGCACTGGGTTACCTAGTTATCTTTTGGTATTTTTTCACATAATTTTAAGTAATACCAAGATTATGACATATATTCAAAAAATATCTTATTATTTACTTTGTACAGTTTAAAAATAATTGTTAAAAAGTGTCTTCATAGGAAAATCAAGATAACCTTTGAATTTGATCAGAATCTATTTTAAAAAAAACATTGTTATAAGTATTTACCATGTTCAACGCCCGGCTTTAAAGTAAAAGAAAGAAGACTAAGTAATATAATCATATAGCAATCTTATACAACCCCTGGCAAAAAGTATCCGATCACCGAAAGCAGTGCCTACGATACGTTCACATCAGTCGTCATTTTTTTACAATTTTAATATTTTTTCAAACCTTAGAGGTTTTTTTTGTGAAATATGACTAAATTTGTCAAGGAATATTAAATATAAACAGAATATAAAATTATAGTTAACACTTTTCACGAGAAAATACATTGAATCGTGAAGGAAAAAAGTTTCCGATCATCCTTTTGTGGGGAAAAAAATATTCGATCGCTAGCGAATGCAACGTATTTTAAGTGATATATGCAATTTTTTTGGTCGGGGCGCGTGCGTACAAGATCTAAGTAAACAGTATAAAAGGTTGAATCGTTGTTTCACAGTTAAAACTAGTTTCGAATAAGCAGAAGTATGGATCGAAAGAAAGAATTGTCTTAAGAGCTAAAACTTTTAATTGTTAAACGCTTAAAAAGCGGAATATCTCAAAGAAAGGTTGCTCACACTTTTGCCTGTGCCCAAAGTACTGTTTGCGATTTTTGGAAAAAATATCGCTCTACTGATGTCAAAAATCTTCCTCGAAGCGGTGGCCCACGCGCAACATTAAGTAGGTAAGACAAAAAATCGGTTGATTTTGCCAAATCTATGAGAAGTTGTGCGTTGAAACTAACTTAATACCGAGTGATAGAAATATCGGGTAAAGGTATGTGCACGTACAGTGCGAAACCGTTTAAACGCAAAAGGATTTCACTTCTGCAAAGCCAAAACGAAACCATATATGGCAAAAAACCATAACAAAAGTCGTCTACAATGGTGCAAGAAACATAAAAGCTGGTCTTCTGATGATTGTAAGAAGGTTATTTTTAGTTAAGAATCTCGTATCTGGCTAGAAACTGGAGATGATGTTGGAATCTGTGTGGAGGAGAGCTGATGAAAGGTTCAAAAAAGATTGCCTCAAAACTAAAACTAAATATCAGCGTTAATTTTATGTGTGGAGTTGTATGACTTCCGAAAGAGTCGGTAAAATGTGTATAGTGTCGTGAACAATTAATTCTGAAGTGTATATTGACATTTAGAACATTTTTGATTCCTACCATTGAGGAAAGGTTGGACGACTCTCCATTTCATTTTTCAAGATGATAACGCATCATGTCATCGAAGTAAACTGGTCAAGAATTTCTTAAATCGAAATGGAAATTCTCCAATAAAGCTATTGATTGGTCTGCAAATAGTCCGGATCTCAATCTAATCGAAAATGTTGGAATGTTTTGAAAAGAAACATTGATGAGAGAAGACCAACAAATATGAAGAACTACGCCTAGCCATCAAGGAAAGCTGGGTGAATTTCCATCAATTTATGCCACGAGTTGGTCGCATCCATGCCTCGGCGCTTAAAAGCAGTAATCAAGGCAAAAGGAGGACCCACAAATATTAAACTGACTTGATCGAATACTTTTTTCCAAAAAGGGATGATCGGAAAACTTTTTTCTTTACGATTCAATGTATTTTCTCGTGAAAACTGTAAACTATAATGTTATTTTCTGTTTATATTTAATATTCTTAGACTAATTTAGTCATATTTCACAAAAAACCCTCAAAGGTTTGAAAAAAATATAAATTTTTTTCTAAAATGACGGCTGATATGAACGTATCGTAGGCACTGCTTTCGGTGATCGGATACTTTTTGCCAGGGGTTGTAATAATCATATAAGTAAAATAATCTAAAGCCATAATGGGTAATAACTATTTCTTTCAAAAGAAAAAGTCGTATATATGTTTAAAAATCATACTAACTTCCTTATGTTTTCTATAAATAACATTATTATATTGCATTCATGATATTTTGTTCAATTGCAATAGAAGAACTAAATGACAGATAAAATGCTATATTGAATTGATACAAGTTACATATAATTAAATATTAATTTATCATAGTTCATCCACTAAATACTATTCTTTGAATGAAAAAAGTATAACCCATTTCTTCAAATGAATACATTTACTTATGTTTTTTATTCATAATTTGTTTTATACGAATACAAGAATTACAAGAATTAAAAAGAAAATTATCTTTAGATTTCCATTGAATGTGTTTCTAAATACAACTCTTAATGGCAAACTAAATTTTGACCTACATTCTTAATACGCATATCAAACTAATATTATCTCAACAGTTATAAATACACAATATAATCTGTGAAAAAATGTTGTAAAAGTTTTTATTAACAGAGTAGCGTTTTATGGAAATATTCTACCTTTATTTTAAACCTGCTTTTGAAGCATTTGTTTTTCACAATGCATATCTATATGTTCTTAAGATATTTTTAGTATTTATGAATCTATAATAAAAATGAAGTTTTGTGTGTGTGTTTGTTTGTGGGTGGGTATGTCTCTTATAGACTCATAAACTAGACATTTGTTTGACTCGTAACTTGGCACAAATGTGTAGTTCATACTTAGATTATGATTTTTGAACTTTCAGAACTCAAAATGTTCTATTTTAAGAGAAAATTCGAATATTCTGAAAAAAATACACTACTTTCGCTCAAATCCGATCATTTTTTTACTTTCCTGATGCCATCTGCTGAAAAAATTAAATAAAACTTTTAACGAAAATATTTAAAATTGAAAATGTTTATTTTATTCTGTTGTCATTACCTTCAGAAACTAAATTCATTATTTGAAAAATAATTTATATGTTTCAAGTGACGTAATTCCGTCCAGTCTCCATTCTATTCTCCATTTTATTGTAGGTTTAGGTGATGGATTTCTTCATTGATGGTTCTGTTGATTGCGAAAATGAGCATATTTAAGCTACTTCCGTGAATTATAACTATGATGGTTGTTCAAGGCCATCATACTAGAGCTACATTTTAGGGTTTTGTTTTCATTTTTTCGCCAAATACGTTGCCAAACTCGCCAAATTCTTACCTAAACGCGCCAAATAATATATATATTTTTTAAATTTATAAGCTGGTTTGTTGTTCGAAGGCCATTGTGGTTAAACTGTATAATAAGAGTGTTTGTAGCTATATCTCTTTTCTCGCCAAATTCTTTCCAAAAAAGCGTTCAAGGCCATCGTACTAGAGCTACATATTATGGTTTTGTTTTCACTTTTTCGCCAAATATTTTGCCAAACTCGTCAAATTCTTACCTAAACGCGCCAAATAATATATATATTTTTTAATTTATAATCTGGTTTGTTTTTTGGAAGGCCATTGTGGTAGAGCTGTATAATAAGAGTGTTTGTAGCTATATCTCTTTTCTCACCAAATTCTTTCCAAAAAACGCGCCAAATGAGCTTTATATGTTTATGAGGAAAATTGCGATGACTTTATGAGTGCATTTATAGCGTATTTTTTTATTTTGGATTTTTAAGGTAATATAAGTAACAGTATTTTATACTTTATAACGTGCGGGAATAATAACATAAGTTTATTATCCTATAATGGATTAAATTGTACATATACTTGGATCAATTAAAACTTTTTTTTTTAGTCCATGCGAAGTACGGGCATTTATTTGCTAGTATGTAATAAAAAGCTGAACTATATATAAAACGCAATTCAAGTTGAGTAGTAATTACTGATTGCAAATTTATTTATAGCAATTGCCAGAAAAAATGAAAACGTGTATGATTACCGGCTTGAACTTGTTTCAACTCATCTATTCAGTGTTCAAGGAATTAGTATACATAAATTAGTATGTAGTATTTGTGATTATGTAATAAAAAGCTGAATTATCTAAATCCCAATTCAAAATGAGTAAGAATTACTGATTACGAATTTATTTATAACAGTTGTCAGAAAAAATAGAAGCATATATGATTACCGGTTTAAACTTACTTTTCACGGTTTCAACTCTACTTTTTAGCGTTAAAGGAAATATGAACAATGTAATGTTGCCTACCTTACCAATGTCTTCTTAAAAAATATGTTTCACTAACAAACCATGCAAAAATTCCCCTATAAGGTTAGTTCAGTATTTTAACAAACATGTAATGATTTAAACTTGCTTGATCTACTTTTAATAACTTGTACATTGCATGACATTGATAAGGACGCTGTCGAGCAGTGCACAATGTCAGTCGCTGCCTTCTAGTCAAACATTAAAATAATAATAAGAATCACAAACGCCACTTTGAGTATAAGGCCGCCATTTTTATTAAAATTCCCAGGATGATCTTCCAAACATAGACAATAATAATTCACACAGCTTACAGAAAGACAAGGCGCTCTCGTGCGGAGCAAGGAATTTAACAAAGTAGGAGCGCGTGCATTAATTAAATATGAACAATTATATTAGAAACCTTACAAAAGGTCATTATTTAAACCAAAATAATGACTAATATTTTACTAAGGTTTGATGGTTTATATGAGATTTCTATACAAAATGTATCAAAGATACATAAATACTAAAGGCTCTATGATTTATTATTTCGTTTGAACTGAATTACAAGTTAGGAGGAATTGTAACATTTGAATAATGCTCTATTACTGTCAGCAGAGCATTGTTGAAATATAATAAACATCCTGGTGAGTTTCCTTTTACTGTTAACAAATAAAATTTACATAAATATTTTATGCGTTAATTCTTTTAAACTTAATGAACAATAAGGAAAATATTATGATTATCAGAAAAATTTATGACAGGAGTTGTTGTTAATGATCCAAGTGTATGTAAGGTTATTTTATTTTCGTTAAGGAGCAAAATGAAGGATAGAAATTAATAAACGTGGTTATTTAAATTTAAAAAACTGTTTTAAAAATATTAATTTCCATATACGGTAAAAAAAACTTTAAATATTAATTAATTTAGTTGCAAAATCAAAATATCTGTTTAGACAGAAAGTATTTAACTGATTAACGCATGTTGTTTTCCTGGTCACTCCGAGTTTGGGTCACTGACCCGCAAAAAAAAACGAATTGAAAAAGTAATGAAGTTTATATTTTCCGAAAGGAAAGTTACTTCCGCAATCGATTTATTATATTTTTCTTACTCCCATCTTAAAACCGGTAGTTAGGAAGAGTATATAGTTAGGTTCGCCAAATTGGGTATTCGGAAAAGTTTAACTATAACTTAAACTCCGCTAATATACTCGAAGTATTGTTACATTTTATCGAAGTGATGATCGCAGGACTTGATTCCGTTAGACGAACGTGTTTCATTTGCGGCTGCACTTTGCTGGGAATAGTTGTAAACTAAAGTAGGTAGGTGGGTTGTTCGCTTTGCGGCTGTCTATTTCTAGCCTGCATGTGGAGCTTAAACACAGCCAATTATACTTCGTAATTTGATACATAGTCAAGTGACGAGGTCGAAACCTCAGCGAGTACCCAAGGAAACCTTCGAGTGACATCGTACGCTACGCGGCGTCAAAGAAAATACTGCCACACACACAACACAAAGGTCCATATCCAAATTCCGGGATCCGAACCCAGCACCCTCTGACTGCTTGGCCAGCTCCCTGACTATTCAGCCGCACAGTTGGCAAAACTTAAGTGAAATTAAATATGTAACGAATACTCAAGGTTTTACAGGAATGCAAAAGTTATTTTCCCTAAATTGAACTTGGAAAAAGGTGATTGATTTTAAGTTGGGTACTAGGTACAAATCTGTATTTTAGATTAACATTTAGGAGAACCTTTGTTGAAGATTAAATTGGCTTGATAATTGTTTTAATATGTTCAATTGCGACAGTCTTGCACATTAATGTATACAAATTTATAAATTAAGTAAAATTTATATGACGGGGGTTTGAATTTGGCTTTGAATATTTGAGTAAGGTTTGTACATTAAGTTAACTGAAAACAATTATTGAATAAGTTGGTCAACATAGTAGTTTGAGTTTTTTAGATGCGATTGTCTTTAAGTTTTAAGTTGGTTAGTTAGAACGATTGTCATTTTAAGTTGGTAAAATTATATATATAACATTAAATTCTGCATAAATGTACGAGAATGTTCAAGTTTAGATCACCAATTTAGATTGAATCCTAAATTTACATGTAGCAAACTCCAAACTAAGCTACAGAAATTAAACATAAGTACGACTTTGAAATTCAAGTATGATGTAATTTATTACATCTTAAACTGTTATTATTAAATGTCAAAAATGGCATAGGTACGAAGGAAGTTATCCTAAGCGATCAATCTTAGTGGTTCTTCTGAAGAAAATTGCAAGTGGAATCCAAAGGGCATGCCCCAAGGCCAGACAAGACATATATGCTTGTTCGAATTCACTTGTTTTAAAAGTCAGCGAATGTGTGCCACAGATTTTTTTCGTTCTCTAAGCTTTAAATAGAAGAGATGCCGTTGACCTTATACTTTTAAAATACTCGTTTTCGTTGCGCAATTGAAAAAGAACTATTTGTTTGGAAGTTTGACCTTATTAAGAAGAATTTTGAAAGTAATTGAAAAAATAATTGATTGAAAAATTCAACAATTTAAAAAATTCAACAATTTAAAAAATTCAACAATTTAAAAAATTCAACAATTTAAAAAATTCAACAATTTAAAAGTTCAATAATTAGAAAAATTCCATTCAAAATTTGAGGGATTAATAAAAATTATATTTATTATTCTAATTTTAATCCTTCGGACCATGGGGAGCCTGAAGGGAAAACATTGGTATTCCTAGTTTGAGATTCCTAATTTGGAAAGGGACAGACTTATTTTGATCAGAAAATCTATCAAGTTTACAATACCTTTTTTACTAAATTTAACTAGCATTACTTTTCCATCTAGTTTTTTGTGAAAACTATAATTTTTAATTTATAATTTTATAATTTGTAACGTATATGTTTTGCAAATTATTCATGCATTATCGTAAGGAAAAGTAAGAGAAGATAAAAACTGAAAATTAATATTGGTTTTGTTATGAATTTAAATTACAACTCACCTTGTAAATGTATACATTCAGAAAATATGAGATTATGCTGCATTTATATGTGTTAAAACATGATAAAAATATAGGAAACATAGTTTAGATTAGTCAAAACTACATACTTAGTATATTTTAATGCAAATATATTTAAATCATAACACAATGCTAATGATCTGCAACTGCCAATGTGCATTAGAACTGGGATACAATCCAAAACTGATTTTTCAAACAAAATTCCTAGTGAATAAATCATAAATATTAAAGACCTATACGTTCTCATCACGTTTTGGATCGAATTCAAAAGTACATTAGAAACGGAACAGAGTTATTCTACTAGATTTGGGTTTTAATTAATGGAATCCTAAACTCTATGCTATTACTGGTGTGATGAAAATGGTTGAAATTGCTTAAACAATACATTATATTTCTTTTTTAATAATAGTAAGTATCTCCTAGGACATATATTTTACTAAATTTGTGGAAAGACGTGAAGGTAAAACAAGATTGGTCAGTTGTTATTATTCTTGTGGTGATGACGTATCATCATCAGTAATAAAGGAAAATGCACTAAAAGAATATTATCGATTTTGAATTAGTTATTTTAATGCTTAGCACTTCCCATTGCGTGTTATGAAGTGATTAAAGGATTTTTCACTCACTTTTGATCATTTTCAATTATTTTTATGTTTTAGATCTTATGTTTAGTTTTATCAACGGTGAAATGTTATGACGACATTTAAAAAGCATTTTTTTCTGAAAATTTCTAGGTAATGTCTCTTAATAAAAAAAGTTCCAGAAAAATAATCATCCAGCCATTACTGGAAAGATAAGATTAATATTAGCACGTTTGAATTTATTTTTCGAACACTTTCACATTAATAAATAACGTGATTGTATTGTGTGAACTAATTTTTTAATTTTTAATTGTTAATTAAAAAAAAATTCTAATTTTTAAATTTTTTTAATATCTTTTGCAAGATAAATTGGTCTTTCCTTTCTTCCAACATTGAAACACGTTTATTTAGGGGAAAGAGACTTGTGGACATAAAAGAAATTCGTTGATTCTGTAAATGCTTTTAACAAATACATACATAAATGCTAATGTTCTGTTTAACCGTTAACAACTGTTTATAAACCTCTCACATAATCTCAATACTATCGTTCATAATACATAAATAAAAAAATAATATCGCTAAAATATACTACATATTTAGGATTTTTTTGTGTCAATTAATATATTTTAGGGAATATTACGAAACAATTAAATGTTTCAGCATTCCATGATTCCAGTATTCATTATACTACTTTTATTTATGTCTACATAATTACATTTTCATTTATTATATTAGAAAGTGCACTTGAACAAAAATTATTTCTAGAAAATGTTTTGTTCTACTTTCCGAAGTGAAATTATATTTACATAATAAAATTATATCAGGAAATAAAGATGAGACTTTTTTTTCAATTCATTTTGAAAACTTATATAAGTTAAAGTATTTAAGAAATATAATCAACTTATTGTGATAACAGCTACGGAATCTCAGCTAGTTTAATTTTTTTCTCGAATTCACCTACTTTCGCATTAAAATCAATCTAGTTCCCATATTTATTATAATAATTACGTTGATGTCTACATAACAATATTTATACTTACTAGAATGTGGATACAGTACCAAGAATTCCTGGATATTCAGATAGATAAAAATATGTTAATAGAAAAATATTTGAATAAATGTTTCGTTCTAGTTTCCGAAGTGGAAAAATATTTACATAATAGAATTATATCAGGAAATAAAGATAAGACTTTTATAATTTTCATTTGAAAACTTTGAAATTTTTTAGGAATATAATCAACTTATTGTGATAACAGCTACGGAATTTCAGCCGGTTTAAGTTTTTTTTCGAGTTCACCTACTTTCGCATTAAAATCAATCTAGTTCCTGGAGATCAACAAGGGGTTTCAGGATTTTCCTCTTGTATAATCTAAAGAAGTCTAGACGTGAGACCGAACTTTATTTTTAAATCAAAATCATCCGCTGGCACAATCCTTTCACTACTTTTTTAATTTATTGATGGTGAAATTATTTTTTACTATGCAAATGATTGTTCGCAAATAGAAAGAAACAATAAAATAACTTTTACTGATATCTGTGGCTTAAATAGATGTTGAAAATACCATTCAACATATCTATTTAAAGAAGTTAAATTAAGTATTTGAATGATAATGATAAAAATATCAGGGTCCTTACTTTTAAATGCGAATTTCTTTATACAAAATAATTTTTAACTTAACGAATAGTTTAACTTTTAAAAAAGTATTCTCGAAAATCAAGATTTTACGTCCTATAAAGCGTGTTTTGTAAATCCATCTTAAATGTACGTAAAGTGTTCTTTTTAAACCGCATGTTTGCATACATTACAGCTCACAGAAATTGAGTACTTCTAACGGACCTTTTAGCAACAAATTTTCAACAACAAAAAATAAGTATCTAGATCTATCCCAGTATTACACCATTGAAAGATACTGCCCGGATTTGTGTAACTAATATTCTGAATCATAAATTGCTTCCAGTTATTACTTATACACTGACATCCATACATTTTAGTAATAAAGGGATAAAATCAACCATTTTTAGATACTTATGTAATATGAGAAGATTCACGAAGAAAACAACCAGGATAATAGACAATTACAGCGTTTTCCAGAAACATTTTTATTCGATTAAGCATATTAAAAAACCTCTAAAACTCAAGTATTTCTGGTTTTAAAGATGTATTTATTTTTAAATTCATTTTTAAAGTTAGTGATACGTCACTCCTGTTAAACCTCTCTTTGCATAACAGATGACGTCACGGTTGGCTGTTTTTGTTCTTGGCGTGTTATTTCGTATCACGTTTCACTGTATCGCTTTTGAAACTGTGAAACGTGCTTTCAACCATATTAAACTCTTTAAAAAGTTATGCTATTTTATAGAAACATGTCATGTTCATTCCAGTTAATTTCTTCAAACGTTTAACGATTTCACCCGACTATTCCGATCAGATCCAACAGTCAATAGTTCTGCAATAGCTCATACGCGCTCTAGTGTGTGTATTTTAACTAACAACCAAACTTGGAACAAGCTGTTTAACTTCCTTGATATGAACTGGTTACAAATAATATTGTCTTCTTTTAATGAGGTTTCGCAGAAATTGTAAGCTTTACTATTTTATAAAGTGTATTAAAGCATAGATCGAGACATCGCCAAAAACATAACAGTTGACGTCAGTGGTTTTCAGTGACGTACATTTTCGGCAAATTTCAAATGCATTTTTTGTTGAAATTAAACATATTTGTGAATATTTAACCTTATATTCGGAATCTGCGGCTTCTAATGTACCAGAAAAACATATATATTCTGAATTTCGCGTTTCATGCAACTTGCGTCCATTGGCGCAAATGGTTTATTCAGCATTTGCTCCAAAATATCTATATTGTTCTTTTTACGAATCGTCTATGTATCATGCACAAAATGGAAGATGTTTTTTTATTGCTTATGTAATATTTAACCTTACAACATAAATATTTAACAAAATTTAATGTAACACATTGAACTTCAAACACCGAGTATCAAAAGTGCACTTTTTAAAGACCTAAAATGCTACACAAACACCTAAAGTTCTTCAAAGGACATTTAACAATTTCAACAATGCATCTAGAATGAAATGGTGAAAATCTGGGAATTTTTAAAAAAAATTTTAACGAAAATTTTAGGAAAAATATTTTGTTATCATAACTTTTGAATAAATCATAACAATAATTTTTTCGAAACGTTACTTGTTAAAAATAGTAAAAACAAAATTTTTAACCATTTAAAAATACAAGCATGAAGAATTAAGGGCCAATTTTATTTAAAATAAAATTGTTTCGGAGTAAATTTTATTTTTGACATGTTTTTCATATTTTCATTTAACTAACTACAACAAACATTATTTAATTCATCAAAAGAAATGAATCTTCCATCTAACGATACAAAAAGAAAATATAACTTTATCGAAATATGTATGAAGAATTTAATAAAAATTATTTTAAATAAGTGCAAGGTTAACTTAGTGAGAAAAAAAATTCGCAAGTTTGATAATTGGAAATGAAATCATTGGAGGTGTAAGTGTCAACTCTCTGAGGGATACAGACGTATAAACCCATCACCTGGCTGCCAGGTTTCCCAACAACACACATAATTTTTAAAAAAATATATAAATGTAATATTTTTATTGAATTTTCAAATTGAAAGCATGCCATAGAAAATTTATAGCTTGCCATCTAATATTTTTTTAAAATTTAAATCTCATGCAGTGAAAACAAGTTAACACTTCAGTCAATTTGTTTATCCCGCAGAGGGTTAAGGACCCTATGAACCCTGTTAAAATATCGATTGCTACATCGATTCATCTTGATCTTCAGCTCTGTTGTTCCGGAAGATGAAGAAAGAGATGTGAAAAAGAAACCTGAATTTCAAGTTCAAGGCTTCCAAAGAAGCCAGCACCGTTCCATTTTAACGGGCCGAATGAAGGTCGGGTTCGTTCTCTTCCTCAAGATGACGAAATTCTCCGTCATATATGTTGTTGTTGTCAGTCTTTTGAAGTAAACTTTACAGGTGTATTTGGCATGGTGGAAATACATTGTAGATATTTTTTCTGTAGAGGTTATCGCGTCAGCAACCTTTTCTAATGCAAAGCAAAAAAATGTTAGTTTGGGAAAAAATTCTTGAGGGGCTGTACCAATTTTGTTAATTAATGTTTTACGGAATATAGTCTAAAATATTTTGGGTTATATGCATAACTTTTTTTTTTAATTTTTGGTCATTTGCACACTTTTATGTATTAATTTCTCAAATTTTTAAGGGCTTCTTCCACACAATGAAGGTCGGGTTCGTTCTCTTTCTTAAGATGACGAAATTCCCCGTCATACGTGTTGTTGTTAGTCCTTTGAAGTAAACTTTACAGGTTTATTTGACATGGTGGAAAGACATTGTAATTCGTATTTTTCGCGTGACTAAAGTCGTTAGCAACCTTTTCTAATGCAAAGGACAAAGTGTTAGTATTGGGAAAAAACTTAAAGTGTTAAATTGGGCATAAACTCATCATTGATAGTTCCCATAGCTGTATAACCATGTATAATGGTAAAAAAGATAAATAAAGTTCACCAGCCTGCATATAACTATGCAAAATAAAGGAGTATAATATGATTTATTAGAAAAATATATATAAGATTCGATAGAATAATGGATAACATAGAAACTTTTATATTTTCTTTTGTTGTCATTTGAGGTAAACTTTATAAGTGTATTTGATAGACATGGTAACTAGTATTTTTAAAGGTTATAGCGTGACTAAAGTCGCTTGAAACCTTTTTTAATGCAAAGGACAAAGTGTTAGTACCGGGAAAAAATTCTAGAGAGGCTATATCAATTTATTTAATTATTGTTTTCCGGAATATGCAGTCTAAAATATTTTGGCTTATAGGTATCAATTTCTTAAAATTTTGGTCATTTTTACACTTTTATATATTAATTTTTTAAACTTTTTAAGGGCTTCTATCGCAACAAAGTCAGACTACTGCCCGGTTTTTCTTATGATATTCTATCAAGATTTCCTTTACACCTCCGTTAATACTTTTTACACTTAATACTTAGGAACAAACTATCTGACAACTTCTTATGTATAAATTCATCATTGATAGTTTCCATGGCTGTATAAAAATAACTGATTGTAAAAAATAATTACGTTTAACAACCAGGATTTTTCAATGCAAAATAAAGATTATTAATAAATTTATTCAAAAAAACATAGGATTCGATAAATTATTTTGATAAACATTACATTACATTTTTATAATTCCTCTTTTTCTTATTTTTTCATATTTGACCTTAGAAAGCTGAACATTTGTTTAAACAAGTATTTTTAAGTTTAAAAAGACAGCCAATGCAAATAGGCCCATTTTTATTCAAAAACTAGAAAAAATACATAAGAAATGATAATGGCAATAATAATAATAATTAGGGAAGACAAGTAAAATGATGGAACTCGGTAAGATGGCGAAAGCAGAATTTCTCCCAACTAATCTCCCAACATTTTTCAGCCGTTTTCAACTATCTCATTTTGTCAACAAATGTGCTTTCATAATCCACAGCTATTAATTCACAGTCATTAACTTTCATAACTTTCACAACAACTCCTCAGTCGATCACAAAAGTTTCTGTCAGCTGTTCTTCAATAATTTACCATGGCTCTATGGCGGATTCAGAAAAAAAAAACGACAGTATGACGTTTAATGTTATTGTGATCTTTAGATTGTAACTATCATATAACATCCTTTGATAAATACAGCACGCAGAGGTTACCTGAGCCTCTGAATACGCTAAAACGAAAACGTCTAGAAAACGAAGGAAAAAGTTAAAATTTTCTTTGGTTCTTTTAAGTGTATTTTTTCCCTTTTAAAGAACCTTTCTCCACTTCGCCATATTACCAAGTACTAGGTTAGGTTAAGGTGACGAAAATTTCTCTTTATTTTTAATTCATTATATTTCATAATACAAGTCGGAAATATGGCATTTTAAATATTTTTTTATTTTGATTCAAAGAAGTGTTGAAATAAAAATCCATTTTTGGGATCTTTTATTTAACCGAGGAAAATAATCTAAAGCTTACGTTCGCTCTATCCTACTCTATCTTCTCCCTAATAACTGTAAAAAAAACTTAAAAACTCTTACTAAAGTAGGCTTTGTTTGATAGACGTGGACAAATTTACTATCTTTTCAATTGCATATTGTGCATTTATTAAATTTTTATATGGATTAGAGATGCTTTACTTTTCAAAACAGTATTGAATGAAGAAACATATCATTTCACAAAGATTGTGGCCAAATATTGCAACGTTATATTTTATCAATATTTCATACACGTGAATAAACATATGTGGAACAATCTCTATTTTAAAATATTGCAACCGTGAATGAGATAGGTAACATACTCGATTGTTTTTTAGATAGTATTTGGTGCCTGATGTGTTTATTTGCCTTTCTGTTGCAATTCTATAATGCAAGAAACCTTAAATTTAACGCAACACTTGAAGAATGAAAGTATTCAAAAGATATTTTTACTTTATATTTTACATGTTTGATAAAAATAAGGCATTGTTAATTGATAGAAATTAATATCAGCGAAAAACACAGGAAAGAATCTTCTGTCAATCTGAAGAAAGAAGATTGAGAATCAAATACAAAAATTAGACCTAAACTAGCCAGCAACGAATATCGCTAGTATGCCGTACAGGTACAATGCAATCAATTTACAAAAATGAATGTCTTATTCTTAATCTCCCAGGGGGCTGGGGATCCCAGTCGGTTAGGCGATCGCCTAGCATGCGGATGGTCCCAGGTTCGGGTCCGGGCATCGCCAAAATAACTGCCGACCTATAAACGGCCCGTGCAGCCAAAAAATTTGCGACGAATAATACCCCGTATAGAGGGAGTGCACGTTAAATATCCTTCAAAGTCCTAACGCTGCGTACGATGTCGCACTTAACGGTTGCGTTGTGTGCCTACTCAGGTGTCGGCTCGTCACTTGACTGTGGTTCTAAAATACGACGCCCGTCGCCAATAGCCCTCGTGTAGCTCTAGTGCAACGATAATTCAAACTAAACTAAACTTAATCTCCCATTAAATAGATTTGAAACGGATTTGAAACGGATTCAACATTAAAATTTCCCATTTTCTTGGTTTTAAATTAGATTAAGCCTAACTAAATTACTTTATTTAATAAATTCAAGAATGTTTTTACTGTTGTTATTATTTCGATACAGAGTTTCCATAAGAATAATAATTATCTTTAAAAAATCGTTTTTTTTTGATATTAATAAAAAATATTTTACCTAATTAGTGTATTTTAATCTATTTACAGAAAAGCAAACTCTTTAGAAAGAATTATATAGTTAGTAACAATAATTATATATATTTAACAATAATTAAAACAAAAATTTTATCAATAATTATATAACAACTAATAACACCGACCTTAACAACCAACAAAAAAGAATAGAAAGCATTATAGAGAATATCGTCATTTTCAATAGCATAACAATAAACGGATTTTAAGTGTCGAACAAAATAATCAAATTTCATATTTTTTACTCTTACTTTTATTTCCCAAATAATACCACTACATTAATAGAAAATCAAAAAGTATTTTTTTGTTTTATTTAAGTAATGGTATAAAATACAGAATCTATTTATAGAACAGCAAACTCTTTAGAAAGAATTATATAGTTAGTAACAATAATTATATATTTTTAACAATAATTAAACAATAATTTTTATCAATAATTATATAACAACTATTAACTCCGACCTTAACAATCAACAAAAAAATAGAAAGCATTCTATATAGAATATCGTCATTTTCAAAAGCATAACAATAAACGGATTTTAAGTGTCGAACAAAATAATCAAATGTAATTTTTTTACTCTTACTTTTCATTTCCTAAATAATACCATTACATTAATAGAAAATCAAAAATTATTTTTTTGTTTTATTTAAGTAATGGTATAAAATACAGAAAGAAGACTTTATGTGATGGTATGCTTTGTCAGCCAAGCATGCAAAAATACACGTTTTTTTATTGCACAAAATGGAAAATGACAAGCGAACACGTTCGTAGTAGGCTGTTGAGTTCTACTTTGTTGGACTACCTAAAGTAACTGGACCATGTAAGGTCGAAAAATTTCCAGCAATCAACTGTAGATGGGAATCTACAGATTTTTAACTGAATAAAGCTGATTGCTAAGAACAAAAGCAGTAAAAAAGATTCATACATATTTTAGTTTTAGTTTTTTAAGATTTTGGAGTGTGTAAAATGTTCGTTACGAGTGTGGTTGTGAATGATATTTGAAACTGATTCAAGATTCAGAATCGAATCCCCATTTATTAATTTTAAAATGGATTAATATCAGAATATAGGGATTACTTCCCTTACGGTTAAAGTTGATTTTGTTTTTATCTTTTATTTTTAACTTAGGTAACTCATTGTGGAGAGGTTGATGTGTAGTATTAATTTCAAAACATCCATCTATTTTAGTGCTAATAAATATAAAAAAAACCAGTTTGAAAATGTATTTTAATAAGCCAAATTCGCAAAAGGGGAATTTCCCTAAATGGGTATCTAACTTACTAATTCAGTGATTTAGCTTGAAGCTATTTAACCGTTTCTTTACATCATTATATGCTCGATCTTTCATGTATCATTTAAGGTACTAATAGCATCAAATACCGTAAAATAATTAAGAATGTTCCTAGAAAATTTTAGGCAACTAATATGCTCAGTTTTAACCAGAAGATTTCCTAGAATATATCAGTAACTTTCACAAAAAAATTGGAAACTTTGCTTCGAAGAGACAGTAACTTTTCAGGAAATGTAAAAAACAAACGCGAAAATAGTTTTGCCACAAAAAAAAGCAAAAATTAAAAAAAAAGTAGAGCGAATTTTGCATTTCATAACTAGATGGACAAGTTTGTTTACACATAGAGGATAGGAGGGTACTTTAAAGGCCACATATATAGTTAAGAATAACAGTTTTGGTTTTAAATAAAAATTCACACGATAATTTAAATACATGGTATAACTGATGGTAATGAAGTGCCAATGGTGAAATAAAACAGTATTTATTTTTTTTGTTATGAAAAAATATACTTTGAAAAAAGTTACAAATGGAAGGTAATATGACATAGCCGGGTACTATGGAATAATTGTTTACAATTATTGAAAAATTATTTAATCTTCACAGAACAAGTTAATTTTAATTATAAAAGCAATATTTCAAAATATACGTTCATATAGTTTTGTTTTTGAGTCTATTTACAAAAATCACAAACATGATCTTCTTTCTCTGCTCCAGTACAATCAAAATGAGACCATAAAGAACAGCTATGCATTTAATCCAAATTTATCCTCGTTGATCTTCGAAAAATTATCCGTTACAAAAAATAAATTTTCAGCGTCTTTGTGTACGGGTTCTTTAGTTGATGGTATGAAAGCAATTTGAGATGATGCATCAGAATGGAACTATTAACTGGTACTCACACTAGTAGGTTTAGGTCTTTCTGACTATAAATTTCTGAACGGAACGTCTCTTAATGTTTAGTTTCTTTGGTTGCTTTGAAACTTCTGACTTCATTTTGTATTAATTTTGTTTAAAGATTTTTCTGAGTTGTTGTATTTGAGAGTATTTGAGTTAGTCTACATTTCCACGCGAATATAAGATTGCAGGTCCTCTAACGTGGATTCAAAAGTCTTTATTTATTTCAATTTCTTATAAAACACAGTATACACCTATTGACTTACTTTAGCATTAAGAAAATTATAGAACAATAACTTTTAAGGCCAAGGTTGCACCCCTATAAACAATAATTGCCATTGATGACAAGTGTTGACCCTCATTTGGGTAACAATAATATCTCTTCCTTGTATCTCAATCCATTATTTGACTCTTTGCAAGGGGAAACTTATTCAGATTCGAATTCTTGTTAACTTGATAACAATAACTCAGGTCCATATACGCTTTGTCCTCACCTTTGTTATCTAATAGAAGTCTTCTTAGAAGTAGCACACAAACGTCAAGGATGCTCGTGTAGTTATGGAAGTGCTTAAGCGCATACAAATTCCCGTTAATGTTTTCTACAATTGTTTTAGAGCTGATCAGTTCGTTGACTCGTTTCACTGTAAAAAAAATTACAGTAACTTTCCGCATAAATACCAGGAATTTTTAAGTTTCTAACGATTTTTTTTTATAAGTTACATGGATTTTCAAGTTTTTAATAAAATGCTTTTTAATCAAAAGTCAAGCATGACTTAGGCTCATACAAATTGCCGTTATTGTTTTCTATAATTGTTTTAGAGCTGATCAGTTTATTGACTCATTTCACTGTAAAAAAAATACAGTAACTTTCCGCATAAATACCTAGTATTTTCAAATTTCTAAGGCTTTTTGATAAGTTCCAGGGATTTTCAGGTTTTCAACATTATGCTTTTGAATCAACAATCAAACCATGGCAGTACGCGGGATGAGTTGTTGTGTAAAAGTTATTAAGAGCTGCCGCTGGGGTGTCGACCTCGTCATTTGACCAGGACTCTACATTTACTCGGAGTAATTGGCTGTGTTAAAGCTCCTAAAAGGACGCTAGAAATATACTTTCGGAAACGATTAAATTATCTAATTATTACGAGCTGTGGGTCGAATTTGAGCAACCCGTTGTTGACAAGCAATTTTTTAAAAGAATCGTTAAAGTAATATTTACTTTTAAAAGTGCAATTTCTTCAAAAAGCAAAAGTATAAATCATCGATTTGAAGTAATTTGTTTTGTACTGAAGGAACAAAATCCTTTCAAAGAGCTACTTATTGGCACATTTAACCGAAAAAATAAAACTTTAACCTTTTTCCAAGATGGTTTGAAAGTAATGATAGATATCTTCATTATACAAAATAAAAAGGAAAAAGTAAAAGCTCAATTTGGACAGTTTTCGATCTGCTAACAAACCGCCACGTGATGCGTAGGTTTGTAAGTTTGCATACTCAAGTTTCCGATAGCCAGTTTCGATTACCTATATGCGTAGATATCAAAATGTGAGCTGAAAACGGACTTTTTTGTCATGTACATTCAATGGGAAGAACGTCCTTTTTTTCCTTACATATGAGTTTTAGCGAGATTATTACTATTTTTAGAGATGGTAATGAAAAAATAAAATTGAAGTTGACATTGAGCCCATATATATTTACCTGTAATATTTTTTAAGCAATGAGGGTAATATTTCTACAATTGTTTTAGATGTGAGCTATTCGTTGACTCATTCACTGTAAAAAAAATTACCTTACCTTTTCGCATGTCGACCTGATTTTTCAAGTTTTTATTGCTTCTTGATAAGTTCCTGGGACTAGGTTCCGGACAGCCCGACAGCAAACACCCGACAAGTTAGAATTCCGACAGGACATAATCTCGACAAGGAAATAATCGCGACAGGGTCGAAATCTGGATAAATCAATAAATTAATACCGTTTTGCTTAATTAAGGGCAATTTAATTTATAATTTTAGTATTAGTATTTTTGCATTTTTTGGTGTCGGGTTTGCCGTTAATTTCAATGAAAATTTTTATTATGGTCAGTTGAAAGACAGAAAGAGAGAGAGAGAGGAAGAGAAATATAGAACAAAAATCAAATAACCTATTTTAAACACAAAATGCGGTATTTGTACTTTGTTATTATAAGGCCACTACTTAAATATGGTATTACATGTACAAAATTAGTCACTAATTACATAGTAGTCCAAAATCAAACCTTATTTAAACAGCAAATAAACCAAATTTTTATCATCAACTTAAGCTGACATGTTTTTTTAAGCAATTGTACTTGAACTAAAGTGTCATACATTTTTTAAATGAGATCAGATACTATACCCAAATAAAGTTACGTTCATTGAATATATAATACATTAAGATAATTCTTTGAACGGGCAAACTTTGAAAGTCAGTTGCAACAATGGACTAAAGCGAAGGACAGTGTGTTTTACCTTGGCTCTAGAATCGACAATTACATGCACTTCCGGAACGTGTAACTAGAAAAATCATTGCTACTAATTAAATTGGCTGAAGTGCATAAGATTCACTGCATAAGATTCAAATCTTATTACTGCATTATTCAAATCTTATCAAAGATTCAAATTTAAATTTTAACTGACAATTTAATTTCTAAATTTGTTTCTCCTTTGCGTGGTATAGTATTTTTTTAATATTGTTTTTGTTTTTGTAATAATAATAGTTATTATTATAATTATAAGAAATACTGTTCAAAAGCTATCCATTGTTTCATTGCATTTAGAAAGCATTTAATGTCAATGATTACAAAACACTACGGGTTTAAATATACGGGCCCAATGTCAATTTCAATATTTACTTTTTCATTACCTTCTCTAAAAATAGAAGTAACCTCGCTAAAATTTATCTGTAAGCGGAAAAAGGATGTTACTCCCATTAAACTAACATGAGAGAAAAGTCACTTTTCAGGGTCCATTTTCAATATTTACGCATAGGTAATCGAAAGGCTCTATCGGAAACTTGAGTATGCAAACAAACCTGCGTGTCATGTCTAATTTGCCGTCATTTTGGCAGATCGGAAACTTTCAAAATTGAGTTTTCGCTTTTTCCCTTTATCTTGTGCAATGAAACTAAGGCTCCCTTTTAACCGGACTCTATTTAACCGGATCTCCGTTTTGACCGAGCGAATTTCTTTATCCTTAAACTTAGATAAAAATGACTTGTTTCGTTATCTATCACTCATCTACATGATTCTGATAAAAAAAGTGGTGAATTTAGTGGGTAAATTTCCTATTTTCTAGGCCTCAACAACAACAAAAGATTTTTTAATGGCATGTAAATTGTAATGCTTGAATACATTTAATAAAATGGCGCATTATTTTAGTTGTGTATCTATTTATAAGACAAATACCATCAAAGTATAAAACGTGCAATAAAAAGTATATGCAAATCTTAATTAATTTCATTTGTCAGTCCCATAGAGCTAATGTATTAGTTTTGAAATCATAACTTCCGCAGAAGTATTTCTTTGCCATGTTAGCCCTTTTTCCCCAGGTATGGGAATCAACATAACATCAAAATGAAACAAATTTGAAACCAAAATGTTATCTAGCTATTTAATTATATATTTTTGAAGTTTTAAAATGCCAAAGATTACAGCAGATGGCGACACTATTTTAAAATTTTATCAATTAATAATTAAATAACCGGATGTTATTTTCTTTTCAATTTTATTTTAAATGGATGTTATGATGATTCCCATACCTGGTGAGAATGGGATAACATGGCAAAGCAATACTCTTGCCAAAGTTGTGATTTTAAAACTAATGCATTAGCTCTATGGGACTGACAGTCCCTCTTAAAGATTAAAGTCAAGTTTTTCCGTAAAATGTGTCAATAAGTAGCTCTTAAAAAAATTCTTGTTCCTCTAGTACAGAATAAATTGCTTCAAAATATGGTCTCAACAAGTGCAGCAAGTAGAAAGTAACAATTATATCCCGGTTTAATATTCCTTTGAAACGAACGAGACATCCATATCACTTTTAAAAGTAAATATTTTAACTTCATTATTGACACAAATGCTTAGGCGAAAAATGCAAAACAATTGTTTTGAAAGTTTTAAGCAATATTAATCAGCCTCTTAATTCGAATTTAATTTTTCACTCATCTGCAAAAACAATTTATCTGTGGGAAGCAGCTTGTATCAAGGTTAGAAAAATAAGAAAGTTTGTACTTTTCCGTTTGGGCAAGTTGATAAAAAAATACTTACTCTTTCAAAATAATGTGTGTGCCCAAAACAATTTTATAAAGTTATTATTAAATATTTATTAAACATTAAAAGTAATATTTCCTATGCAAGTAAATTTTTGATTGCTATATTTTAATACAAAAATGGTGCATTACATTCCGGTAGGGCAAATTATTAAAAAAAAATACTTACTCGTCCAAAAATCTACCTGCCCAAAATTATTTTATAAAGTTATTATTAAATATTTGCCAAACATTAAGTAGTATTTACAACTAAGCAGGTTTTTAATTGCCATATTTTAATTCTAAAATTGTGCAATACAATTATCAACATCAGCAGTGATATATTTTTCAAAAAATAGCTAAGCTTCAATAGCTGCATTTAATATTTATTTCATACCTCACATATTTCTGCTAATCCATTACGAAATGTATAGTATCCATATCCATCATCAGAGCACGTGTACGAAACGACCGGAAGAAGAAATGCAATAATTTAATAAACACGGTTAACGGATAAGGTCATGCTATGGCGGTTGTGTTCTTTTAAATATAAACTATTAAGAGGAATATGACAGTAGGCCGTAGTGAGCCTAGTGGTCAGCGTCTCGGGATCGGAAGGTCCTGCGATCGAGTCCCAGTACCACTGAAGACCTACCGAGTATATGCGGAGTACGTGCTCGTTAAATCTGTTGGGTCCGAAAGTCCTCTAAGTTCCCATACCAAATCAATACCTCTGGGGGTGACAAGCCAATTCTGGGGATCCTCTAGTTGGCCTCTGTCTCTAAAAATTAGATGGATCCACTTATGTGTGTGTGTTGTCTGTTGTGTCTGTCTTACTTGACGAAGGTTTATAAGCGGGTCTCTGACCAAGCACACAAACCTGAATATATATGTCTACCAACCAACCAATATGACAGTAGGTTTGGGTGCACTTGTACTTTGGACATCAATAACCTTTTCACTCTGAAAAAAACCCAACCTACGCATATATTATTTTTACAATTTTTTTAAAAGACAATTATATACTTAAAAGTATGTTTTGCAAATTATTTTTAAAAATTAGCGTTTAACTTTAGACGAGTGTCACGTCAATTTAGTGGAGTTTGAGGTTTGGAGAGATAGAAATACAATTTTTTTTTGTGTGTGCTATGAATAAACAAACAACAGCTCTGTTAGTTTTTTGTAATTAATATCAAATAATAACTTTTGTTACAATCTAAAATGTTTTATAAAATAACCGTTTAAATTTTTTTTAAAGAACTCCGAAATCTGTTTGAGCCTCGTGGTAGTCATTTTTTAAATACAATTTATAAATCAGCTGCTTCTGTATCGGTATTTTTGGAAAGCTTGAACAATCTATTTTATAATGGAAAAACTAATTTTAAGGAAAATTACAAATAAAGTGGTGAAGTGAATTCTACCAAAGTTCACGTATGTTTATACCTCTGGAGCGAAGAGGGTGAATTCCATACCAACACATGTTCATGTTCAAACCCTATTCTTAAGATAAATTCAAATTCTAAAACTAGAGACTATGCGAATTTTTAATTGCAAGTCGGACAATAAGAATACAATCTTGTTCTTAAGGAACAAAATTTTTTCCTAAAGAATTTTAAAATAGTAAATTTTTGTATTGTAACTAATACAAAAATTATGACTGCGTAAAGACGATGCAGTTTTTTTCTTATCCCCAAAATTTACAAAAATGGCCAAATATTTTATTCCTTTGAGTCAGCAATACATTTAATCAATATATTTGTAGTTAGGTGTAAGAACTATTGGTAACGAAGGGGAATCGATAAAAATGACATAACATTTAATCGATCGTCAGTATTTGCAAACGCATGCATGAATCCATTAAGAGACAGAACATTACAAATATTTATTAGTGAAATCTCTTTCAAAACTAAAGTACAAAGGAAAATGCATTTAATATTTATTTGCACGATTCCATGAACTGTTACAGTTTTAGTGACCTAGATGTATTTGAATTTCAAAAGCAAGGTCAATGTCACGTTTTGTAATGCACTTTGTTGCTTTAAATCAATTTTGTCAAGATTGTCTTTTAACGATGAAACATTTTTCTCAAACTATATGCACAGAAAATAAACAAGCGGCTCAGTGGCTGAGAGGTATTACCTGTCTACCTCATAAGCCCAAGTTTGCGGGTTCGAGCCCCGGCTGATTCGTCAGATTTACTAGATGGGAAAATCTTGGGCACGCATGTTATATGATTACATGGTATTTTAAAAGATCCCTCGAGTACCCATTTGACTTGGGTTTGCTCTGCAAAATTAAATATCATCAAGCTTTAACATCCATAGAGAGTTGAGATTCATTGTGATATGAGCGTCAAAATTGGTAACGAGAACCTCCCAGATGGTGCCGCAAAAAGTCTGCAAAGGCTTGACCGCCAATAAAGCAGCCCCGTTGAAAAAAAAAGAGAAAAGAAACAAATTAACTAATAAATAATCAAATGAAGTAAAATTAACAAATGAACAAGCAAATAACACGCTTCGAGATCTTTGTAAGAACCAGAAGTAGATTCTTCGCAAATGTTTATTGCTTCATTGTTTTCTCATTCTAATTGTAGAAAAGAACGTATGAATAGAATTCAGGCCTCTTCTATTGTTTTAGGGAATGAGTTGAACATTCGGCATCACTTTGTAGTTTAATTAAACTTTTTGTACCATGAAATTAGTTATACGCATACACTCAGAAAAAAACAACTTGCGTTCAAATAGCACAAGCGGAATATAAGTATAGTGTAAAACTGGCAACATTACAATATTGTGTTGTTTTAATACAATAGTTAGTTTGATGACATACAAACGTTGTTCCAACACAACTGAAGATCGTGAGAGTAGACGATTATTATATCCATGCACGATTGACAAAAGACTTTAAACTATATTATTTATAAAATATGTACAACAAAATTATAAAACAATTCATTTTAAAGTTCAATAATATATATAGTTTTAAGCTTTAGTAAACTCTTAAAACAAACGAGCTGTTTTAACTCAGTCTGAGTTAATTTCCACTCCTTTCCGGTGCCGAAAATGCACTTCCCCTATAGGAGTGGATTTTACTTTTTTTTTTTAAGAGTGATAGATATTTATCCGAAACTTTAACAAGCAGATGCTCAACCACATTTTGGAAGAATACATGCGTGATGCGTCTTCAAAACAATTTTTGTTCTAATCATGCATTATTATTAGGCCGCAACACAATATTTGTAGTTCTTCAACACAACTTGAAATAACTGGAAAAAAAACACAATTTTTTGTGTGGAAAGTCAACAAAAGTTTTTTTCTGAGTGCATTTTAATTCCTAACCATTTCATACTGATGAATTTTGAGTTTAATTTCTGATCAGACAGGGGTGAAAATATCGATGACGAAATTTGATTGCAATTTAATTTAAAAGACAATAGAAAAATAATCAAAAAATTTATGACACTGTAAAACTTTTGGTACTTTGGTTTTCGATCTTGCAATCCTTTGATTGCAAGATCGTTACTAGACCGACCACTCAATTACGGCTTGTGACAATTTTTCGCAATTTTTTCATAAACCTTTTTGATTAACAAAATTTATGGTGTGCTTAGACTCTGCGGAAGGTAACATCGAATTACACAGCATTATGGTGGAACGTTCAGGACAAATTTGAAGTTTAGTAACTTTACAATGGAATTGGTGGAACGCTACATCTTGGTAGCGTTACACCAAGGTTTTACAGGGGGTATATAGAAAGGGGACTTACACACATAGCCACTAAGAGAATGGAGGTGTAATAAAATTTAGAAATAGACATCCAGCATTTTAGATCTATTCTATACTCGGTTTAACATTCAAAAGGTGTGTAATGAGACAAATAGGTCAAAAATAAATTGCAAACATAAAAAATGACATTTTTAAGAGATATTTCTACTTTTCGAGTATAAGAAGCACAAACAAGAAAGGTCATGAACCCTAGTTTAGATGCTCGGACGAAAGGGAAACTATCATCAACCGGACATGGAACAAATTTCCCGCTCAAACTTGTTGTTGCCAAACGGAATCACAAAACTTCAGATGGAAGAAGCAGAGAGGTTGCTGACATACATACGGGCAAAGAGATACGACCCGTTTCAACTTTTATTTCATGGTTTTTTTCTTGTTTTTTCCCCTTCCGATAGCCAATTAATGAAATATGTAGCAGGATTCGCCATGAAGTGGGTTACGATGCTATTTCCAGAGAGAAGTGTCCTACTAAAAAAAAGTTTTGTTTCGTTTTTCACGGTCGACGTCTGACGCGGTAGAGTGCACTTCGTAGAGATGTGATCACAATATCTTAATTCTGCATCCTCGTATATTGCACTGTACGCGTAAAAGACGTTTAAGCACGGCCTAATCTTCCATAGGCCCGTTAGATCTTTACTTAGTGTCCCCACATTTCAGTGGCTTTTATTATTAATTTATTAGGGTTGACAATTTCATTTTTTTAAAATATAATTTTGGGGCTTTCAAATGCTGTTTTTTTTGTTAGTTCATGGACCTAACGTGATTGGTCTTGTCGATGTCATCAGGAATAATAGGATAGTAGAAAATTATACGTTTACATTAGTCAACTGGCACCATCATAGAAAGTTATGCACATAAGTTTCATTCAAAAAAGGGGGGGGGGACGTATTTGTTGTCACCACGGTCTGTTTTCTTAAATCAGGCAGTTGAATTATTGAAAGTTAATTACTAAAAAAATTGCCGCAAATGTGTTCTAAAAGCTTCTTCATACATTTGTGACCAGACAGGTTACAAATTTTTAATAAAAGTATTTACAGTATAAAGCTACTATACAGCACTTCCATTACTAAAATTAATTGCCGTTAAACCCGAACTTTTATTTTTAATTTAGTGGAGTTGAGAATTTCAGAAAATTTAATGATTGCAAGGCTGATAAACGCTTTTTAGCTTTAATTTATTTAGGAATCGACCTAGCGTGATTGGTCTTATCGATATTGTAAGGGACTAATTGTGGATAGTAGAAAATTGTATGTTTACATTTGTCAACTCTGTTATGGAAATTCATTAAAAGGGGAAGGGGATCTGTTGTTTCCATAGTTCATTGTAGACAAAGATAAGGCCCTGTTATTAGCTAATGGGCTATTTTTTTTTAGGGAATTGATAGGAAGTTATTAATTTCCATTGACATTTCATCAACTTTAAAAGATAACGGTTCTGCTTATTTTAGTTCTAGTTGTTTGACTGTTTTTCAAGCACCATCAAGGTCCATATATCAATCCATGGAAGGTCACAAAAAAGTTCTCGCATCATCTGATACCATAATATTTGACAAATAATCGATAATTATTTTGAATCCATTATTAACATGATTCATTAAATAAATTTATTAAAATGAAGACATGCTAACCAAGAAAGCCACTGCTTTAGATTTCCTTTTTACATAAACAAAATTCGCCCTCCAAATTTCCGATCGAGACTGTAGTCATAATGAAACAACTTAGCCAACAACTATTAATTAGTAATATAAAATTAATAAGAAATAAAAATAATTTTTTAGTTACATCAGACACTGCGTAGTTCTTTTGCTGACCAACTGAAAGTGTATAATTAAAGAAATTCGCCACAAATATAGATGTGTTTTTAGAGCTTTTTGATACATTTGTAGCTAGACAGGGTCAGAATTTTTAATAACAGTATTAGCAGTATAAAGTGACCATTAAAACAAGCTTATATTGCTAAAATTACCTGAACGAATCACTGTTTTTTTTTCTGAAGACACATTTCTATAAAAAGACGTTTTTTTTTTAAATCTGCAATTAATCATGTTTTTGATGCTCAAGCTATAAAGAGCTCCATTTTTTTTTGAGAAAAGTAGTGATGAGTAACAAAAAAGCATGTTAAGTTAATCAATGGTACATTGTAATAATTATATTCTTGCTCCTGCTAAATAGCGTTTGATGATATTTGCTATTTGATGAAAAAAAAGCTCAAACAACAAAAGACAAAACTTGACTTAGCGTATAAGAAAAAAAAACTATTTACTGTTCACGCACGATTAAATAAAAATAACTCTATAACATTAAAAATGAAATCTTTCCTTCCATTATAATGTTATATCTAATGTATGCATCATTTAAAACTTATTAAAAGTATTTTTGCACACGTAATGTTAATTAAAAAAAATGGACGCTGAAATTCAATCTGATTTCAACCAAGAAAAGCAATAGCTTTCAAAAATCAAACAAATAAGAAATTTTGGAAAATTACCCTCATTGTAACCGCAAGTAAAATAAATATTTTTTGTAATTAAAATTAAATTTAAATGAGCTTTAACACTTTGATAAGGAATGGGGCAGATTTGGCTCCCTCTTGGATACAGTACATCCCCGACTACACTCTTTTAATAGTTTAGGCATTTGAAATATAACTAACCAACTAATTTGAAACAACTTTTCTTGTAATTCTTTTTTGTCTTCATAATGCAAGTAATATTTTTTATAATTTGTTCCAATGGGCCCCTTGTTTGTTTCAATGCATAACTCTTAAAGTGCAGTCTTAGTGTACTTAGAGATAAATCGGAATTTCTTTGAATACGAGTAATATTTTTGTACAAAATTGATTGAAAAAGAATGAAAAAAAAACATACGCGAGTAAGCGAACAGTGTTGATAACTCGTAACCTGATGATTTTGTTTAAAAAATAAAAGTCTCTAAATGTACTCCTCTCCCTATTTGTTTTTAACCGATTCTAATTTTAAAACTTGTAAAAAAACAACCTTAAATATAAGTTGGGTTTTCTAGATTATCTAAGTATATTGTAATGAGTATTGTTTTAATTTTTTTACAATGCCGGATAATAGTGAGTACCTATTAAAAACCTAGAAAGTAATAATAATAAAAATATTTTTTTTAAAAATAATAAAAAACTTACCGCATAAACACACAAAGAATCAGAAGAAAATGGCGTCCACAAGCTGTCACATATAGATCCTTTATCTGCAATAGCTTAAAATAAAGACGCAAGAAAATTTCTTCTAATTTCAAATAACACACTCGAAAATCTCTTTTTAAAAAGTTGCCCGAAAGAGAGTCGAAAGGTAAGTGAATGTCGGAAAACGATGGAAAACTGACGGTATCGTCGGTCGTTTTGCGATTGGTTGTTCGTGGAGTAGGTAAGTAAGCAGGTTGGTGAGTGACGTCATTGATTTTCAGCCAATGAATGAGAGGGATGCGGATAAGGGGAATCGAAAAAACGGGCGCGAAGTTTCGTTTTAAAACTTTCTGCAAATTTTTGTTTTAGTTACTTATTTTTGTTGTTAAAGTTTTATGTTTTGTTGTTTGAATGTTTTATCCCAGTATTTTTAGCCTACTTTTCTTTTTTTAATTCGAAAGAATTAAAAAAATGAAAAAGTAGGTATTGACATGCGGTCGATGTCCGTCTGTCTGTCCGTCTGTCCGTACCCCCCTTCCAAAATCGGTTCTATCGATCGTATCTTAAAAATTCTTTTTTTGTTAGAAAGCTATGACCTCAGAGACCCAACTTTCATACTTTTTGTCCTCCTGTCTGTACGTCCGTACGGACAAAAAATTACTATCTGTCGGCCGATTTCCCATTGAAGTAGCATTGAAATTCAATTTTGAGTCATTTAAATCACTGCTGCCAAATCAACAATGACATGAGAAACTTTATTTATTTAAAATTATTTGAAGCAAAATATTTTTTTCATGAATCAGTTTGGAATGACGTCATAAAATGTAGCACAATGTGATTCTTTGATTGTTCATTAATTGTTTACCAAGAAAGCGGCCAGGCATATTTTTTGCATACAATTATGCTTAGTTTTAATTTACATTTCTTATTTTTTAAATGCAGTTTGGAGTAGTTTCATTACTTTTGTTATTATTAAATATTTAATTATTCTTCGTACTACAAATAAATCATGCAGACGATTAATAATATTAAGTTAATTTGCGAAAAAATATTAAGAAAAATAGTTGATTTTGGCTCTTAGAAGTTGAAGTTATAGCTGAATGCTGTCTTTAGTGATTTTTAATTTTAGAATGTGTATAAATCTAGTGAAGAAACGATTGTTGATGGTATTACTGTTAGGAACCTTAAGTTGTTTTCCTATTAGAATTTCAGTAAGTAATTAAGTAACAAGAAAGTAGGCTATTTTAGTTCTTTAAGAGCTTCTTGTTTTAAATTCAAGTAACTGTATGTAAATATTTTTTTTATATTAAGCTTATTTTCAATTTAAAAATTGATGTGTGATATCGTGGCTTTAAATAATAATAATTTTAAAAAATGCGCTGTGTTATTGTTTTATTTTAATGCTACTATTATAAACGTAAAAAGTGGATGATTGGTTTGAAATATGATTGTTTTGAATTGAAAGGGGAAAAAATTATCGAACGTAACATCGATGTTTGAAAACCGAGAATACTAAAAGAGTTAGGTGTATGCGTACTACCCAAAAATTGTCTTAAATCTCAATATTTTTGAACGTATTATATTCACTTAAACTTTGTAAACATTGATACAGTTTTTAATGTCTCTATAAAATAAATTACGAGTCTATTTCTGCGTTATTTTATTACTTTTGGTAGTAGGATCTTTAAAAAAAGTTTTCTAAAAGTAAACTTTTTAAATTAAAAAAGATACTTGTGTGTTTTTCTTTTAATATATGTTCAGTAATTAATATAAAAACGAGACAAACAATGAGTTGAAAATATTCCAAATAAAATATTCAGTAACCCCGAAGCCTTCGACTGGTTTTACACATTAACGGTTCCTGTATTGCTCGCTATACTTAAAAATGCCGGATGATCACAGTGGCAATGTTAAGTCATTTAGATCTTTCCCATGGAACCTAAGCGAAAACCGTAATTACGGTGTTACTTATAGTAGGCAATCAATAGGGTACTTAACAGTATCGCTAAAATGCCTTCCAATATTAATTAAAGTATAGTTTGAACCCAAATATAACAAACGTATATATTTTTTGGCAAAATAAATCTTTAAATAATTAAAAAAAAATTCAAATGGCTTTTTTGACATCGGTACGTCACGTGATCACACAGGTCGATTTGGCTGACGTCACTAGTATATATAAACAAACCGGTGTGATGTTTTTTTGCTTGCAATTAAACTAGATTTAATCTAATTTACTCTTAAAATAAGATTTATATAGATAATGGAAGGAGGTTTTACAGAAGCGGATAGTTCAAATTTGCTTAAAGTAGGTTCCAAAATGGTGTTTCAAAGTTTGTTTATAGTTACTAGTGACGTTATAGATACCACGTGACAGCCACAAAGCGTTTTCGGGCGTAATTATTCTTCCTAATTTTAAAATTCATTTTTTCCCCTTTCTATGGGGTATTTGAAAAAAAGAAAAAATATGGGTCTAATATTTTTGGCATAAGAATATTTTAAGCCAATAAAATTTTTTTTAGTCAAGTACGACCCTCAAGTAAGTTTAGTCAAGTACGACCCTGTTGGGACCTAACCACATTCGGATAATCAGAAATTAGGATAATTGTGGTTAATGGAAAACGGGTGTATTTTAATCAATTACTTAGTGTATTGTTAGGTTGTGAGATCATGTAGTTCTAGCTTCGGTCGTCATCAGTCCAACCAAACTAAAGTGTAAGGTGCTGTTTGAGTTAAAGATTTTTTTTTATCAACTTATGTTGGAGTTTTATTTTAGTTTAGAAGCTATTTATGAATGATATTTAAGGTTTACTGTACTATTTATTCAAAAGATATTTTATATAAATAACAAATGATTACATAAAATAAAATCACCTACTGCTAGTGGGTGAATACTCTGAAAACGAAACATTCTTGTCCCTGTAAGTTTTAAAAGTAAGATAGGCTTTTAAAAGCAAAGTTATCAAAGAAAAAATGAGAATGCCCAGTTTATAGAGTATAGAACAGAAAGAATTATACAAGATCTTTTTTTATTCTAGTTTTTTTAGTCCACAGAGCGGGACATGTCATGTCCGTGGGTTGTCCCAACCCTCAATTTCATGACTTAGGCAGTTTATAACTAACTTATACGATATGAATTCATTTTTTAAATTAGAGAATTGAAGAAAGGAACATTTTGGGAAAATATAAATGCAATTTTTATCTTTATTTATAAATTTGTATTTATTTTACTGACTGTTCAATGTTTGTTCCCAATGACTGCAGTCACGTTCATGGACATGAAAAAAAACTTGTATTGAATTCAATAGGTGGCAGTACAACGCAGTATCTATGTCAATTTAGTTTCATTTGCAGCCATATTGTATAGCAAAATCAAAAAACAGTTTGTTTTTAGCTGTTAAGTCATTTTTTTGTACATTAAACTTAAGATTTAGTGAAAGGTCAAGATGGTTGCATCACGTCTGTGGCTAAGAAAGAACTATCTAATTAAATGTCTATTCGTACTTAATTATGTGTAGCATTAGATACAAAGAGCTTAATTTTTTAAACTCATGTTTCAAATATGAACATACCATGTTTTACAAGGATGAAACATGTAATTTGTCACGTGTGTGGACATCACGTCGATGGACTCTGTATGTCTACAGACATGATCAGTTGTCTATGGATGTTATTATGATGTCTTGTGTTTGACTGTTTCTGGACTATACTATGGTAGTACTAAATATATGTGTTTAGGCTAGAGTAACCTACTTAGAAGTAAAAGTATTAACAATGGAATAAGATTTATTTAATTTACAGAGGTATGATTTTAAAACTGACTTCTCTTGATTATGGATAAATTATCAAAACACAGTAAATTAAAGAAAAATTTATAGAAATAAGCTAATTAATACATTGCACACTAAATTATTTTGCTTATGTTGTCTGTGTGTGTTGATAACTTCTCAACCTGTGTTTGTTTAAAAGTGCATTCAAGTGATATAGTAACCAGCTTGTGATTACAAAGAAACATGTTCTGAAATTAGTTTTTTTCTGCAGATATTTTTATAAGATAGGAAAATCAAAAGTTAACAGTAACAGACATGAGCATAGAAAGGAAAAAGAATGGCATTATGAATAATGGTTATGAATTCCCCGATAGAATTGATTCGTTCTTTCGCTATTGACCCATTTATACAATAAAATTTTGAGTATTTTTTTCTTATCATGAGTCATTCTTTTATCATGAGTTTCATACAAATAAGCTGTACGTATTATATATGTATCTTTCTTAATCATAAATATGTTCGATGCATTTGAAAACCTATAATTCATAATGTCCGTGGCAAGGTAGTCATGTCCTTGGAAAGCCAAATTTTTAAAGTAAAATTTTAATGAAAAAATTAATTATATGATCTTTATCTATGTTATAGTTTTAATGTAGTATGTAAGTGTAACTCAAATCCTAAGTTTCAAAAACTTTCATCAATATTTCCCCCCCGAGATTTTTCGTGTCCAAATGGTTCGTTTTCAGTGTATTTACCCTAGTACAAAAATTCATTTGCAGCATATACATTTTCCTAATGCCTGATATTTTTTTTTATCGAGTCAAGTATTTATCATGACTTTCAACAAAGCGTACGTAGTAGTATTTTCTTTCTTAATTCGATAAACAACGTACGATGCATTTGATAACACTACCTGTAAAATTTCATTGATCGTGGTAAGGTAGTCATGTCTGGAAGGAATTTTTAAATGCGAAAACGCTTTTTATGAAATTAATTATATGGATCTTTTCCTTGTTGTGTTTCAAACACCAAATGACGATATGATGAAAAAGATAACAAGTGTAACAAATGTTTCGAACAAC
>JAFNEN010000693.1:110000-255000 GCA_019343175.1 Oedothorax gibbosus | reverse complement strand
CACATTCATACCCAAGACCCTCAACGATGTCTTCGATTCCTGCATCTTTGCCGATGTATGTCTTACTCTGAATGCCTGAGTCCCTCATCCATCCCCTTGTTTCGCCGGATAAACTTCCGCTGAGGTACAATTCCAGCGGCCGTGTTCCATTCACTCAACCTGGATGCCAACTCATCCCTGATGTGCCCTTCCAGCGCCCGGATACTCATCGCTTATCTCCCCGCAGACCTGTACAGCTCTCACTCCAGTTGTAAACCCCTTCATCTACACTCCAAACTGTGAGTTATATTTTTTAAATAGTTACTGAATATTAGGACAAGAAATTCCATTATTTTAATTGCCTCATTCCGAATATTTAATTTTTTTTTAAGCTGGAAGGGAATGGGTTATTTATGGAACGATACCTCATACAATTCCTGGGCCGGTGATTCCATCACGCGATTAGCGAGAAAGAGACAGTGAGTTTTCCTTTTCATAAACAAACACTGAGTGACTTCACTGCAGTTGAACTCACATTCGCGGGTGACTTACTGGTTTGGATTTTTTTTTGGTGGGCAAATTAGGTTTTTCTAAGTGAGCTCTGGTTTGGGAGCAAATGGGTTTCAGTTCAGTTTGTGCGTTTTACTTTTATTTAGGCATGGATTTCATTTTGGTTTGGCAATGGATTAAGGAAAATCTTTTTATACTTTGATTGTTTGATTATTTAATTTTCTTCATTGAATATTTTGGATTTGATTAAATATTTAAAACTTTTTTTGCTGATTATTTGGACAAAGTTAAAGATTTTGGTTCTTTGTCATAGGTTTTGTATTGTATAATGGAATCTTGTACTGATATTTTGTTGCTATTTGGCTCACATGTTGAATAAAAGGGATCTTACAATAACTTTTACAGAAAGACAATCTGCAACAAGAACTGATTGCAATGATTCTAGGGACAAATCACAAGTGATTGTATGAACTAACAATATATATTAATAATAATGATGAACTTTGCCCTTGAATGTATTTTTGTAATGAATTACAAATATATTTTATTTTCAGCATGAAGAAATGCATAAATCTAATATGTTTTTAATATTGTGAATCTACTGCATGTGTAAATGTACCTTATTATATACTTATTTCAGGATCTTTGAATGAATACATTATTCATTTGTAATTGGTAGGGGCAATGCTTGAATAAGGTGATATCTTTATATTTTTATTTTGGCTTTTTTTAGATTTTATTTGTAGGATTTTTTTTAAAAAAAAGGAAGGGGATGTTATGTCGTGATGCGTTAATTGCTATTTTGAATAACACATCACTCCTCGTTCCAAAAGCTTTCCCACGAAGTTTACAATCTTTTAGGATGGTTTGTAGTGGGATAAGTGGGGCAATAAAGCCATAAACTCATTGAATTTCTTGACATGATAACAGTTTGCGAGTCTTGTTGGCGACAACGCAACAGGAGGTCCCAGCAGTTCTTCCAAGAAAAAAGTCTGGAAGTCACATATTCTCAGGAGGATATGATTGGAAAGAAGAGATACATAAAAAATAGTTCGAACCTATCGCAGGAGTGAAAGGGAACCCCACGCAACACGTGACTTTACGTCACAACCAATTGTACAGCAAGTGCACGCCTACGAAGGGATGATGGGATGGATTTTCAACATAACAACTAGACTTTACTTCATTCCAACAAAAATCATGAAACATTAAGCACAAGAAAATAATTGGCTTAATCTCCCCCCCCCCCCCCAACGCTTCTGAGCGCGAAACTTTTACGCTCACATTCATACCCAAGACCCTCAACGATGTCTTCGATTCCTGCATCTTTGCCGATGTATGTCTTACTCTGAATGCCTGAGTCCCTCATCCATCCCCTTGTTTCGCCGGATAAACTTCCGCTGAGGTACAATTCCAGCGGCCGTGTTCCATTCACTCAACCTGGATGCCAGACTCATCCCTGATGTGCCCTTCCAGCGCCCGGATACTCATCGCTTATCTCCCTGCAGACCTGTACAGCTCTCACTCCAGTTGTAAACCCCTTCATCTACACTCCAAACTGTGAGTTTATATTTTTTAAATAGTTACTGAATATTAGGACAAAAAATTCCATTATTTTAATTGCCTCATTCCGAATATTTAAGGTTTTTTTTTTATTCGCCCTTATTCATTCATTGCCCTCCCCAAAAGAAATACAGCGATTTTTTGTTTTAAATATGATCGCAATTTAATTACTAGCTTGAATAAAATGTTTTCTTTTAATTACGAAATTTTGCCTTTTCTTTGAGTACACCTAGAGTCTATTTATAGTTTTTTTAGGGAAGGAATTATAGAATCTGGATGGTTTACGGTCGCAATAAACCTAGTTATCAAGATCACTTTACATTTAAAATCACAACGCAGGGTACTAACCACTACTTTATTTTAAGTCATAATAAATAATATCGCATTGCGACATATATATATATATATATATATATATATATATATATATTATATATTAATATATATATATATATATATATAATATATATATATATATATATATATATATATATATATATATTATATATATATATATATATATATATATATATATATATATAATAACAATTAGTTTTAGAATAGTGAAATAAATCATTAAATATATCCACTGAAGAACTTTCTCAAATTTATTTTGTGAAGGGAAATTGCAAAAAAAAATGAATTTTCCATTATTAATTCTGTCTGATGAACAAACAAAAAATGAAACCATTTAAATGTGACTTCATTTCTTGACATCATTAAATGATTGGTAGAAAACATTAAATAAAAAATGAAAATATTTTAATGGTTTAAAATAACATCATTAAATGATTAGCAAAAAAATTTAAACAGAACTTAGCGTTTTTGTTTAGTTCAATTTAAATAACCATTAGTTAAGCAAGATAAAAGTATATACATGCTCTTGCTAAGCTGTGCTTATTTTTGGCTGTTTGTTAATAATGATTTTGTGTTTTAGTAGTGACGCCGACGATGTTTTGTGGTGATTTTAATTCGAAAAGTCGATTGTGTCAGTAACTCCATTTTTTTTGCATGCAAAGCCCATAGAAACAACTCTCTTTTTCCAAATAACTGGGAAAACCAACGGAACTAGAAGAATGCTATACTCTGTTCTCAACGCTTCATGGGGTTTTATGTATGGGAACTGTGTTTATCCTCTTACTCTCTTAAATGCTATGTTTCCCGTTATAAAAGGCAATAAATAATGAAATAAGGCCAAATCGTTGCATTCTTGCACTAGTCAGACAAAATTTTAACAGACATTTTTAAATTAAAAAAATATATATATGTAGCGGTCATTAAAAATAATCTGATTAACACATTTTACTTTATAGGAAGATACAAGAAGGGAAAAAGTTGATTATTGGCTCAAATAAATTTATTGTGTAGGGGGGGGGGGGGGGTAGGTACATATATATTCCGGCTTGTGTGCAAATATTATGTAACAATTTACATGTTTTGAAGGAAAGATGTCCTACTTCATCAGAATAATATTATATACATCTGTCCATCTGTTTTGTTTTTGGAAGACCTATCTACTTTACCTTATTACAACGCCATTTTTTATTCAATTAATAAATGAGCTGCTTCGGTATCGATATTTTTGGAAAGCTTGAGCATTCTATTTTATAATATAAAAACTAGTGTTAAGAAAATTGAATGTCGAAATATGAAGAGGTAATTTTTTCTTTGAACCGATTCGATGACTCAATATCTCCATTATGCAGATAAATATTTATTGGTTATTGCTACACTTTCAATGATTACTTATTACAAAGCTGTTACTATGGTTTCAGATAAACGTATTCAATAAAAAATATACAAAGAAAACGTAAAAGTATACTTTCAATGGTAATATCTGCTATAAAAGGGACACCTTTGCCAACTTTTGAAATAAAAAAATTCTAACTAGTTGTTTTTTCATTAGATGGTTAGTTCATCAGGCTGATTTTTGGTTTATAGTTTGTGTGAGAAAACCTGCCAACAGCCATTATCTAAGAGTCATAGTGTCCATGTTTCCTTCTATAGACATCACATATTTTATACTTCCTACGAATTAAATTTTTTAAAACTTATTTTACTTAAAAATGTATAAACTTTTTAATAAATATATTTTTTTAGAGGGGGAGAGAGACAGAGAGAGGAGGGGTAGCTTTAAGCTCATAATCGTAAAAAATCTTACGTACCTTTCTGGCGAAATTTGTTTTGATAAAGGAAACACCACGATACTTTTATTTAAAAAATTTAAATATTTTTTAATATTTGGACATTTAAAGGAAATCTTTTATTACGGTGCATGAACAAAAGGTATTGACAAACGGTTTGCAGCAATCTCTTGCCAATAAGTTATTCTAACTATCCTATAAAAAATAACCTGCGTCAATAGGTGGGGTGGGGGACTAGCCAACTATCACGAAATTTCACCACAGAGGGAGGGGGTGTCAAAAAATCGACAAAATCGTGTCACGTGATTAATGACGACCCCTTGGAAGTAGGATAATACTTAAAATATAAATAACAAAGGAACTTATTTTGAATTTGTTCAAGACTTGAGCTTTTATTGTTATAGTAAGGGTCCCAAATTATTGAACAATAATCTATTATAGAAATGTACATAATTTTTCATAAAACGAAAATAGAAACAAATCATTAGTGAAAGTATGATGACCTTGATATTTTATCTTATCGAAAATTTATATTTTATTCGAAGCGTATAATAAGAGTGTTTGTACCGAAACGTTTTTCCAGATGACGTTTCCTTAATTAGTAATGTAAATGCAGCTTAATTAGTCCTAAAAAATTATTCGGGACAACAGTCTTCATTGGTCTTATAAGTTGTTTATTTAGATAAACTTAAGCAAAAAAAAACCTTTTTCGCGAGGTAAATTTTCTTACCAACAGTCGTTAATGAGTTAACATTCGATTCTAATTTTCGGAACTATTTCTCTACCTTCCGCGGAACAATATCACTCACCCCGATCACGTACCAAGGAAGGGTCACGTGATAGATGTGCTGCCCTACTTCGAGTCGTCTCATCATTCCAAGTACGATGTCGGGGCTCAATTAAACTGTCGGACCGTGGCACACTAAAACTGGTAACAAGGTCAGCCTGGCCCTACCACGAGTTGATGAAGGGGAGCCTCTGGAATTTTTTTTAAATATTATTTTGCTTAGAATTTCGGGATTCCTGGAATTAAGGTACACACTTGACCCAGTGACGTAGCCTTTTTTCATGAGCGACCAAGGCGAAATTGAATTTTTGTTCTCTTGTCTGTGTAGAAAAATACTTGTCCGTTCATATTATCAAATTACTTTACTTTATTTTTTTAAAAAAAATTATGTAATAACGAAGCCATTTATTTTCATCCTATTTATTTGGCCTTAGTTCTACATATTATAGTTTAAAATTTATTGAAACCGAATGACATACTAAAATTTCTGCACCGAACGAAATGGGCTAGTAGTAGTGTTGAAAGGTTAGTTTGAAGATGAATCCCCAGGTTAGTTTTATTGACCAGATTTGACAAATGTAGTAATTGACATCGAAAAGGGTGGTTAGATGCCGTTACAGGGTAAGCAGCTTTAGAGTAAAACATTCCATCACCATACTACAGCAGCAATATATAAATTTCCAATGCTGAATATTAATTAAAATAAGGTATCCCATCTTCAAAAATGAGATATTCTTCTTAAATAAGACAGTCCTCCTTTTCTTATAGTAAGAGTTTTAAGATATAGAAGTTGTGATTCTCTCAAAGAATAAACGTTATTTAAAAGGATTGATGGAAATATGAATCAACAATATGGTAATATTGATAATTTTAAATGCATTCAAAGACAATATTTAAATAAAAGTTAAAGACGTTAAACTTTTAAAAAGTGATAATTATTTTTTAAAAAATTGTCAAAAAGTTTTTTGAGACATAATAAAATGCATTAAAAAATATGTAAATATTTCAGTGCTTGAGATGCGATTGTTAAATATTTTTTAAAAGGTTTTGGGAGACATAAAAACGCGTTTAAGAAAAAGATGTAAAATATTCCAGTGCTTAAGACGTGCTTTATGTGCCCTGAAGGTGGATATTTTCTCTTAAATTAATAAGATACATATACTCCTCCAATGGGCATGTTTAGGGTCTTGAGTGGCCACAGGAATGTGGAATGAAAATATATTATTTCTCGAACCTCGATTGGTGAATCAACAACAATCGCATTGGTGGAAACAGAACAACAATCGAAGCACCAATCGCGGAAATTTAGGAATGAAAGCTAGAAAGAAATACGCCACCTAAAACATGTCAATTCTTATACTGTAGAGGTCTCTAAAAACCGTTGTCAGTATACTCAGTATCTTACTAAAAATAAGAACTACAAAGCCCGATTTTCAGAAAAAGAAAATATCATTGAAAGATCCCGAATAATAAAAAAACCTTTGTAATCAAACCACGCAACTGTGTACCTTATTATTACAGGACTACGTGAGCAGCTAATCGTGGGTGTAAATCCAAGAGTTAGGGTGCCCTAGTTTCTTTACATTTCGTAGAATTTTTAAGATGGACCGTGTGGCATAAAAACACCGGACAACAAGGTCCTGGAGAAATTAGTAAGATTTTAATATCTTCCGTTATTTTTAAAGAGTAGTTTTTCTCTTTATTGGTATTCAGAAATAACTCCCTTACAGTTGTTCTATTTATAGAGGTTTGTTCTATTAGATTTTTCAAACATACATAATTAAAAAAAATTAAATTTCCATACGTATTAATAATTCTCTACTTATATAATAATACAGTGGAGCTCCAGTTATCCAAACTCCAATTAGCCGAAACGTTGCTGATTATCAGAATTTCAGAAAAAAATTTCGACCCGTCCTATCTGTTACTTGTTATATGTCATGCCTAGTAATTTTTACGCAGTAAACTTTAAATATCTATATTTCACCATGACTTCTAAAGAAACCAACAACATGTTATCACACATCCCAACAATATATTAAGTAATTGACTGAAATTTACCCTTTTTTCCGAAACACACCAATTATCAGAATTTCTGATTATCCTAATGTGATTAGGACCCAATAGCTTCGGATGATTGGAGTTCTTCTGTATATTACAATACTTTACTAAATAATTTTAATTAGTTAGTGAAGTATTTATATACATTATATGTATCGAATAAGATAAGCTAAAGAAGTTTTTGAAGTTAATCAGATTGCAAGAATCTTGATCCTAAATAGCAAGTTACGCAATATTTTTTTTACCGTTAACACTAAAATATATACTAACTAAAATTTTATTCAATCGAGTTTCATTTCAAGTTTTGATCCTATCCGTTTATCCATTACAAAATTAAAATAAAAATTAGCTAAAATTTCTTATTAAAAAACATTTCCTTAAAGTATTCATTGACGGATGTGCTGTTTTAGTGTTTTATGTTACAAAAAGAGAAAAAGCACATGTCATCTGTCAAAAAAATAATATAGCATTGTTTGTTGGAAAAAAAACCCCAGTTTTTTTTCCATTTTAAAGAACTGGTTGAAAAGAACAGTTTAGAATCTATCTTGAAATTACATCTAGCACAGACATTAGGTTTGCACGCTAGAAGAAAGAACATTTATGGTGAAAGTTAAACGCCTTTTTTCTCGGAAAGCTAAGAACAAGAATACATAGTACAAAATAGTTTTTTTTGCCTTAATGATAAAAATGAAGCCCCATGTTTTTACTAACATTGCACATGGCATCGGATTTTCATTGAACTTGTTTTAAGGAATGGTATTAAAAAAAACGACCTCGCTTAGGTTTTCCTGTTAAAAAAGTTACCAAGAAATTAAAAATATCAGTTTTATTAGTTTTGGGCTTAATTGACATTAGTAGATTTGATCTAAATTATTTGTGAACATTTTTTAAAAAAGAAAATAAAGTGCCAAAAATGTATAGGAATATAATATATATCTTTGCGTAAAAGTATTACATAAACTATATAACTATAAAAAATACATTAAATTATATTAATTATATTATTTTAATACGTTTCTGATATATTGATCAAACTTAAATTTTGCTTAAACAAATTAAAACTATATTTTGAATATTTTTTAAAGATGAAATGATAGTAAAATAATGAAAATTTCAGATTTTTGCTATTACAAATCTATGCGTGACATAAACCAAAATAATGAAGAGATTTGGAACACCAGAATTTGCTGCTGCCATCTATGAAATAGTTTACGATTCGTTTATTGATACCGTATTTTTAAAAGTATATTTATTGCATAAACAGTTAACAATTCACAATTTTTTTTTATTCAATGAAATATGAAGGATGCAACAAAACAAAGTTTTGAAACTTAATAAGGTGCTAAAAATATTTGTTTTATAGCATTTACAATTTGTTATTGAAGGTCATATCATGGGAATTTTTATTAATAGTATACCAATGTGACTTTTCACATTTTTAAAGCATAGTTAATTCCGTTTACAAACCTACCTGCAAAATTTTTATTACCATTACCAATATTAAATATCTGGAATTTTTTTTCTCAAACTTGCTAAGTATGTTTCGCGGCACTTGACTGTGGTTCTAAATTAGGACTCCCGTCACCAAAAGCCCTCGTTTAGCCCTATAGTGCGAAAACAATTCAACCTAACTTGAACAAGTATGTCTCTAAATGATGATAAAGTGTACATTTTAAAAGTAAAATTTCTGAAATGTTTTGGTCTAAGCCAATTTGGAAACATGAGACTTGGCAAATGTTCTGAGGGGCTGGGGAGCCCAGTCGGTTAAGGCGTTCAGACGTTTCCGCCTTGCATGCGGAAGATCCCAGGCATCACCAAAATAACTGCCGACCTATAAACGCCCGTGTAGACAAATATGCCCGACAAATAATACCCCGTGTTGGGAGGGGTTGCACGTTAAATATGCTCCTAAGTCCTAACGCTGCGTACGATGTCGTCCTTAACGGTTGTGTTCGGTGCCTACTCAGGTGTCGGCTTGTCACTTGACTGTGGTTCTAAATTACGACGCCCGCCTCCAATAGCCCTCATGTAGCTCTAGTGCGACGATTTTTCAAACTAAACTAAACAAATGTCCTGGGGTCAATGAGAAGGGAAATTATTACGACTAATGAAACTGTTAAATAGTCTTGAAACGCATCCAAACTTCTGAGCAAAAGTAATAATAAAAATTTGGAGTAAAGGGGTCAACACACTTCTCCCTGTAAAATGTAGATTGACATTATTTTGCAGCTGATAGAAAAGGCAACACCCTTCATTGTAGTAACCCTAATGAGCCATGGATTAGTAGAACATAAAATTACCTAGAACTAGTGAAACCTTAGATGAGTGAAACGATAGTTTGATAAATTTTTTTTGTGTTTTCAGGTGAATAACATCGAATGACGTTATGTAAGAAGAAAGTGTGATACATATGTTCTTTTGAACGAACAGTTCATGCTCTCTTTAAGAAATTGATTTCTTTTATTCTATAAAAATGATCATATAGTTTGATTTTTCAAGTGGCATGTTGTTTGTTACATAATTTGCGATTCTCAACAGTTCGAAAAAACAATTCTTCGTCATTTCAAACTACAATCAAAAAGAGAAAATCGCTCGATCTGGCATTTAACGCAACTTTGGTTGATTAAATTAACGTCACACTAAAGCTTTAGGATCAAGCCAGAATCAACGACTCATTTGTTTGAGTTGAATTAACGTCGCACTAGAGCTACATGAGGGTTATTGGTGACATGCATCGTAATTTAGAACCATAATCAAGTGACGAGCCGTAGTTAGGAAGTTCCGAACTGTGTACGCAGTGTCGTGAATTCGAAGCGTATTTAACGTGCACTCCCGCTACACGGGGTATTATTCGTCGGACATTTTAGCTACATAGACCATTTATAGGTCGGCAGTTACTTTGGCAATGCCCGGGCTCGAACCTGGGACTTTCTGCTGTAAGGCAATCGCTTTACCGAATGGCTCCCCATCAACTCCTTAACTACCTTTCTTGCATAGACAAAGTGAAAAATCTTTCGTACAACGGATGAAATTACATTTTTTCTTTCCAAGCAGGTTTTAAATTATTAGGTGTTATTTTCGAACTTATCCAAAGAAAATCGCTCCATGACGTGCTAAGATCCATTTTTATTCGCTTCATTTTACCATCAACATAGAATCGCAATATGATAGGAATGGAAAATATAAAAGAAAATATTTTCACGAAAAGTGCTTTGTAAAATTGAAGATTTAAGTAGTTATAGCGGCCTAGATTCAGAATAAGGATTAAGAAATGGCATTTTGTTGACTTCCAAATTATTCCATTTGTAATATAAATCGAGAAATGCATTTGTTAAAATAAATTAAACTGCAAAAAAAGTTTTGCTTGTATTGGTTTAAGTTTAGCTGGAATTACATAAAAAAAGTTAATTAAAGTAACAAAACATTAACGCATTGCGTGCCAGGCTATATGTATAATTTTTTTAAAAAATTAGTTTGATTAAAAAAAAATTTAAAGTAAACTAAAAATGAAAAAGTAAATAATGACATAGGGGAGAGCGGGGCTAAACCGTACACCCATTTTTTTTGGCCTAGATTTCAAGCTAGACGATTCCGTCAAGTGCTATAGTCTAGAGGCAGATCGCGCAAGTTTACAGTATAAATATCGTTTCGCTATGCGTATGAGTATCAGAGTCTCAATAAAAGAAACTGTTTTTACTCGTTTTCTTATAATTTTCGTCCAGTACTAAATAAAAGGTAAGTGAAGAATCTTTTCTTGTATGCTAGTAAATGTTAGATCACAATAAACTACTTCTCTTAAGCTCTCTTTTGTTTGTTAGCGATGATTGGTTAAGTGATAGAATTTAAGGTTATTTTAATATATTGAAGCGAGGTACAGATTGGGGCTAAACCGTACAGAAGTGTACGGTTTAGCCCCAAATGGTTCTCTATATTGCAACATACCTGCATCGATTGTAACTTACGCGGAAAGTATAGCTGGCCTAGCAAAAATGTTAAAGTTTTATATTTCTTCTTAACAATTTTTTCAAAGCCCCCAAATAAAGCACAACTGGAAGAGTCAGCTAAAGTAAAAGAGCTGAAGGAAAAAATTCAACAACTGCAGGGAAAGATAAAAGCTGAAAAGGTAGGGCAGAAAAATTCAAAACAAGTGAACTTGGGACTCAAAAGTAAAGCCAAAGCGAATCCTAAACCCAAGAAAACAATTTCTAAAACAACAGTATCTAAATTTCTAAAATTTTCTAAATTTATAAGACTTTCTAAATTTCTAAAATTTTACAATTGTAATACTATACAGTTTTTTAGTTACGACCTTTATTAGTAATAAAAAGTTTTTTTTTAATCACCACTTTTTATATATAAAAAGTAGAAAAGTTCCAAAATCTTTATGTAGGATCAGTAGCCGAATAATCAAATTATAAAATGGGCTCTAACCATGGAATCTTAAATATTCCTTTTTTACTAGATAGGTAGGTGACCTGAGGGTTCTATTTTTCATACTTTTTGTCCGTCTATCTGTACGTCTGGACGGACATCTGTCTACCGACGAGTTACCATTGAATTAGCATTGAAATTTAGTCATTTAAAACGCAGTTTGAGTTTTAACAAGAAGTTCATAAAGAACTAAAATAGCCTACTTTCCTGTTACTTAAATACTTACTGAAGTTCTAATCGGGAAAAAAACTAGGTTCCTAAAGTAAATATCATCAACAGCCGTTTCTACACTAGATTTATACACATTAGAAAAAAAAATCGAAACACAGCACCCAGCTATAATTTAAACTTCTAAAAGCCAAAATCAACTATTTTCCTTAATATTCGTTCGCAAATTAATTAAATATTATTTATCATATGCTCGTGATTTATTTGTAGTTCGAAGAATAAATATTTATTAATAACAAAAGTAATGAAACTACTCCGAACTGCATTAAAAAACAAGAAATATAAATTAAAACTAAGCATAATTGCATGCAAAAGTATGCCTTGCCGCTTTCTTGGTAGATAATTAATGAATAATCAAAGAATCAAATTGTTCTACATTTTATGACGTCATTCCAAACTGATTCATGAAAATATTATTTTGCTTCAAATATGTTTAAATAAAGTTTCTCATGCCATTGTTGATTTGGCAACAGTGATTTAAATGACTCAAAATTGAATTTCAATGCTAATTCAATGGGAAATTCGCCGACAGATAGTAGATTTATGTCCGTCCGGACGTACAGACAGACGGACAAAAAGTATGAAAGTTGGGTATCTGAGGTCATAGCTTTCTAACAAAAAAAGAATTTTTAAGATCCGATGATTAGAACCGATTTTGGAAGGGGGGTACAGACAGACAGAAAAACGGACAGACAGGCGGACAGACAGACGGACAGACATACGAACAGACAGACAGATGGACAGACAGACAGATGGACATCAACCGCATTTCAATACCTACAGTGATTTAAATGACTCAAAATTGAATTTCAATGCTAATTCAATGGGAAATTCGTCGACAGATAGTAGATTTATGTCCGTCCGGACGTACAGACAGACGGACAAAAAGTATGAAAGTTGGGTATCTGAGGTCATAGCTTTCTAACAAAAAAAGAATTTTTAAGATCCGATGATTAGAACCGATTTTGGAAGGGGGGTACAGACAGACAGAAAAACGGACAGACAGGCGGACAGACAGACATACGAACAGACAGACAGATGGACATCAACCGCATTTCAATACCTACAGTGATTTAAATGACTCAAAATTGAATTTCAATGCTAATTCAATGGGAAATTCGTTGACAGATAGTAGATTTATGTCCGTCCGGACGTACAGACAGACGGACAAAAAGTATGAAAGTTGGGTATCTGAGGTCATAGCTTTCTAACAAAAAAAGAATTTTTAAGATCCGATGATTAGAACCGATTTTGGAAGGGGGTACGGACGGACAGACAGACAGACGGACATCGACCGCATGTCAATACCTACTTTTTCATTTTTTTAATTCTTTCGAATTAAAAAAAGAAAAGTAGGCTAAAAATATTGCAAAAAAATCTTCCTCGTGAATTATATTTCCTTTTTTTTTTAAAAAATGTATTCAATGGTCATTTCGATTTTCCGTTTTAGCTTCCACACTACGTTTATAACGTAAAAAGTGGAAGGTTTTATAATCGTTCAGTCCGTCTGTCCGTCCGTCACCCACTTTCACAGAAAGAACCACAAGTCCCACAGACAAGTGGGATACGTCATTTTGAAGCAAAAAATCAGATTAGGCTACATTCCAAATTTCATTAAAAAATTTAAATTAGAAGTTTATTTAAAATTTAAATAACTAAAAATTTAATCTACATGAAATAACATGCAAATTCCATTTTTATTCAATATTTCCATTTCGTTAAACGTACGAGAAACTTTATTTGAAAAAAAAAATATTTATTTATGTGATATAATTCAGTTTGGATTGTTGTAATATCACAATAGAGTTGTTTTGATGGTTCATTATATATGTATGAAGAAAGATGCATAGAAAATTCCTACTTGGCATAAAAATGTGCAGGAATGTGCGAGGAATATTACATATTTATTCTTTGAAATATAAATTAATTTTTGCAAACGATAAGTAATAATTATTGAATTTTCAAAATAAAATAAATGAAACTAGCCAAATTTGGCGTGTAAATGTTTAATATAGAATTAATGTTGTGTTTGGCGCGTTTATTCCTGTTAAACACAAATGTGTGGAAGCGGGTTAAGTGACAGATTCTGTTACAAACCTACTTGTTTTAATTTCATTTGCAGTTGTTTAACTTGATTTTTATGTGTTGCTTTTAATGGTTCAAATGGTTTATAAAAGTCGGTTATCATTTTACATGTGAAGTAGCGAGAGTAATCCACTCTGATCAACGTAAAAAAGTTGGTGAATTTGACATTTTGTGATAATCGGACCACTTAAACCACATCATTGTTTAAGTGCAGAGGACTATATGCTGTTACAGATTAGCCAGCACTAAAAATAATGAGCTACTTTCTTTTCTAAGTTAGCGCTAATTATAGTTTTAACTGTAGATAGTTTTTCCAAACTGCTTAACAAGGGAAAACACATTCAATAAATCATTGTTTTTTTAACACTTTTTATTTAAAAGTATAATTTTTAATTAAAAAAAATAGTAACATCATTTATCAACCTAATTACTTTTGCATAAAAATCAAACAAAACTTTTACAATAAAAAAAATACCATAAAGATAAAATTATGTGAAATTAACTCTATTTACAGCCTCTGCCTTTTGATTTTGTAATATTTCCGATTTGCAATATTATCTATGATGTACTATGTCTAGAAATTTATAACTTCACGAGGACTGCGGTATTTTGAATGCTGAAGCCCAAGCCAGATTGGGAGTCCTCGACAATGTCAAAGACTAAAATTTAACTGATTACTATATTTTTTTTATAAAACTGTAGAATAAATTTTTGTGAACAACCAAACCAGCTTCACTTGTTCTTTTTTACTTAAAAAAACAAGAAATTTTTCAAAGTAAATTTGGAAGGGGGAAGCTGTTAATAATACAATTAAAATTTTAAAATAAATAGCGGATTGAGAGAAATATCCATACTTTCAACAAAACACCCATGTAAATGTGTCCCCCACCCATGTGTTCATGTAAATAAATATAAAAATTTTATTCAGAAATATATTTTGTGTTAGTTATGTGTGAATATAAACTTTTAAAGTAAACACTTAAAAACACAAATTAAGGTGAAATATTTAATCATTAGATTAAGAAGAAGTATAATTTGGCTGAATACAGATTCACATATATAAATGAACAAAATAAAATTTCAATAATTTAATGCATAGGCGGCGAAACGGAATAGATGTTAAGTTCACTGTTTGACAGGCTGAATGTATTTTTTAATGTAACTTTCAATATTATCGACAGATCCTTGGTGACAATGGATGTACATCAAAAGCGACAATGCATAAGATGGTACGTTCTCGTCAGGACTCATCCGCAACAAGCTTTCTAAGGCCTTTGACCACTCTTCTCTCATGGCATAGGCCACTGCCAAGTTGTAATGGCTGATGAAATAGCCAGTGGCTATCGAGTCGGGATACCACTTAGGAAGATTGCCAACGAGCCGGCTGCCATCAAGGTTCTCAATGTACTTCAGGTCGAATCGGCTCTGATGCTTCAGAGAGTTCTCCGTGGTGTTGGCGACGGGAATGGTGAGCTCTAAAGGACAGTTGAAGTCGTAGGAGTCTAGATTGAAGTTGTCCACTGCATTGGTGATTTTGTCCATGATGAGCATCGCCTCTCCAGCATACATGTGGGCGAAGAATTTGTGAGCGGCACTCATCATGGGCTGTAGCTGGATCATGTCCGTGTACTGGAGGACCAACAGGACATCGCCCAAGCACAGGGCTACATAAGCACATGCAACGATTATGCTGTTGCGCAGGTACATGACATCACAGTCCTGGATGCTGTTAGAGGGAAGGACTGCGATGGTTTTGTACTCTGGCTCCGGTTCGTCCTCAGGTGGATTGTTGACTTCCGATCTCCCTTCTCTGTACGAGTACTCACCAACGAGAAATAAGGCGTTCTTCAGACACAGCATGGCAAACTGCATGCTCGGTGTCTCTTTTGTACTGGACTTTGACTCATCGTTCGGTAGCTTCTCTGAAGCAGAATTCATTATTACTTTGCGGTAGGTGCCTGACCCAATTATGGACTTGACAAAAGGCTTTCCTTTGTACTCCAGGTATTCCTCTAGGCAGTCGGGTTTGTAGAGCTGTATACAACACTCGGCTATGCGTAACCAGAGACGGGGGTTGGAGTGGAAAGACTTAACAGCTTCCACAAAGCAGTCAAAAGCCTTGTTGAACTTCTTTGCCTGGAAGAACTGCATTCCCAAGTTGTACATCAGCTGGTGCCTTGTTGATAGGCTCATTTGGTGGAGGGAACGACAGTTCAACTTGTTGTCTGATGTGGTGCTAGCCTTACTGGTAATTGCTTTAATTTCACTTTCAAATGCCTGCAATGCTTGTTCCATGTAAAATGCTCCCAGGTTAGGTTTGCCCATGTAGAAGTGAATACAGCCAACATTGTTGTAGAATATGGCTGGTAGACAGTCTCCAGTTTCTTTAAAGTATTTTGAAATGTCTTCAGGCAGAGTGACAGAGTTCAGCAGCTTCAGAGCTTTTCGGTAGTTTCCCCGCTGGTATTCAAGCTGGCTCTTTAAGTAGAAAGCTGGAATGTTTTGGACATTGGAACCAGAAGACATCAAGTTCTTGATTTCTCGCTTGCAAGCTTTAGATGTTTTCCTCATTGCATAACACCTGGCTTTACATAACTGTAACTTACGTTTAATGGCTTCAGTCACAATGTCATTGGAGTCATCTTTAGAGTTATCTTTGTCTTTCTGATTTGTCGAGGTGCAACTTTTGCTACCTCCAAACATCATACCTTCAAGATAACCAATTAAATATGATGCTTTGTCTAGTTTGCTTATGCTAAGATAACACTCTAATAAAAGGAAGCAGATATTTCTTGCCAAAGTTTCCTCTAATGGTTCAATATATTGAAATACCTTATCTAGTATAGAAATGGCTGCATAATATTGATGAAGATGAAACTGCACAACAGCTTGATTGTACAGAACAACACAGTTGTCTACATCATCAAGAGTTTCAAGATCATTTACATCAATGTGAGCCTGCTTACATATCTCTACCATGTTCCTATTGAACTGCTCAGTTTTCTTACAATTTGAAAGGTAGAATTCCACAACCGAAGTATTGTGAAATACTTTAGAATCCAGTGGTCTTTTCGACAAAAGCTTTTTCATTGAACTCAAGCTCTGTCCGTACTTCTGATTTTCAAATTCCTGCAACGCCTGGGCAGACATTTCACGATCAGCATCAGGAACTGATTGATAGTTGAAGCCATCACATGAACTTTTTCTTGCGTCGTTTTTGTCGTCACACATCTTTTACTCACAGACTATACCTTTCACTGAAGAAATGATAACCTATAAAAAATAATAATAACGTCTTACATAAAATCTGCAATAATAAAATTTTTGCTAAAAATAAGTTACATTAACCAAAAAAATTATAGTTAAAATAATTTATCAATTTCAAATTCATATAAGTCATAATTGCATATTTTAATACTATCAGTAGTTCAGCACTTTTAATAGCAGTTCTGTTAACCCCTTGGAATCAGGTTTCAAGTTGGCTAATAAATTCTATCACAATAAGGTTTTATTTTTTATTGAATGATATGTGTACATTTTATAGTCCTTTAAAAGATACAATATTTAATGGGGTGGTAAGTTAGATGGTGAATTGTGAGAAACCATTATTTATACTGCAAACAAATTATGACTTTATTGTAGGCATACGGCTAAATGCTTTCAGAAAATTCTTCTAATTAAATAAAATATATTTATTTACAAGTAGATATATTAATAAATGTTAATTTGTTGTATGCACCTGCTTTAAACCTGGTTGTTTTTTCAGTATTTTTTTTTTTTAAAGTTACATATAGTTAAAATATGACAAAATACATACTAATAATCTTAAATTATAATTCAGAATAAAAAGAGTTTAAACTTGAATAGTGTTTACTGAAGTTTGTTAATTAAAAAAATCATTATTTAAATCAAAGTAATCAATTCTTAATATTAATTTTTTGGCATGTTTTAAATAAAATGTTTGTGTAATGTTTGATAAATTGCTATTAATATTTTTTATCATAAAAGTTTCTGATCACTTTTCAAAATTAATGTAACAACAGTATTCTTTTATTATCTAGTTACACAATACTTACATTGAAAAATCTATCTTATTATTGATAAGATGTGTTCCTGTAGGAAATCTATCTTGTCTGAAAACTTAACAGAATGATACAGGAAGTTAATTTTTATTTGAGTTTCTGCACTTTGTTAAAGTCATTTGAATATTCTATCACAGATTTAACAATAACTTGCGAAATTCTGTCTTCATTGAAATAATAAGTAAGTACTGTTTATTGCAAAATTTAATTTGAATCATAATATCAATTTAAGAGTGAATTGCAGTTTAGAAGATCATTTGTTAGCTTTGAATTCTGCACTTCTTTCATGTCTCTGTCAACATGCATGATTTCCTCGACTCAAAAGATTATTTTATTTAGCATTTATGCTGCAATAAAGACCTGAATGGCTCATTGCATTTTATTATAATTTAAATTGATGAGGCAACGACTTTGAAATATAAAGAAATAAAGATATTACATTAGTAATGCTTTCTGGTATCTTTTACAGATTGGCAAACCAACTATACAACTAACTGTCCAGTTACTTATGACTTAAATTAATATAAATTATTACTATTTCAATTCAAAGTTTTATATTGATTTCATTCGTCAATAATTGGCATTTGGTTATAGTTGGCATGTTTTACAGGTGCAGAAATGTTTTTTTCAATTTGCCATCCGTTGAAATTCTCCCAAATTTTACTATATTTAAGACTAACATAAATTGTTTACCTTAGGTATAGAAATTTACGATATCGGATGTTAGTGCTTGTGAACAAAAAAAGCTGAATCCAAACCAAATGCTTGGTTTGAAAAAAAAAGCTGAACTAAGTTGACGATAAAATTTAAATTTAACATTATCACGACAAGATAAATTTTAAATAATTATATAATACTATACTACTAATGTACTTTTAATATCTTTTTAAATACTTAAAATAAGTACATTTTTTTTATTTATGGTGTTTGGGGAGAGGTCACATTCATCAAATTTATCTATGAAACATGTTTTTACTGTTCTTCATTTGGTATATTACTTCAAGTTTTGGCAGTTTCATAAGGCTGAAATTTTAGGCACAGGTTTACAAAAAAAAATTTGACTGCTTTTTGGATTGAAATCCTAACTTTTGGTTTTATTGTTAAGAACAAAATTCAAGCACTTTCCAAAAATTCAAGACTAGAAATTTACATAGCAACATAAACTAATATTAAAGCGTGTATTACACGACACTCCATTTAAAAAAGAAAAAAAACTAAAAATTATCTAAAACCCCAGTATATGCGAACTAGAAAAAAAGGTTCAAATGTAAACAAAAAGTATTTTAACATTCTCTGTTCTTGTGATCACTACTCAAGGACGCCGCGAGTAGGACACTTGATCGAAAAATATCTGGTCGTCCGACTTGGCCTGAACCGAGCTACAAAAGTAACGAGATAATCTTCCATCACGCAGAGCCAGAGAACTGACAATCATTCTGATGCATGTGACGTCATTGTAGATTTTGTGAAAATTACTGGGCAGCAAAATAAGCAAATCAGGTAAGCATTATTGGACTCCTCTCTAATGGGAGATTGCACTGGCTGGCGGATGCGATCAACGCCCGATGACATGCTGAATTTAGGAGGCAAAAGCGGTACGCTATTTGGGTTTGTTAGAGCAAAAAAGTAAATTAACGATAGGTTTTAGTTTTAAAACAGAAAACGAACGGCTGGTCAGGGAAATTTGTAATAAATTGTTAAAATCGAAAACAATTGAATATTTTCCACAAAATTTCCCCAGATGGCTAAAATTTCCCCCGATCTAGGATCGCCGGATCGGACATATTCTGCATCCCTGGTTTTTACAATTTAAAATTTAAATTTAACAGAAAAAATTAGAATTTTTTTTCATTAAAACCAATGTTTAAAAAGAGAAATACACAGTTCATTAATCAAAACTTAATTATTTAAGTTTTTTTTCTCTTGAGTTATTTTTCCTATTTTTTTTTTCACAGAGTAAGAAACAAATCTGTACTCAACAGAGGCACTGTGTAAAATAAGAAAGTGTGTGAAAATATTGTCTTCATCTGTCGAATTTCTATAATAAAACAACACTTAACATATTCTTGAAAATCAATGCAAGGAATACATAAATTGGTAATGGAGTTTTACAAGAAATCCATAGAAAAAATATGCAAAATCAAGTGCATTTGCCTGCAGAAGTTGTTTATAATCAGTACTACAAGAATGGAATTTTGTAATGTAATTTCATTTTATCTATATCACTTTAGAAAAATTATAGCAATAAGTCTAAGCTAGAAAATTACTTTATTAGCAGACTGAAATTTCCGGTTTGAAGTAACTTTTTAATGCAACAGACCTTTTCAATTTTGTCAAATTAAAGGCTGTAATTTAAATAAAAAGGCATATAAGTTAAACAAAAAAATAGTTCATCTAGATTTTCCACTAAGCTAACTAAAATCAACAAAACAAAGAGACACTACTGCAACTTTCCCCCGAACTAGCAAATATTATGTGGCGGTAAAGTTTAGTTGAATGATCTGTCTTGAACAAAAACTTAATGGGTAGCTAGCTGCAGTTATGCTGTAAACTAGCAAACATTATGAGAATTCAACATTGCATCTCTTGACAAAAACTCCATTACAGTCTCATTGGAGTCATTTGTTACTGCACACAGAAATATAAAATGTTAATTGTGTTTGGAAGTTTTCTGTTCTACAGGGTTCCCACTCTTACTTCAAAATAAAAATCAAGTAGTTTTTAAGGACTTTTCAAGGACTCCCAAAAACTTTTTCAAGAAGCCTTAATCATTATTAACGATTATTTATGAAACGGCAAATCTTAATTTTAAAAGCAGATATTTTAAGGCGACAAAAGATGCATCCATAACAAAGAATAATAATAAAAAAAACGCGTCTGCAATTGTAACATTAAAATAGTGTTGGAAATATCGCCAACGTCAGGAGTTTTGGCTACACAGAAGGATTTGGCGAAAATATAACTGGTTAGTAAGCATCGTTTTGTAGAATGCCGAAGTGCTATGTGTGCCATTTAGTGCCGACTTGGCACTGTTTTAAGAAATGACTTCTTGAAATTTGAATGTCGGGAACGAAGAAAAACAAGGACATTTCAACGATTTTCAAAATTAAGGAGTATGTGAAATCGAAAATAAAAATCAAGGACTTTTTAACGATTTTTGGTAAAAAAACAAGGAGTATAAAAGCTTCCTTGAAATTGAAAATAAAAATCAAAGACTTCTTTTTATCCTAATATTCTAAATAGTTACAATGACTAAGATTTAAATAGTTGTATTTAATAATAACATGCACTTTTATACTTACCAATAAAGATAACTCGAATGAGGATCTGGAGACCAAAATTCTTCAAAGTATTCAATGTTGCACTTTCAGGGAACCTGAAACAGTAGAAATGCTGCAAATTGGAACAAAATAGCATAACCTTTCCATTTAAATGTGTACTTTCACTTGGGGATATACTAAGACTGCTTTTTAATTCGTTATATATACACATTGAATGTAAAAAAGAATTCATACAATGAGATATATAAAATGGGCAATATCCCAGGCATTTGCCCAAAGCATTTTTAAATGCCTACAATAAGGGCCTTTATGCATATACATGAGTTCAGTTTCACTTTGACACCAATTTTAATGTTAAGAAATATTAATGCTTTTATACATTTTTATCGTAGTTACAATTTTATGTCGAATTTTTTTTAAATGAAAAATCTACTAACTAATAAACAAGATATATAAAGTTAAAGTTGTGTTATAGAAATTTAATTTTTTATGCAACTGCTTCCTGCAGCAACTTCTACTTGATACTAACAGCGACTAATAAATAAAAAAAAGTATTTGTACAGTAATAGATTTATTATCCTCACGTTTCTGAAGTTTTTGATTAAATGCTGAAATTGTTCATGAAATATTTCTATTCCTAATTGCAGATTTTGAATACTCGAAAGTTTAAAAATTGTTATACTTTGTGGTCCTTTTAAGGGGATCTCGTATACAATTAACCTCTCTGTGAATATGGTAGTTTTTCAAGATTACCTAACCCAAATGGATTTCTCTGGATCTTTTACAAACTAGATAAATTTGTGAAATACAAAAATAAAATGCAATAAAATATTTTCTGTTTCCATAAGTTATTTCAAAAACAGTTAAAATGAGCCTGAGATGTCCTGTGGTGATATTTTGCAAATATGCATTCCTACAGTTGCCGACTTTTTATTTTTGTGATAAGTTGAGTTTTTACAATGGATTTGAACAGGTTAATTACTATTAGGTATAGTTTAGTTTATATATGTTAAATATAAGTCTACTTTACTATACATTTTAAGCCATGGACATAAGATACATGAAATGAATGCTCATGAGTAAAAAAATACTTGGTACCCTTAAATAGAAACTAATTGGGTAATAGTTGAAAAAAAAATATTCTCTTAAAATTTTGCGATTTGTCAATTTTTTGTGTGTGGGCAAACTGTCAATGCAAGGTAATTTCTAGTTTTACTACTAACTCATTAAGCGTGTCACCTTATAAAGCTCTGTTAGTTCATGTTTTCATAGATAATTATTTCTGTAAAAATAAAGATACTAATGTATTGGTGTTTAGGAATTACAACAATCGTAAAACAAGCTTTTTTTGTTAGTTTATTACTTGCAATGCTTTGAACAAAGGTTATAAAACACCAGCTCAGAGGAATTAACCCTCAATTTTATCTGGCATAGTGAATAATACCGATCCTTTGGTTAGCTACCCAACTTTATTTCAACACAGAATTTATCGGAAAACTTATCTTAACATTGAAATATGGCAGTTTACTAATAAACAGGACTAAACTACTAAAAAAACTATGGTTTATATATAGAACCTTGAACACAATAGCAAAAATTTAACCAAAAAGAATCCCTACAAGGGGACTCAACATGTTGTTCTTGCTATAAAATGTATTAACTTATACTATTAATGAAAATATTTAAAATTATATCTATCTGAAACTGTTTTATACAATCAGAAAGAGCAATCAAAAAGCGAAATCAGAAATTACTGCTGTAAGCTTTAATGTTATATTTTACCATAGCGTAAATTTTCAGGACACAAAATTATATTCCATTGTAAACATTTCTCTAATAACTTTCAGCTTTTCTTTATCATGTTTCATAAACAAGGCTTTCTTAGGTCATAAATCATATTGTTACAAATACTTTTTACACACAGTGTATTTACTAATAAGTATCAGGTATATGTCATTTTTGTTTGCGATAGCGAAACCTTTTTTAAAGTAAACTATTTAATGCCCTTAAAGTAAAAGACACATTGTAGTATGAAGTAAGATTAAGTAGTAGACCATTGATTAATCAAAACTTTTAATACTTTACTTTTAATTTAATTGCAAAAACTGCAAATTTTGCCGCAGCTACATGTAAACACAACAAAGTTTGTTGTTTCACTTCAGTCTTCAGTTGTCAAATCGTTGTAATTTGCAAAAAAAGAAAACAAAACGTTTAGAAAAAATTAATTAAGTTCTCCAAGTAAAATGCAGCTCCAAATCAGTTATTGTTTTTTTTTTTAAAACTCTACATATTTATTAAAATTTAAATTTCTAGGTTTAAAAATTTACTAGCGTGAAAAATGCTTAAGGCTGTGTTAAAACTTATAATAGAAATAAAACAAAGCAGCCGATTGGCCCCTTAAAAGTTAAAACAATAATAAAAGCGATATATAAAATTTTCTAATTAAATTTTAATTTATTTAGATAAAACAACAACAGAAAAATACAATTTTATTAAAAATGATTTAACAGTTGTCCTTAGTTTTACTTTACTGTGGACAGATTCTTTTCTTCAAAGCTACGTCCTCTACCATATCAGAATTGTCTCTGGGAACCCGAACGAATAAACAATTCAAGTAATACGAAACATTGTTCATGACGAATTGATAAAATACCAACGATGTCTAAGTGCCATAAAGACGGTGCAAGTGATTGATTTGCCATGTAACTATTGTGATCAGCCAATCGAAGATACTGGATTGGAACTAAAATGCAACCATTTATTTCTTGCTGAATCTATATATATAAAATGCAAAGTCCTGATTGACTCATTCATTCCATAGATATAGAAAGCGCAATCCCCGTACAACGCAATACAAATCCCGCGATTGTGTGATGAATCCGCTTTTCGCCGTTTTCGCAATGCATCACGGGATACTGGTTGGCAAAAAACTGCTTTTGCCGAAGAGTTACATGCAATAAAAATTACATTTTTAAAATGCTTCTTCTATGAATAAATACCTCATATCTACCGGAAATTATCAAAACATATCCAGTGATAAAATTATGCTAGCAAAACTGGCAAAAAGTTTTAATTGGTTAATATTTAATATATATTTTTTATTAGTCGAATTTATCTCATGGTGCCATCTGGTGGCTTATAGCACGCCATGGGCGAGTGGGGCGAGCGGAATGTTTTGGTTTGCGAACTGCCTTATGGGAGGAAAAGTGGCTTCACCTTTTCCCCTAGGGGCAGATCTGCTACTCTTTCTATATCTATGATTCATTCATTCACGCCCAACCGAAACTGCTGGACGTACAGCTACCAAATTTTAGGAAAAAATTCTTTTTATATCGTACCCCAAACGGATCTAATAGAGCAAAACGTGAGTTGATTTTTCCATAGGAAAAGCCTTGTTAATTGTTATAAATTTTTAATTTGTACTTTTCGTTTTCTAATTTGAAAGAAATTTCAGCGCGTTCAGCGTAAGCAAAAATTAAGTATAATTACGTAAGCACGTGAGTTTATTTTGTAGGATTGTATTTTTGAATATCATATTTATTTTAATAATTTAAAACCTTTATTTTTTGATTGAATCAGATTTGAATGAATATTTCAGTGTAAATAAAGAGTTTGTACTCCAACCATTCAAGATGATACATATCTGTCTTGTTTTTACAGGGTATTACTTATTTTCGTACTGAAGCTGATTCACTGGTCGCGGGTGGTGGCGTAACATCTTTTTGCGTTTCTACTGACCTTTCCTCATAATCCGTTTAACTTTTTCCAACATCAGTATTTGCTTTATGCTGATTTCCATAAAACTTACGTTTTTTACTACTTTTTCTCCCCAAAGAACCCATTTTTCAATCAAAGTATTTCAATTTAAAAAAAAAAAGCAAGCGCATGTGTTCAGTTTATTAAAAACAAACAATTCAGCTCTAGAGTATGGTTACAGTTAACTAGTTTGTGTAACCGTGTATGTAATAATAAATGTTTTTACTTTATAAAAAATAATTAAATATTTATTCAAAGTTTTATTTCTAAAACCGAAACTGAAATAATTTACCCTAAGCCTAACTTTCTTGAAACCAAAACTAAACCATTTTTCAGAAAGCCTTGCACAAAAACATTTGTAACTCAAAAACTGTTCTACGGATTTTTATGATTTTGGTACCGTTAGAAAGCTAGATAAATAGAGTATTTTTATCAAAAAAAAAAAAATACAATTTTTCGTCATTTTTTATCTTTCAAAGGTGTACGTATACCTTAAGGGAAGCCCTCAAAGTCCTGGAAGGAGCTGGATATAATCGGACATCCGCTTTTTTTTTATTGAATGGGAAGAGATTATAATATCGTAATGGGGTGCTGACCAATGGAGAGGGGATTAATTGTCATAATTAAAAGTTACGGCATAAATAAAAGTACGGTCTGCTTATTGGCGACTTTTGGCGAGCTTCAAAATTTAATGCAAGACTGTTATATTTATCGTGTTGTAGGTTGGAACAGCTATGATAGAATAGTCGGTAGCGATTTGGTGATTTGTGTTACGTTGCCAAGCAGCGAAAATCTCCGAATATGGTCAACATTCCAATTCATATTTCACGCAACTCGATAGATACAATTAAATTACATGCTGAACAATGCAAACATTACCGTTAAATTTAATTACACGCCAAACCTTGCAAATATTACAATTACATTAAATTTGATTAAATACTGATTAATTAAATTGCAAAAATTTAAAGATCGCCAAAAGTCACCAATGGATACTTCGGCATTACATCATAGCTGTACTAAAAACAAATCACCGTTATTAAGGGTACACCCGTGCAACGCCGGGTATATAAAGCTAGTGTTTATATATGCATAGAGTTAATAAAGCAGTAATAATAAGGCAGTTTTACCATTAGTCCGCATATAGTATTTTAGCATTGTAAGTTGTTTTATTCATGTATTTACTTTCTTTCCCTTTTTATAAAATGTGTTTTTCCTCTTGATATGTGGGCAACAATAAATTTGAGTTCGAATGTTTAACTTAAATAGAACCGTTATTTTGTTTCAACTCATTAGTGACGGTTGGCATAAAAATTGCTCGTAAATGACTTTCTCGTATAAAAATGGATCTTGTCTGCTTGAAGTGCTTAATCTTGTACTAATAAGCAAAAAATATTATTTTATGAACTTAATGGAAGACCCAATTTCGTCACTTAGCAGCACTAAGCTCTTCAATGCTGAATTTACGAGAAAACTAAGTTAAACAACGAATGAATTTTAAAAAACTTTTATATTACATTTTTATTTAGAAATGAAGGTGTTAATGGAGGCACAAAGTTGTCGTTAATGAGTTAATGACGAAGTCTAACTTTGGAAAGTATAACATCTCCTTTAAATTATGGAAAATTGTTTTTTTTTTTTTAAATGTTAATATGCCGTTTATTTTGCAAATGTTAAAATTAAAAATGTTTTGGACTAGAACAACAGTACACATTTCTTAAATGGTGGAAATATCCAACTTGAAACTTTATCAAGTGTTGGTTAAAACCATTTAAATGTTTATGCAGGAATATTTAGAACTCCTGTGCAAAAAAGTTTAAGAAGGAATAAAAATTCTAAATAAGCAATTTTTTGCGATATCATGCATTGGGTGGAAATGGAGAACAAGCCATGTGCTGATAAACAGTTCTATAATGGTAAGCATTAGGAGTGATTGTCAGTCCCATAGAGCTAATGCATTGGTTTTAGAATCGCAACTTCCGCAGAAGTTTTGCTTTGCCATGTTAGCCCTTTTTCCCCAGGTATAATCAATATAACATGGAAATGAAAATATTTGAGACGAAAATTTTTTCTAGTTATTTAATTATATATTTTTGAAGTTTTAAAATTCCAAAAATATGCAGAAGATGGCGACACTATTTTAAAATTTTATCAATTGATAATTAAATAACCGGATGCTATTTTCTTTTCAATTTTGTTTTTAAATTAAAGTTTTGATGATTCCCATACCTGGTGAAAATGAGATAACATGGCAAATAAATTCTTTTGCCATAGTTGTAATTTCAAAACTAATAAATTAGCTCTATGGGACTGACAGTCCCTGTTAAGTTGCTTGTTTTCGTATACCAAGTAATTTCTCCTGTGGATTCCATACTCTGGATCGGAGGGGAAAAATTAAATATTTATTAATTGCTAATTAAATAGCAATTAATAATTAAACTAATTAAAAAAATTATTTATAAATTGATTACAACTTAAGTTAATGTACTTAAACTTAAAGTAATTGATTAAAACTTAATTTACGTATATAAATTTAAAAACATAATTTTAATGTGTAAATATTGAATTAGTTATCTATAATGATAAAAGAAAGAGTCTGTGTGTGTCTGGGTGCTTGTCTTCGGATCGTAAAAGACCTACTTATACTGTCCTCAGAAATTCGAAATTTTCAAGATAGATTCCCTTTAATACCAACGTGTGCACCTGAGGCTTAGATTTTTCATATTTGTTCAATTTTTAGAGAAAATTCGAATTTTCTGAAAAAATTACACCACTTTCGCTCAAATCCGATCATTTTTTCTTTTTCCTGATGCCATAGGCTGAAAAAATTAAATAAAACTTTTAACGAAAACATTTAAAATTCAAAATGTTTATTATATTCTTTTGCCATTACTTTCAGAAACTAAATTCATTATTTGAAAAATAATTGACGTGTTTCAAGTGACGTAATTCCGCCAGTCTTCATTCCCGGATTTTATTGTGGGTTTATTTGATGATTTTTTCATTGATTTTTCTGCTGACAGCATGTATGCATATTTAAGCAATAAATGTATAGTTAAGCTATTACTGAACTATGATGGTTAATAAAGGCCATCGCACTAGAGCTATTAGTGTTTTATGTCTTTATTTTTCGCCAAATACGTTGCCAAACTCGCCAAATTATTAACTAAAATTCGCCAAATAGGCAATTTCTTTTATAAATAATTTATAAGCTGGTCGGTTGTTCGAAGGTCATTGTGTTAGAGCTGTATAATGGGTGTGGGTAGCTATATCTATTTTCTCACCAAATTATTTCCCAAAACGCGCCAAATGAGCTAAAAGGTTTATGTATTTATGAGGGAATTGTGATGACATTTATGAGTGCATTTTATAGCGTATTTTTCATTTTGGAATTTTAAGGCAATGAAACGGGATTTTATAATTTATAACGAGCGGAAACAATAATAAGTTTATGATCCTATAACAGGGTATATAGTACACATATTTGGAATCTATTTGATATTTTTTTTATTCCGTGCGAAGAACGGGTATAAGTTTGCTAGTTTAAAATAAATTTTAGGCTACAAATTATTGGCTTTACAACACTACTTCACGTAAGCATTTGTTTGAAAAGAGTAAGATTTCGTGTTAAAATCAAAAATATTCAATTCGTAGTAACTGTTTAATCAACTAGATCAAACACCTAGTTTATCAAATAGTCTCTCACACAATCGTAGCAAAATCAAAGAAAAAGTAATTTTAGAAAATTGGTATTAAGTTTATTTTGGAAAAATTAAAGGAATGCTCAAATAAAAGTATAGGTATAGAAGTAAAAATAACAATTTTAATAAAAAAAAATACATTAATTTTTTCATGTATGTATTCAACCATAAAATAAAAACACATAAAACATTCATTTTAACTAGCAAATAGCAATTTTTATGAAGAAATTATAGTTTTGATTTTTTGATTTTTAAATTGGTCCCATTCAAATTGCAACTGTAATTTTTTTTATCTGTTTAAGAGTGCTAAATTGCTTTTGTTTATACTGACACGTGACACCAGAACCTGCAGTTATTATAAACTATCATCTGAAGCATGAGGGTTCAGTTAAAAAAACAGAACTTACCTTTTTTTTAATTTTTATTACTTTGTTTACAGTTGTGCTTTTCCACCTATCAAATAGAATGTGCAACCTTTTTATAATTTTTTAAAAAATCAAATGAATAGAATAAATTATAATAGACCGTCTTACAGATGGACACACGACAGGAAAAGTATCCGGACGACAGAAGGACACAAAGTATAAAAGGCATGTTTCTGATGTCATATATACCTTGTGAACAATTTTTTTAAAAAATAAGACCGTCATAGGACAGATGGATGGAAAATCGTACAGGCAGACAGACAAAAATATTAAAGATTGTTCTTTTTGATGTATTATTTTTCTAAAAAAAATTAGACTTTTGCAACAGAATTTGGAATGAGGGTACCAACAAAAGGATACCACCACGATGTCAATACTTACTTTACTTTAAAAAGGCTTTCAAAATATAAACTAGGGGTGGATCTACATGACTTTCAATTACCGTATTATAAATCAAAACCCATATTTAAATGTAATTATAATTTTCTAGGTTATTTTCAATTACTTTAAAACCTAAAAAGTTCCATGAAAGCTACCCCTTGCGTATGCAGATTTTTTTCGAAAACCTTATTTTGAGGTCCGACAGGCAATCAATGGGAACTAGTGTACTGAATTTGAAGTCTGTAATCTTTTAGTTAGAGCTGTAGAATGGTTTTAGACAGAAGAATGTTTAGACAGAAGATGAAACATTCAATGTTCGAAAATTTCTCTCTTAGAATTAGCACCCTCAAAACGTGTAGAAAACACAAAATCTCTATTTTGGAATTTTGTCTTAATTGCAGTACTTTCATTATCTTATATTTTATTGAGAGTAAAAAGGAAAGTAGGTTAAAAAGAACGCCGCTTTTAGCTTCCACACTACGTTTATAACGTAAAATGTGCAAGGTATTATAATTGTTCCGCCCGTCACCCACTTTCACAGAACGAACCACAAATCTCACAAACAAGTGGGATGTGTCACATTGAAGCAAAAATTCAGGCTAGGCTATATCCCAAATTTCATTAAAAATATTATAAAAATATATAAAATTTAAATAATGAATAATTTACATTGAAATAACATGAAAATTCCATTTTTGTTTAATATTTTAACTGTTGGCACTTCGTAAAACACACGAGAAACTTTATTTAAGATAAAAAATAAATCTCTTGAAGAAATATTTATTTATGTGATATAAATCAGTTTGGAATGATGTCATAAGTATATCTCACAATAGAGTTCTTTTGAGGGTTCATTATATATGTATTGAAGAAAGGTGCATAGAGAGTTCTACTTTTGCATGGAACATAAGAAAAGTTTTGCTTTCCTTTTGAAGCATCGGTTTTTATAATTATTTATTCTTCGAACTGTAAATTAATTTAACAAACGAAAAATAACATTAAATGAATCTTCGAAAGAGAGTTAATGAAAATTGGAAAAATGAAATCGCTGGAAGAATTGGAGCCAAGTAAAAGCGCCAATATCGAAAAAAAATCAAATAGTTTTCCTCCCGAAGTTGGCAACGGTCGTGCTTTCTTAACATTAAGTAGTACATCCATTATTATATTATATATCGTTGTTTTTTTTACGATAAAGATGAATTTGGTGCTGTCATCTATGTCACGTAGCTGTTACTAAATAGCATACACGGGGAAAAATGCCAGTCTGAAATAATATTTAAAAAAATTTTACGAGCAGCCAAATGATTTTTATGAGCATCATATTAAGAATTTGGAAATTAAAATTTTAAATATTTAATTACGTTTAAAAAAATAAATGAATAAAATGTACCTAAATAAATAGTAGATTGTTTTTAAATATAAATTACGATTATTATTAATCATTTCTTTTTATATTAAAATAAGATGATGCATTATTAAATAAAAAGGGTTACTATGACCGGTACAAAACAAAATCTTACTATTTCGTTTATTATTCCATACCTTATGCGGGACCTCGCATGACAAGCGAGGATAGAAATCACCATATTATAGGTTGGGTAACACAAAGAATTACTTTAAAAGTTGTTTCGCCTTTGCAGGACTCTTATAGTAGAAAAACAAACATCCAGAACGGGCATTGATAGCTGATCGTGTTCTTCTTTATCATACCCTTTTTGTACTGCTAAGTATTATATGATATTAAGATCCCATAAAAAACCTACACATTCTTATTTTAATAAATATAGGGGAGACCGGGGCTAGTTTTCCATGTTTTCTTCTGATTGATTGTATATATTTTACTTTTATTTATTTTGAGGTAAACAAGATGTCATTGTCTTCCTCACATGCTTATCTACAAATTAGCATTATTACTTTTCCAAAAAGTAAATATACTCTTTTTGGCAGCAAGTGGTTAAATGCAAGCATGTTGACCTGGAAAACATGCCCCGTATGCGGTGTAAATTTTCCCAGAGAGTGACATATTTTAGAGTGACATATATTGTTTCAGAATATAGAACGAGTTCATTCAGCTTCCTTTTTCATTACTATGCAGACAATTTTGAATGTAGAGCAAAACTTTTTTTCATTGCGTGTTCATACGATAAAAATAATTTGGTTTTTGGAATATTAAGCTTAGTTTACAAAGGTTGGAGCACGTTTTTCTACAAGGAATTGTTGGAAATCTTGCCTCGTGAAATTTTGGAAAACATGCCCCGTCGTAATATTTTGACTTCAATAGTACCTTGACGAGTAGAATTTTAAATTATTTTGAATACGATTGTATAGTTACGTAGACAGAAGAGCCACCTTTTAGTATACTCAATGATAAAACTGTAAGTTTAATAAAAGTACTTTGATTTAGGTTTGAATGTAAGCATAAAAATTCACTCAACGTTGAAAAAATCACAAAACAGCTCTTACGACAATATTACAACACCAACTGATCAAAAATCCTATCCTTATGGGTGACATCAAACTAGTTGCTTCATAAACCAAACAGCCATTTTCGCCTCTTAACGGCTTATTTTTTGTATAAGGCCTGTTGGAAAACTTACCCCGAAAACTAGCCCCGGTCTCCCCTATATTTAAAACAAATATTTTTAAAACTATGTTTTGCTAGAAATTCTTAAAAAATGAACGCTTAATATTTGCTTATGGGCCCATCAATTTTAATGGATGTTGATGTCTGAAGCCTTATAAATACACATTTTTTGGGCTATGACTGCACAAACAATTTCCTTTACAATTAATTGTCCATTCTAAGATTATTTTTAGCCTACTTTTCTTTTTTTAATTCGAAAGAATTAAAAAAATGAAAAAGTATTAGCCTACTTTTCTTTTTTTAATTCTAAAGAATTAAAAAAATGAAAAAGTAGGTTTTGACATGCGGTCGATGTCCGTCTGTCCGTCCGTACCCCCCTTCCAAAATAGGTTCTATCCATCGGATCTTAAAAATTCTTATTTTGTTAGAAAGCTATGACCTCAGATACCCAACTTTCATACTTTTTGTCCGTCTGTCTGTACGTCCGGACGGACATAAATCTACTATCTGTCGGCGAATTTCCCATTGAATTAGCATTGAAATTCAATTTTGAGTCATTTTAATCACTGTAGGTATTGAAATACGGTTGATGTCCATCTGTCTGTCTGTTCGTATGTCTGTCTGTCTTTCCGTCTGTCTCTCCGTCTGTCCGTATCCCTCTTCCAAAATCGGTTCTATCCCTCGGATCTTAAAAATTCTTTTTTTGTTAGAAAGCTATGACCTCAGATACCCAACTTTCATACTTTTTGTCCGTCTGTCTGTACGTCCGGACGGACATAAATCTACTATTTTCGGGAATTTCCCATTGAATTAGCTTTGGGAATTCAATTGTGAGTTATTTAAGTCACTGTTGCCAAATCAACAATGGCATGAGAAACTTTATTTATTTAAACATATTTGAAGCAAAATAATATTTTCATGAATCAGTTTGGAATGACGTCATAAAATGTAGCACAATTTGATTCTTTGATTATTCATTAATTACACTCTTAACAAAGAGGATCCACCTATAGAGAAGTGCTTCGGCCGAAAGGAGAGGAAATTACTAGACTATTAAACGCTCGTTGTTAAGTGTTTCTACCAAGAAAGCGCAAGGCATTTTGCTGCATTATGCTTAGTTTTAATTTACATTTCTTATTTTTTAATGCAGTTCGGAGTAGTTTAATTACTTTTGTTATTAATAAATATTTAATTATTTTTCGAACTACAAATAAATCACGAGCAGATGATAAATACTATTTAATTAATTTGCGAAAGAATATTAAGGAAAATAGTTGATTTTGGCTTTTAGAAGTTTAAATTATAGCTGGGTGCTGTGTGTTTCTATTTTTTTTTAATGTGTATAAATCTAGTGTAGAAACGGCTGTTGATGATATTTACTTTAGGAATCTAGTTTTTTTCCCGATTAGAACTTCAGTAAGTATTTAAGTAACAGGAAAGTAGGCTATTTTAGTTCTTTATGAACTTCTTGTTATTTTTTGAAAATGCCTTTTAAAATTTAATTTCGGGAAAAGTGTTTTTGCAAGACATCTGAAGACGTGCTTACCTCCGTGAAGTCATTTCTTATACAAATAAACGGTTGATACCTGCAATCAAAGGCTGAAAAGTGAATTCCAGATACTCTAACTGTTGAACCATAAATAAAAATCCGTCGTAACAGAGGGAAGAAGGAGGCTATAAACAAAACTTTAAATTTTTATGATGCCAGGTCGAAGAAGGATAAATGAAACAGTACGCAAAGTTCAACAGCTCAATGAGCATAAGTTATTATTCAATTTAATGAAACAGAATGTCAACAAATTGATAATAACATGCCCCATTAGATATTTCTCGTAATTTATTCTAGCAAACTATTTTGAGAGAACTTTGATAAAATATAGAGTTATAGTCTCTAAGCATTTCATTGCTAAACCATTTAACCAATTGTTTAAAGAAATTCAAAGACAAGAAATTGAGTGAAATTTTTTTTATTAAAAAAATGTAATAAGAAACAAGAAAATAGCCTAATTTCCTCTTACTTAAATACTTACTGAAATTCTAATCGTGAAACAACTAGGTTCATAACAGTAAATATCAACAATCGTTTCTACACTAGATTTACACACATAAGAAAAAAATCGCTAAAAACAGCATCCAGCTATAATTTAAACTTCTAAAAGCCAAAATCAACTATTTTCCTTAATATTCTTTCACAAATAACTTTATATTATTCATCGTCTGCTCGATTTATTTGAAGTTCGAAGAATAATTAAATATTTATTAATAACAAAAATAATGAAACTACTTCAAACTGCATTAAAAAATAAATGTAAATTAAAACTAAGCAGAATTCTATGCAAAAAATATGCCTTGCCGCTTTCTTGGTAAACAACAATCAAAGAATCACATTGTGCTACATTTTATGACGTAATTCCCAAATGATTCATGAAAAAATTATTTTGCTTCAAATATTTTTAAATAAAGTTTCTCATGCCATTGTTGATTTGGCAACAGTGATTTAAATGACTCAAAATTGAATTTCAATGCTAATTCAATGGGAAATTCGCCGACAGATAGTAGATTTATGTCCGTCCGGACGTACAGACAGGCGGACAAAAAGTATGAAAGTTGGGTCTCTGAGGTCATAGCTTTCTAACAAAAAAAGAATTTTTAAGATCCGAATGATAGAAACGATTTTGGAAGGGGGGTACGGACAGACGGACATCGACCGCATGTCAATACCTACTTTTTAATTTTTTTTAATTCTTTTGAATTAAAAAAAGAAAAGTAGGCTAAAAATAATACAGAGATTTCACTTTTCTGTTATTTAAAAGTATGGTCTCACACATTTTGTTACTTTAAAAAATGGAATGTAGATGGCACCGTCAAACTTTTGAAAGTTTTAGACAATTGTTTACCTAAGAGGAATATGTTATTATCTAAAATAGAGCTTCATCAGTGGATTAAGGGTTGTTTAATTACGTAAAAAAGTTGTTTTCTGTTCAAAAATATACAGAATAGTTGTCAAAATATTTGATATATTTATTTATTTTTATTAGTACAAGTTGTGTTAAAATATCATGCAAATGAGAGCATTAACTTCTGAATAACTAAACTCTTTTCTTAAACGTAAAAACGAGATAATTTTTTTTTACAAATCTATCTACTATTAAGGTTGATTTACGCGAAAGAAAAATGGTCGCTATACATAAAATGAGATTTTTTTTACAAAGTAAGCCAATTGATTTTCCAAGACAGGTGAACTTATCAACCCATGCGTGTAAGTAAAGAGTACGATAAATAACATCCATAGAGATAAAAAATTATTTTGGGAAAATGTCAAAATTATATCGCTCGATATCATGAGATTCTATGATTGGCTAATTCCATGTAACTGTAGTGTAAGTCACAACTTAAGAGGAGATTACAAGCTTTTTAAATTTGAAAAATGAATAAAATTAAATAAAGCAAGTTACATTATCTAGTTTTAATAAGTGTAGATAAGCTATTCCGCTAATTTTTTTCATTCAATGTTAAATGTTGCTGTGATAATCACTTTTTACAAACGTGACTTACACTACAGAAATGATAATTTTGTATGAAATTAACCGATTATAAGTGGTTAATTAGGAGGTTAAATTTTCATCGCACTAGAGGGTTATTTTAAGATTATACTTGATAAATCACAAAAAAATAGTTGCAAGAATTAATATGGGAATAAGTTTGAAGTATGTCATTTCCAGATACCTGAATCGGCTTGTTTCAGGTGACCTATTCCTTCTAGATTTCATTATTTCATTTCTTCTATAAATGTTTCGTTTGATGCTCACAGCATTTTGGTTGCCACTAAAGATCTGAAACATGCCCATTTATTTATTCTGCTTAAATGCATGAAAGTATAACAAGAAGTTCTATAAAAACTAAAATAGACTACTTTCCTGTTATTAAATACTTGCTAACCTTCTTATCAGAAAACAAGTAGGTTTGTAACAGTAACATGGCAACTAGACTGCTTCTACACAAGAATTAAACAAATAAAAAAATCGCCAAACACAGCACTCAGGCGTATTTTAAACTTCTAAAAGATCAAAGCAACTAGTTTCATTAATTTTCTTTCAAAAATTAAATTAATATTTATCGTATGCTTAATTTATTTGCAATTCGAATAATAATAAAAAAAACTGCTTTAGTTAAATCCTAGCATCAAGTTCCAAAAAAATGTTTTAAGTAACGCAAGCTTGTTATTCTTGAATAAATATCAAAATAAAATCCGCAAAAACTATTATTTTTTAAATATTTATTAATAACAAAACATGAAACTATTCTAAACTGCATTAAAAAATAAGAAATCTAAATTAAAACCAACCAGATTTTTATGCAAAAATAGCATTCCTAGCTGCTTTCTTAGTAAACAAAAAATGAACAATCAAAGAATCACATTGTGCTACCGTATCAGATGTCATTCCAAAATGATTTGTGATAGAAATAAATTTTGCTTCAAATATTATTTTTAAATAGATAAAGTTTCTCATGCTATTGTTGATATAGCAACAGCGATTAAAATGACTAGAAATTTCACTTTATATTCTAATCACTATGGGTAATTCGCCGACAGACAGTAGACAGATGTCTGTCCGGACGTACAGACAGACTGACGAAAAGTATGAAAGTTGGGTCTCTGAGGTCATACCTTTCTACCAGAAAAAGAATTTTTAACATCCGACGGATAAAACCGATTTTGGAAGGGGAGTACGGACGGACAGACAGACGGACGTCATCAGTATGTCAATACCTACTTTTGCATTTTTAAAAAAAACTATTTCGAATTAAAAGGAAGAAAAGTACGTTAAAAATCGTCTCTCATACATAAAATGGGATTTTTTTTCTCAGTAAGCCAATTGATTTTTCTAAATAACTAACCAACCCATGCACGTAAGGGTAAAGTACGAGAAAAACATTAATAGAGATAAAGAATAATATTGGGAAATGTCAAAATTATATCCCTCGATATCATGAGGTTCTATGCGTATGCTTGGATAGTTAGGTTAGGGTGAAATATTGTCGCACTAGAGCTACACAAGGGCTATTTTGTGAATATACTTGGTAAATCACATAAAAGCTAGTCACAAGGATTAATATGGGTATAAGTTTGAAATATGTCATTTACGGATGCCTGAATTGGCTTTTCCAGGTACCTATTTCCTTCCAGATTTCATTCCTGCATTTTATTCTCTCAATATTTCGATTGGTGCCCTGTTCCTACGCGACATTGATTCAACCAATCGATGCTCTAGAAATCATATTTTCATCCAGCATTTCGGTTGCCACTAAAGACTTGAACCATGCCCATTTATTTATTCTGCTTAAACGCATGACAGTATAACAAGAAGTTTATAAAAAAGCCAAAAATCCTACTTTTTGTTTATTAAATACTAATCTTCTTAATGGAAAACAAGTAGGTTTGCAACAGTAACATGTTAATTAAGCCGTTTCTACACAAAATTTATACAAATAAAGAAAATTGCCAAACACAGCATCCAGTCATAATTTAAACTTCTAAAGGCAATTATTTGTATTAATTTTTTTCAAAAATTAAATTAATATAATTTATCGTTTGCTTAATTTATTTGCAGTTCGAAGAAAATTTAAATATTTTTTTTAATAATAAAACACTTGGAACTACTTCAAACTGCACTTAAAAAATAACAAATGTAAGTTAAGACTAACCACATTTTTATGCAAAAAATTTTAATGCCTTGCCGCTTTCATAGTAAACAAATAATCTTATAGTATATAAATTAAAGTCCCATTTTTTCGTTGTGATGGCATAACGCCTGAACGGCTGGACCGCTTTCACTAATTCTTTTTTCGTTGTGTTTGTTACTGTCAGGAGAAGGTTCTTAATGAATGAGTTATTCGAAATTCGAACCCGAACGGGTGTAGGAGTGTAAAACGTGAGCCGATTTCTCCATAGGAATAGCATAATAAGATTAGAATTTATACTTTTTATTTCAATTTAAAAGAAATTTCACGTTCAACGCGAACGAAAATTAAGTATAAGTAAGTCAGAGCACGTGAGTTTAATTTGTAGGATTTTTATTTGAATATCATTATTTTATTTATTGAATTGAAATCTTTTGATTTTTTTGTTTCCGAATTTATTTTAATTGATGTTTATAATTGGTAAGAAGTGAAGATATTGCTACAATGTATCATGACGGTAAATGCGATTACTATTCTAGATATGATGAATACTTCTAAAAAAAATGTTAATTCCCTCTACGTATAGCGTAAAAACTTTATGTTTATGAAACTGTTAATTTGGTACAGCTATGATATAGCCAATTGAATGTTTGCCTTGGCGGCTTTTGGCGAAGTTAAAAATTTAGCGTAGGGTAGCTATTCCCATCCAGTTGTATGGGTTAGGGTTAGTTTGAATTATCGTCGCACTAGAGCTATACAAGAGGGATATTGGCCACGGGCGTCATGTGACGCAGTCATGTGACGAGCACAACGACGCAGTCATGTGACGAGCATGTGACGACCACAGTCATGTGACGAGCCAACACCTGATTAGGCACCCAATGCAACTTTTACATCGTACGCAGCGTCGGGACTTTGAAAAATATTTAACGTGCACTCCCACCACACGGGGTATTATTCTTTGGACTTTTTTGGCTGCATTTGCCAAGGATCGATGGACTTTTCGATCAACCTTCAATTACAATTCAATATTCATAGTAAAGACAAGGCAACGTCTGTCGGGTCAGCTAGTGAACTATAAAAGAATCAAATTGTGCTACATTTTATGAATTCATATTATTTACTTCAAATATTATTTTAAAATAAAGTTTCTTATGCTATTGCTGATGTTGCAACAACGATTTAAATGAGAAGAAATTATATTTCAATGCTAATTCAAAGGGTAATTTGCCGACAGACAGAAGACAGATGTCCTTCTGGACGTACAGATAGACGAACAAAAAGTATGAAAGTTGTGAGGTCTCCGAGGTCATATCTTTCTGACAAAAAAATAATAATAAGATCCGAGGGGTAGAAAAGATTTCGGAAGGTGGTTAAGGCCGGAACGGACAGATGGACATCGTCAACATGTTAATATCTACTTTTTAATTATTTAAAAAAAATTCTTTCGAATTGAAAAAAAAAAAAGAAAAGTAGGTTTAAAAATGTAACAAACGACTTATGTAACTTGGAAAAATAAAACTGATGGGAAGTTACCCTGTTTATTTCCTGAAACATTAGTTTATATGTTTTAATGACAAATCCTTGTTAGTGATGAAGTTGGCGAATGCTTCCTTAATCCATTCGGGACAATCTTGTCCTCTTTTCGATAAAAGCGATATTCGCCAATGATTTTATAAAATTTCAAATTGATGAGTTAACTCCATTTTATATAAAAAAATTACTGCAATCTTATAATTTACTTATTTAAGAAAACAATTTGAAAAGGTAACATTAGAACTAAGTGAATACTTATTTTTATCACATTCTTTTGACCTATGGATTTAAAAATACAATTTAAACAGATAACATTGGAATTAAAGGAATAAACAAGATTTCTGAGAATTTCCATTGCATTTAAACTTTTATTCAATCCAGCTGTCCGTACCAATTAAGTTGTCAGAATCCCGCCTCCCGCGCATCCGCGGACGGGGATAGTTTCCTCCTTTCTCCTGGAAAGCTCTCACTTCTTCCTGAGCTTCCGAAAGCATCGTATCTCCCGTTGGGGGATCTTTACCATTGGAACTCGCTCACGAAATAGATAAGTTTACAGACAAATTGCCTCAACTACTTTGCCGGACTATATAAGACTAAATATTCTTAAACTATGTTTTATTTCTTTGATAAAGACTAAAAAAGTAGGTTTTTCAACATATTTAAATAATTGTTTACTTCGGATAGAATTTGAATGGATACGGGACACGGATAAGTTTATCAACATATCTGGATTTCCTCAACTTTTTTGCCGGACTATATAAGACTGTATAACCATAGCATATTTTTAACTACATTTTATTTCTTTAGTAAAGACTGAAGAAATAGGTTTTTCAAGATATTTTAATTGGATAAAATATTACAGTTTCAAAACTTTCAGCAAGAATACTGTAGTTTTATTTATTTTTTGATCACTCTACCTCTTATCTTTTCGCAAATCTTTCTGATTACTTCCGTTAATAAAATTATTTGAGGAACTGTGGTATTAAAGCAGATATGATGGAGTGCTACAGCAAGTTGGATTGTGGCTACTTGTCTTTGAACGATAGCAATGAGTTCGAAGAGTTGCAGCAAAATGTGGTGGTACCTAACAAATCGTCTTTTGACACTGTTCCTACCCCCTCTTCGGATATAGTCGACTTGAGGGAACTCTACAGGATTGTTGTGCCAGTAATGTTGACAGTATGCGTTTTGACAGTCGTGTTCAACGCGGTCATACTCTTCAGCGTGAAGTGGGTGAGGAAGTCACTGTCGCCAACTATGATGCTCAGCCTGTCGCTTGCCGTAGCCGATGCATATGCATCACTGGTGATTGGAGTTGGATTGATAGTCAACAGTCTTCTACCTATTGTTTATGGCTTGGATATGGGGAAGTTCAGCAACTGTTACATTCTGGTATTGGAGGCTTTCAGACTCGGAGGAATGGTAGTGGCTGTGTTCCATCTACTAGCTTTGGCTATTAACCACTATATCGGCATCCTGAGGCCTCTGCATTATGCCGCCACTGTCACAAGAGGGGCTGTTGCTTGGGCCATCACTGCCATGTGGGGCCTACCCTTGCTGTTCTTCTTGGCCTATTTCTCGCTTGTGCCTGGATACGGGTTCAGGTCTTCTTATTGCTCCAACTACGACTTTCTTCTGAGGATACCATTCCGGATGACTGTCTCTGTGCTGTTCTTCGTCCCACTCATACTCATGTCGGTCATGTATGTGCACATGTTCATCGTGGTGAAGCGTCATCAGAGGGGCGTGTTACAACTTCCCTCAGGAAGACAACTGCACAAGAGCGTCAAGGCCATCATAACAACCCTGCTCATCTTAGGAACGTATGTCATGGGATGGATGCCAGCCGTTCTATTCTATATCCTAACATGTCTGGACTGTCCTGTACCAATAACTGAGATCAATCTGTGGGTTCGAGTGTACGTGGCCATCTTCATCAACTCGATGATCGTGGTCAAGAGCTTCTTGGATCCTGCAATTTACGTGGTGAGGATGCCTGAGATCCAGGGAGCCATGAGGGCCATTTACAGGACAAGGTGTGGGATGATCGCTGATGAGCAGGCCGACCATAACAATTACTACAAATCTGAGATGAATCGTCTTACTTTCATAGATGCGTCTAGAAGAAGCAATATCGAAGCAAAAGAAAATGGATGCAATGGTGGTCAAGTAAAAGATACCTGAAATGTAAATTAAAAAAATCGCAATGAAATCATAAAAATTTAAAAATATTCGAGAGTTATAAAACTTAACTAACTGGACTATGATCCAAAGTATAATTTACAATAATACAGTTGCTCCATACAACAGCAAAGGGTATCATTGTGATATTTTTTTCACCCTTCTCTGAACAAGATGTATTTGAACTTAAGTATGCAGTGGAAATTGAATTGATTTATATATTTATAATGAGGGCATTGAGGAAAATGGACACAAACAATGCTAAGTGAATTCTTTAGAGTTCTTTTTACACATGTATGGATTGTAACTTCTGAATAATAATTTTACTAATGCTAGGTTGTTATTACATCAATGATACTAAATATATGAAATTCTAGCTGCTAGAAAGAACGACTTGATGTCAGAATTAAGAGTTTGATGATGCATTTCTTCATATAGAAAAGCAAAGAGGAAACCTAAACCAACAAAAGCAGTAAAAGATAGAATAAAAACACTTGTAAAGTTTAAAGACATAGAAAAGTAAAAGTGAGTAAAGTTATTATATATAATTTAATCTTGAATTTTAACCTGGATAGGGGTTTAAAATTTTGATATGAAGTTATTTAAATTTTATATTTTTGTTAATAGGTTGTATGCATATATTAACTCTCAATTTGCAATTATACAAATTTTCGAAAGAATTGTGGAAAAGAAAAATTTAATTAAAATATTTATATAATTGGTTTTTAATTTTTACATTAAGTAAAAATTGTTTCGCTATTCAAAGAAAAGAATGTGAATAACCAAAAAAAATGGAGCGCAAAAATATTGAAGTGTTCAACTTGTACACTACACTTTTAATCCGGCTAAACACTGACACGGCTCTAATTAAAAGCTTTATAATTCCAATTCTACTTTCAAAATAGATGTGAAGAAAAAAAACATTAGCATTCTGTAATCTTAAAACCTAAAAGATCATTTTCACAAAATTTCAATATCATTTTATTTGTTTGTGAAAATGGAAAAAAATATTTTAATTTGGTTTACCGCGAGTACAGGAGGTTAGAAATAACATTAAATTGTTTAATTTTCTCTATAAGATTTCAATTGTTATACATTTGAATTTTTTATTAGTTTATAATAAACAATTATGTATAATCTAACGAATAAAGCTTAATTTGTTTTACTAGATAATTTACTCTTATATGCTTATTTGCATATTTTTTCAAGACAAGAAGTAATGATGTATTGATAAAAAAATATTGATTATTTTAAAAGAAAGTATTTTTGATATAATTATGAGATAGATGATTGACGTTTCCAAAATAAACGAACAAACGTTTACAAAAGAAATTATTGGACTCTATACATATGAGAAATTATTGGGTCTTATAGATATGAAACGATATTTTTTATATCTTTTGTTAAGAAAAGTATTATTAGCTAACGGTTATTATTTTTAAAAATACACTAATGTAAAAGAAAAAAATATATATTCATATGTAAAATACAATTAAGTTAAACATGTTATCTTGTTGAATATCTCAATCTTTAAGATAAAGTTTATATTAAAACTAATTTGAAATTTGCCTTGTCAAATTTTTAACACAAACTCTAAATAAAAATAATTAATTTCTAACACAATTAAATATCAAAATAATGTTAAACAAAAAAATAGTTAATCAGGAAGAATGGTTAATCATAAAAAATAGTTAATCATAAAAAATAGTTATTTATAAAAAATAGTTAATCATAAAAAAATAGATATAAATTAAGTTGATATCAGATATGCATGTTCTTTATAAAGAGAAGGGTAGAAGTTGTGTGTGTGTGTGCCTAGTTGGTATAGACGTGAACATAGACATTATGCTACGGTATAATGTCTATATACGTATATCCGCACGGTACAGTATGCCGGAATTAAACATAATGCTGCGGTCGAGCATCCGTTGACTTCGGATCGATTCCAATTACCCACACTGCTTTCACATAAACATATAAACCCATCTTCAAATAAGAAGTTTCTACACCGCCGCCGCTTACACTGCTTAAATAAAGTTGCGTTGGGTGCCAGTTTAAACGTTGGAATCGTATCTTGACCGCGGTTACAATTTACAAGGTCCGTCACCAATAGCCCTCATGTGGCTCTAGTGGGACGTTAGTTCGACCAAACTTACATTTGTATTACTATTCTTATGGTTTTTTTAATACTGGTTTATTCATAACTAAAATACCAGCAGGGGCTCTGTATCCCAGTCGTCAGAACATCGGTCTGTCATACCGAGCGTTTCGCTTTCAAAACACACATCCTATAGACGGATATTTAATGGCAAAAATATCATTTTAATTACGGAGTTCCTCAAGTACACTGGGACAGACATGTTCGTTAAATCTGTGGAATCCAAAGTCCCGACGGCGTTAGCGTACGATGTCGTTCGAAGTCGAAATGGGTGCCAGCTCAAATGTCGACCTCGTCACTTGACCGCGATTCTTAATTGCAAGGCGTAATTGGCTGCGTTTAAGCTCATAAAGAGGGCTAGAAATATACAGCCGGAAACGATTAAATTACCAAATTACTAGAAAAATTACATCCGGGGCCGGGATAGCCTGGTCGGTAAGGTCTTGGACTGGCATCCTTAAGGTTGCGAGTTCGAGCCCTGGCCGCCGAAGACCCCCGTGTACGCTAATGGTGACTGGTGCACGTTAAATCCGTCGTGGTCACAAAGTCCTCCAAGTTCCCATGCCAAATCAATACCTCTGGGGGTGACAAGCTAATTCTGGGGATCCTCTAGTTGGCCTCTGTCTCTAAAAAATAGATGGATCCACTTATGTGTGTGTTGTGTCTGTCTTACTTGACGAAGGTTTATAAGCGGGTCGCTGATCAAGCACACAAACCTGAATATATATGTCTACCAACCAATTACATCTTCTTTACATTTTTTTTCCATTCCATTTGCAAGATTTTTGGAAAAATATAGATAAATAATTGAATATTGGCAAAATATTAACATAAGTTAATCATAAATTTAAATTAATTGAATATGATATCCTTACCCCTTTAATTAAACCAAACGGAACCTTTTAAAAAGAACATTTTGTGTTTACTTTTAAGATATAATTAGATGGATATCATTCCAAGAACGCATCATAATTATTTTTTGTTCTTCACACCCCGGTTCTTATGGAACTGTCATGTTCTATATTTTTTGCCAGGTAACCAGGTCTTTAATTCCTGGCTTACAGTTCTTTATTTTCATTACCGTGATGTTGTTTGTCAGATTACCTATTTTTTCTTGGTTTTATCTCTGGTTCTTGTTGCGAATGTCTTCCCAAAATAATAATAAAAATTCCAGGCAAAGCTGCTAAGCTGTAGTAAAGCTCACTAAGTTTTTGTATTTGTTGTTGTATCATCTGGTATAGGTTATGCAATAAGTATAATGCTTGAACAAATTCAATAAAAGTTATCCCACAGCATTCAGTTTAGTTGAATTATAAGTCGAAGTAGAGCTACACGAGGGCTATCAGCGACGGGCGTCATAATTTATAACCACAATCAAGTGACGAGCCGACACTTGAGTAGGCTCCAAAGCCAATTTTTGGAGCGACATCGGAAGCAGCGTTTGGACTTTGGAACATAATTCACGTGCACTGCCTCTGCACGAGGTATTATTCGTCGGACTTTTTGACTGCATAGACCATTTATAGGTCGGCAGTTATTTTTGGCAATGGTCGGGCCCGAATTGGGACTTTCTGCATGCAAGGTGAGGGGTGCTGGGATCCCTATACCCTTTACCCTACAGTGAATTTTATGTAAAAAAAATCGTAATTTATACAAAAGTAACTATTTTCAAAACCAAATATTTGGTGTAAGTTTAACTACTTTTTTTATGTGATTTAATATATTTTTCATGTTGATTTATTTTAAGCGGATAAATTTGTGTCTAATATATTGAGTTTCGCTTTATAGTATGTACGCGTCTTTAAAGAAAAGACATAAACACGTTATTCAATTAGTCAAAGTTTAAATTTGTACAGAAAAAATGTATCAAAAGATAACTTAATCATTAAATGGATTCAAGCAGTTTTTACTACGGTTAATATAAGAGTAAATGTTCAAAAGTCTATTAGGGTAGACTGACCAGTGAGTGAACAGTTGGTAAATACATTTAAAAACTAAGGATTGAAAATCATTCCACTGGATGAATTGGCAACACTGACTTCCTCCCATCTAGTAGGAAGCTATCTAGTCTATGAATCTATGAATCTAGTTTTTAATTAAAATACAACATGTTTATTGACTGGACATTTTTGTGTTCATTCACTGGTATAAGAACTGTTCATTCACTTGGCTTTTGTACCACTTTTTATTTGGACCCCCAAAAGACCAAAAGCAATGCAATATAAAGTCACCTCCTTTTTTTGTAGAATTTACATGTAATGACAGATGTGTTCACATTGTCATACACCAGAAGCTATATTATCTTAAAAATGGAATAATTTTCATAAAACAAATTGTGCTTAAGCGTTCATTCACTGGTTAGTCTACCCTATAGGATAGTAATTTGGATACAGTACTTTGAAAGAGTTGTGCTCAGAGTATAGCACAGGGATTGGAGTAACGCGTTACTTGTAACGCCGTTACTTGTAACAGTTCCTTTTTTTAGGTAACGTCGGGTAACGCCGTTACATTTTCAGAAAGTAACTGTAACTTAGTTACTTTTAGAAGTAACGAAAAATTGCGTTACTTTTCCGTTACTTTCCGAAGGCTGTCTGATGCTTATTTATAAATTCCACTCCTGAGAGAGAGAGAGAGGAACTATAGCAGTTCAGTGGTTCAATAATTTTGTAGCCGTGTTTTCGTTTGTTTGATTGTCTAATTTAAGTAAGCCATTAGGTGTTGTTAAATATATAAGATAGCATAACCAAATTAGTTTTTTTACTCTTGACATTGTAGTATGAACAAAACAATGTTACACCATTTGGATCGAAGTTTTTTCTTCTTTCTACATCTGCATTGCAGTCCATTAAGTACTTAAGGATTCGTAGTATTTTAGGGAAATAACTCAAAAGTTAGGAAGTTTTGATAAATCTTCGTAATGGATGGTACTTGATGAATTCCATTCAATGGTGCTCAGCTCAGGTCATAAAATGAAAATGATTTGGCAGAGCATATGAATCATCGAAACTAAATTTTTCAGATTTATGTAGATAATTTTCTAGTAACGATGCTGATTTCTAAAGTAGAAAAGTTCAAATTTATATCATTGATGATAAAAGTTAAGTAGTATTTTGGGGATGTTTAACTATTTTTACTTTTCTAACATGAAATATAAGGTGATGAAAGTATTGCGATAAGGATGAAAATCCGATTTGGAGATTTTGTGTTTTTGACTCGCTTGGAGGTTGCTTATTCTAAAAAAGTATTTTTCGAACATTGGTCCATCTATCGGTTTGAAACCACTCTACAGCTCGAACTAAAAAAACTATGGAATTCAAGGTTGGGTTACGAGTTCCTAGTACCTGCCGGACGTCATAATAAGTTTTTTTTTAGAAAATTGAACATGCGCAAGGGGTCATAGAATGGTTTTGGTTTTAAAGGTATTGCTAAAAAATGAAAAGAGATACAGGCTCCAAATTTAGTACACGTGTTTCTTGTACTAGTCAGACGTCATAAAAAAGTCTAGAAAATTGCGCATGTGTAGAAGGAATTTGCCGTAGAACTTTTAAGTTTTTAAAGATATTGAATATACCTAATTATGTGTAAAAGACCTTTTTCATTTTAGATTCCAACTATTTTTTTACCGTAACATATTGTTATTAATTGCATAGATAGCTTTAAAAAAGACAACGGAAAATAATTAAATTAAATCTTAATTCAGTGTTAACCCAATACTTCCAATCTATAGTATTTGCAGAAATACTTGAGAAAAATCTTTCTAACTCAATCAATACAAAGAGCCCCTCTGCTTTTTATCTATCTATCCCCATCCGATTGCGTGTGGCGTTGTTTTCATCCTTGTCAAGACATCAAAAGGGAGATGTCGAATATTTTTTTCTTTGCCCACAAGAAAAGTATTTGTTGCTGACTCCAACCTACGATTACATTTCCTCTTACTTTTGTAGCTGTTAGGACCTTGGCTAACCTTGGATTGCATTTCCTATTCCTTTTGCGGATGTTGGAACCTTGTCCAACCTTGGATTACATTTCCTGTTCCTTTTGGAACCTTGGAACTAGTGCCTACTTAATTAACAGTTTGATGTTTGTTTCAATGTTAAGAATGAAAACTAAGTTAAAATAGTTTGATATTTGGATATGTCATGATTGGAGATACAGTAGAATGCTCTTGCTATTTGAAAAATTGGGACATAATAACATTCGGATAATCAGAAATTTGGATAATTGGAGTTAATAAAAAAGGGTATATATTCAATTAATTACTTACTGTATTGTTGGGCTGTGATATCAAAAAATTCTAGTTTCGATTGTCATCAACCCAACCAAAATCAAAGTTAAGGTGCCGCTTTATTATTTGAGCTTTTTTTTGTGATAGTTTTTTATTCAATTTATATTGGAATATTGGTTTTTTAAACGCCATTTTGAATAATAGACATTAAAAGTTTATTGCACCACTGCATCATATATTCAAAATATAATTTACATAAATAAGAGATGAGTACTTGAATTGAAAGCAGTTACAGTTAATAAAAATGTTAATCTGCGTCATAAAACTTTTATACTCGACCTATTTGATACAGTTTGTCTCAGTCGGATTTTTTTTTCTGTTGGTACAAAAAAATTACTAGGAATGCCATCCAACTAAGACGAACAGTAAGAGACAGGCTGAGTGCATTTTTTTTTCTAAAATTCATATAATCTGCAACGTTTCGGATTGTTGTAGTTCGGGTAATTTCAAATTTACTTTTGCGAGTTTTAAGAATTTAATGTATTTCTTCAGGCATTTAACAAAAAAATACTATTTATGGTTACTTGCGAATTATGTTATAACGGCGTAACACTAAGTTTATTGTCTTTAAAAAAATGAAAGTTCTTTGCTATTACTGCTGCTGTAAGAAAAATGACCGTATATGCAAAAACTGAGTTAGAGAAATTGAAGAAAACTCGTTTCAGCAAACGCCAAGTATGACATACATTCATAAGTTTGATTAAATATGCGTATTTAACTATGAATTATATGAGGTATTTTGAGTTATAATAAGAAAGATTATCCCTTTTTATGTTTCAATTTAATGATTTAATAATTTGAGTTATGTTTTGAAACATAAATATTTCATGGAATTTAATTGGACTTTTGAACAAAAATTATTCTATTTGTCTTTCGTAGTATTATGTATAATTTATTATTTTGGATAAAATATAATAATTTCATAAATTTATATTGATAATTGTAAAACTAAACTTTATATATAATCTACTAAACTAGGGCCAATTACGCTTATTTTCGTAATTTAACAATGTATTTTAAAACAAAATTGATAAAATATAAGAAGGTTGTAGATTTTTCTCGTTAAACTGTAAGCAAACAACGAAAACAGTTTTTGAAAATTAAATAAAACTCAAACGAGAATTGTTGTTATTTTTTTAGTTTAGAAATAAATAAAACAAATCGTGGAATGCGTTACAGTAATTTTCAATTCAGAAAACCGAGACTTTTGGATGAAAATTACTTGAAGTTAAAATTTGCATCTTTCCATAGGAATTTGTATCTTTAAAGTAATAGAGTATTTATTGTTAAAGTTTATTTTCAATTACCTAAAATGAAATATAAGGTAACGAAAGTATTGTGATGGGCTCGCAAATCCGAAATGGGAGTGTTGTGTTTCCTACACGTTTTGGAGGGTGCTGATTCCGAAAAAGGGGGTTTTCGGACATTGATCCGTCTGTCGGTCTGAGATTATTTTACAGCTCGAATAAAAATGAACTTCAAATTTGGCACGCTCGTTCCAAGTATCTGTTGAACGTCAAAATGAGTTTATTAGATTGAAAAATCAAAACAATATATAAATTTAATGGGCATGTTTCACGACTTGAGTGGCAACAGAAATGCTGAATGAAAATAAATTATTTCTTGAGTCTTATATTGAATATATCAAGATACGAGAAATAATTTATTTTCATTCATCATTTCTTTTGAATCAATGTCACGTGACAGCACATGAACAATCGGCTCACCGATTGAAGGAAGCTCAGGAAAGACAGCTGGACGGATTACGTCATCTGAAACAAGCTAACTGAAAACAAATGATATGCATTCTAGACTTCATCAATTTTATTCAAATTTGTTTGGTAAAAATCAAAGTGATTTAAAATGATCATATAAGTAATTACACGACACAAAAATTGTAAAATAATACATTATTAATTTTTAGGATATTATCTATGACGTAGTAGCCAATTTTACTCAATGTCACTTCAAGAAGTCACTTGAAAATAAAATATTTTCCAAAAGTTAGCATTTAACACAATTTTAGAGTGCTAGTTACAAACTGGTTTTGTCAATAGACGGAAATCGCACTTTTTTCGCAACCAAACTAATTGAAAAACAACTCTGCACAGTGTGGACCAGTACAATATTATTCCAAACAACTAATTATCTCTGAAATAAAATCTAAATATAGTATTTTTCGTTATTTATTTTATCGTAGTAATCTCTCTATATAGTATTTTTCGCAAGCTTTGTTAGTGATTTAGTGAAATAAAATTGAACTATACGATCAATTACTACATTTCAGACCTTTATATATTAAAATTAGTACAAAAAAAATTCAACAGTTTATCCAAAAATCCAACATGATATTCGAAGTATTTATTCATTCAAACACCCAAAAGAAACAAAAAAACCTACAATATTTTTATCATATAATCCTAAAAATATAAATCCCACAAACGTGATTGAAAAACATCTATTTATTTTTTCACAGCATCCTAAAACGGAAATGTTATCAATTTTGTTTCATTCTAAATCTCTGATGTTCAGAGATATTGAAAGCAACCACCATTTTTACGGTGACAAGAGCGTAAAATGCATCTAAAGTGATAACCCAATTCTTATGTATTAGTGTGCACATATCTGTCACCAATTCTTTATGTAAGACATTCATACGGATGAAAGTGCCTTCTGTAACTTTTATGATGATAGATTCAGATGCAGCGTCATGGGAATAATACGTTGAGATTATTCTTTGAAACTAGTTATTGTTTACGTGAGTCGTTTTTCATAAACTGTACTTTGATTGTTTTATAAACTGTCGCCTTTAGAAGAAATGATCTTAAAATCATTTCCAAATGAAAAAAGTACATTATGAATAAAAATTTATTATTTATGAAATTTTAAAATTGAAGGTTATTGTAAGAAAAACTAATACACAAATTACGGAAAAAGCCGGGTCTAACGCTCGGGAGGTTAAAAAAATCAGATTGTCCTCAAAACTATTTATCGCTAACTCATACATTTATACTTTACCGTTCGAAAAACATTAGAATTATCACACTGCGAAATTTGGTGTCCACCAGTCAATATTATTTCTATATAAAATTCAGATTATGGATAACTTTTAAAAAAATGAGTATGAATTGTAGTACTAATAAAAGATTTTACTAATCACAGTTACATCAAATGTTTGATGCGAATTTACCACTTCGGTTAATCTCGCCTCCTCCAAAAAGAATAAACCTTTCTTTGAACATGTGAAAAGCATAGTTTTGTTGTCTCTTTAATTATAGATTGGCGGAACAGGTTATATTGCGTCGTATGCATCGAGCATCAGATTCTCTGTCATCTGTTCTATACATTAGTAGTAAAAGGGTCGATGTTTCCAATGTTATTAAAATCGATAGCGAGATTTCTTCTAGGACAGGGGGTTATTACTCCAGTTATGGTGTTTTTTTTTGTAATTCTAACTAAAGGTTTTTTATTTTCGTTACTTGAACATTTTTTAACCTCTTATATACTGACGGTACTTATAAGTACCACTTATAAGGCCGCTGTTGTATTTTTCACTGTACAATTTGGAGAAATTGTAGGACGGCGAAAAATAAACTTTTCGATTGACATATTTGGTTTTAGCCGATTTAAGTGCACAAAGGTAAAGAAAAATTTTCAGAATATTTTTTTATAGTCATCCTGCGCCTACTCGTTATGTCCTGACGGTACTTAGCGTAAATATAAGGTTTTTTAAGTCCTACTTAAAAAACCTTATGTTTTCTTTTTCATTGTTAGTTTGAAGGAAAATATATTGTAGAAGGGCTTTTATTAATTCAGTATTCTGCTTCATAGGTAACAGAAGATTCATATAGGTGAATCATATTTAGCAAAATTTCATTATTGGTCAGTGTAATTTAGTAACTATAAGTATGGAAAGGAGTTAAAAAAGAATATAACTTCGGGACATATAGAGCACTTTATGCGCAAAATATTTTTATCTAATATATTATAAATTGCACAGCTAACATTACAATAGACAAAAATAAATAATTAAACTAAAATCCTAATTTAATACATTAAGAGAAGAAGGTTGTTTTAAAAGTTAAGAATCTGAATTGTACTTCAACAAAATTTTGTTATTGTTCAGCGCAATTATTAATTGTAAGTAAAATGGTTTGAAAATAAACATAAATTCGGGACCTGAAGTACATTTTATGTACTAACTATTTTTTAACCTAATATATTATTAATTTGACAGTAAATTTTAAATTAACCTTAATAGGCAAAGACGAATACCTAAGATTAAATCATAATTTAGTGCATAAAGAGTTAAGTTTGTTCTTAAAGTTAAGATTCTGAATAATAATATTAATTTACTTTATTTCTGAGAAGTTTTGTTTTACGATTCTCATTAGTAACTTTAAAATAAATGAGAGACGAAATATGAAAAACACCACAAAAACAATTCCCAGTTTCACGCACTCTCTAAAAATCATCTTTTCACAAAATATTTTCCATACCCTGAAGGGATGATTTCGCTTGTATCGAAAATTTTCCGTAAAATCGATTAAATTCAATACTCGATATTTATCTTAAGAAGGAAGTTACTACTCAACTTTCCTCCCTGTATTGGAATATTTGATCCAGTTGCCTGTGCTTATTGGAATTCGAACCAATAAACAGCTACTCTTAAACATTTGAAATCACTCTAATACGAAATTCGGAAGAGGAAAAAAAAGTTAAAATATCTTCTTAGGGGTATTTTTTTCCTCCAAAAGAAGTAATGGTTTGATCGAATTGGTTTGTACCAATATTAAGAATGTTTTATGTAGCCCTAAAATACTTTAAAATTCTTTGTTAATTTCTGGGGTATTAAAGGTTTTTACTCTGCTACTATGAAACATTTGAAATCACTCTAATAAGAAATTCGATAGATGAAAAAACGTTGAAATATCTTCTTTCGTGTGTTTTTTAGGCAATCGTTGATATTTATGTGCAAAAAGTAAGGTTCATGTATTGGTTTGACTCGAATGCTTTCGGTTGCGTATTTAAAAAAAAATATGATGATAGTGGCATAAATTATGTTCCTTTATCTGTAACATTTCGGAAAGAAAACCTTCTTGGGGAATTTTTATGCTTATTAAAAAAGTAATTCTAGACAACAAATGAAAATAAACCGTTGGAGCTGTTGCCATCCACGAAGTGACACAACCCTATTGAGGGCCAAATTGTATAAAACTTTTGTATTTCTGAATTAACTAAAACTAATTTTATGGATATGTTCATGGCAAAAAAGTTTATGAAGTTTTAATGAATGTTGTTTTACAATTTTTTTGATTAATTGCAAATAAACAGCTACTTTTGAACACTTTAATAAAAAGTAACAAACTTAAAAAAATAAAAAGTAAAGAAACTCGAGCTACACTAAACTTTGTGAAAAAAATTTAAAATTATGAACATAAGAAGTAAAACTCGAAAAAAGCTACACTAAACTTTGGAAAAAAATAAAATTATGAACATAAGAAGTAAAACTCGAAAAAAGATACTCTAAACATTTTAGAAAAGTATTTTATTTATGGTTGCAGTCCCAGAAAACTACATATTTAAGGTTGCTATTCAGTACCAATTGATTTTTTCTTTAACGCTTATATAAATAACGTATAAACAACCTTCTCGTAAATTTTTTAAAATTTATTTTGTTAGCTACTTTAAAGTGTGATACTTATTTTTAATTTAAAAATTACTTTTAAATTCCAAGAACTGCACTAAAAATTAACCAAAAAACATGTTGTTTCTTGTAAAATATTTCTTGTATTTTACTAAATTTTGGCTGTATGTCTTATACAAATACTCAGCCTTTAAAAAAATTATTTAGGATTGGTAAATATAATTTTTATGCTAATTTAACCCATCTTAAACTTCTTTTTATCAATTACAGTTAATGTACTTAGTTTTGAGTCAAAAATGAAATTTTACATAAATGCACAAAAACATTAAAAGCATAAATTTACATTGCAGAAAAAAAAAATCGTTTAGGTTGTAGTGTTTAAAAATGAAAATTATTATTTAAACACGTTGAAACTGTTTCGATTTTATGTAGTACGCATTTGTTAAAAACTGAACAAATTTAATGTATTAAATAAAATCTATTGTTTTATGAACTGTTAAATAATAACTTTATTGTTAAAGGAATTGTTAAAAATATAATTTTTTGAAAGCAATATCTAGGTCAACAAATAACATTAGAGCTTTACTACAAGTCGTAAACATAAAGAAAAACTTTTGTGTCCAAGTAAGGGCATTTTATGATATCCGGGAGATATTTTATGTACTTCGGAACCTCATACACTTAAAGCTTAAAGCAGTAAAACGATCACGACCATATATTTTTTATAAGTAGCTGCTGGAAACTCAAAAACTTCTCTTTCTGATAAAATAACTTAAGGTAATTTAGGTTTTGATGTCATGAACTACTCTTTATAGTTGAAAAAAAGATAAGAAATAAATAAAAATAAGAAGAAATGCTTGAAAATTATTATTTAATTGTTTTCTTATGAAGTTTTAAATTATCGTTTAAAAAGTTTATCTATTTTTCTGAAATTGTGATATATTTTTCCGCATATGAACATTATTGTATGTTATGATTACTGAATGATAAGAAACAGGAATACTATAATCTAATAGAAAACCACTATGTTCATTTGATCAGCATATAAACATATTATTTTTTCAAGACAAACATATTTCCCAACCGAATCATTAATATATTGTGCGTACGTTGGTAGAAAAAAGACCAATGTCTTATCTTTGACGTTGAATAGTGGTCATTTTTCTTGAAAAGTGCAGATATTTGTACTCTTGTGGCGACATTCGTTCATTTCGATACAACAGAAGCTTTAGTAATCCCCAAGTGACAAAAGAACATTTTGTTATTAGTATCACGTACATGCTATTGTTTTAATGTTATAACTGTCGAAAGAGATTTATTGTGTAGAATCTTACCCAATTTCTGATTAAGTTGCACAAATTGCTAGTGTTTGGTGTTGAATATAAAACAAATTTTAATTTAACTAAGAGCTCAAGAGGCCAAGTGCGACTGTAAATTAGCAAGAATAAGCAAAACTAAAGGTACTACTGAGGTGTATGATAATATAAATGTAGTCAAGGGTAATATTATATTTTTGATAAAAATTGCATAATATAAAAATATATAATAAAAAAAATCAAAAAAAAGTAAACACTCTTAATAACGTTATATATGTTAATATGAAAGTTAATGAAAGTTAAAGATGCATTATTAAATTAACATAACAATTTTCCTTGTTTGAACACCTTAATAAATTCAGCAAAAGGCTTAGGATATGATTAAGATATACAGCCATTTTTTAATAAAAGTTTAAAGTTTTATGGGCAACTGTCCCAACATAGTTTGTTATTATAAATTTTGAATGTGTGAGTTCTCCTAATTATTAAACTTAATATTTTAATTTCAAATAAGTATAACACTTAAAAGTACTTACCAAAATTAATTAAAAATCTTGCTAGAAAAATATTCATATGTATTCATATTAAGCTATCAACGCTTTTAACAGAAGAACAACTCTTGTCAAATACCAACTTTTGATTTGTAATTTTTTGAAACTTTAGGCATAAACAAATCAAAAATACTTTTTCATAATTGCGTGAAAGAAATCCGACTTTTACACTATAATTTTAATATCAGACGCTAGCAAAAAGTTAGACTTTTTGAAACAGTGAAAAAAAAGTACTTTTTTTTCACCCAAAAGCGTTGAAAAAAGAACTTTTTTTTCACTTTTTATAAGGTGCCTATATTTCAAGTAAAACTTTTATTTCATAATATTCATGTTAATAGTAACATTGGAACCACTGTTATTAATGCTTATATTTGGCACTCTAGTCCCATTAGAACCACTGTTGTTGTATTTTTATCTCTTCCGGAAGCTAAAAACTTTCAAATTGTTTTTGAAAATCTGAATTAGAATTCATGTTCAAATGTGTGACTTTAAACTAATTAGTTTGCCTTTTGTAGTTCCAGAGATTTATCGATTTGCTTTACGTAAAAACATTATGCACGTGAATTATAAAAAATCTGACTTTTACATTATAATGGAATATTTCTTATGATGTCACGCTCTTCATACTGCGATTTCATTGGTTTTTTTTTTCTTTGATAAAGTGTTGAAACGAAGAAAGTTATAAAGTGAAGTACGGAAATGTTTTTGTTTTCTGGCGCTTCCCTCTGTTTATTTCCAGTTTCTAAATAGAAAATATAAATAAATATCTGGAAGGGTCTCTAATTTCAACCAAAACAGTGTGCATTACTTTTACTTTAGCAAATAAATATCAACCCTTAGCTAAAAATATCCTAAGAAGATATCGTAACGTGTTTTCCTCGTACGATTTCGAATGTTTATAAAGTGACTGTTTATTGGTTCTAATTCCAATAATCACAGACGACTGGGTCAAATATTTTAATACCGGAAGAAAAGTTGAGCAGTAGCTTCCTTCTTAAGATAAATATGAAGTTTTGAAACGACTTTGCCGGAAGTTTTTGGTACAAAGTGAAAACCTGCAGTCGGGGTATGAAATATATTTTGTGAAAAGAAGGTTAGTTAAAAGTGCATGAAACTGGGAAATAAAAGCAATTTGTTATTTTAGGTGTTAATAAACAAATAGGTTTGTTACACAATCTGTCACTTAGCCTTATTCCACACAACATTTGTGTTAAACGTGAAAAAGGCACCAAATTCAGTATTAATTCTATATTAAACATTTACACGCTAAATTTAGCTAGTTTCATTTATATTTTCTTTCGAAAATTCAATAATTATTCCATAAAATTCAATAATTATCTAATCATTTACTAAATTAATTTATATTTCAAAGAATAATTATGTGAAGTTCCTCGCTTTTAAATCGAAGCAAAATATTTCATATCAACATCAATCAAAGAACTTTGTGAAATATAAATGGCGTCATGATTTACGTATGTCTCATAAATAAATTAATTTTAATTTATTTTTTTAAAGTATTAAAGTTTCTCAAGTGATTGTTGTGAATATCAATGGTGATTTAATTCTAATGGGAATATTACTTATGATGTCACGCGTTCATACTGCGATTTCATTGGTTGTTTCGGTTTGAATTCGCGATCAGAATGCGGAAATAGACGAAAAGAAACGTTTCTTTCCATGCAAGTTTTCTTTAATAAATGATTGAAACAACCATTAGTACAACAAGAAGTTGGCCCATTAAAAAAATAACTAAAATATTCTTAGAAAACTCACTTTAGAATAGCTTTTTAGTAAGCTCAAACAAACGCTTTCCGCAAAGTATTTGTCGCTATTCTTCAGGGGAATTTGTATAGGTTTACTACATTGACTTGCCGAATTTTGACTGTCGAATAAAAAGTATAATCAAAACTTTATTAAGACTCTTAATAAAGGTATTTTAAAACAGTAGGATGCATTGTATACTTTATTAAATATTTATTTTATTTTACTTCATAATTATTTATATAACATTCAAAGATTAGCCTTTTACATAGCAAAAGTCATAGATTCATGATACATCATAAAAAATAATCAAACCTTAAAACTGTAGACAAAAAACATCAGTTTAGTATATTGTAGAACTATTACATTATTTGTAAAGTGTGATTGTACATATTATATTGTTTTGTATTGCATTTTAAAACATATTTATTTTTTTAGGTGAACATTGCAGCATTGAAATGGGAAAATCCTAATGCTGCAGAATAATGGAAAGAAAAGAAAACAATCATGTATTATTTAAATAAACCGAAAAAGAATATTAATGTAAATACTTATATATTTATCAGATCAGTGTTTAATAAATATTTATTGTGGGACAGTAATAAGGAACTCATTTTTCTTCCAGATTTTAAATTTAATTATTTAATTTACTCTTTTGCATAAAATATAATAAATAAAGAATAATAATAAAATTACATAAATACGTGTTCTATGGAGAATTGAATATTTTCCTATTATAAAATTATTCATCCCTGATAGTTAATATCTCTACATTTACTTGTTCAGGAGAATTCGAGTTTATGTGAGAGTCTTTTAAAGACTGTTGACCACTTTCAATGCAAAGCAATACATTTTTAAATTTATAACTTTATACGAGTCTTCCATATCCTGAAGGGCGCAATTGTCAGGTAATTTGACCACAAAAAAAAACACTCTCCAAACTCAGTCGCCAATAACGTCCGAGGTTTGCCAGGTACTTACAGTAGAATGTAAAGAATTCCAGGAAACAACTCATAAGTTGGACTGTTTAGCGCCCTTGGCGACTGAGTTTGCTTGTGGTCATATAGCCAGGAAATTACGCTCTTTAAAAAAAGGAAAACTCATATATGGTTATATTACTGTTTTTATTTCAAAATCATTCTTTTTTACTAAAAAAAGAATAGATTATTTATGTTGGGGCATATTTTTTGAAGAGGCATTGTTGGAATTCGAGCCCTTTAAAATTTTGAAAGCCTGCCCCAACGCCATATTTTAAATTGATTGGTACTTTGAAAAGGTAGGAGTTTAAGTTATTTTCAAAACAAACGCATCGTTGTTTTGTTAGAAAATATTTTTCGTCTAGTACTCTCACCTATTAAACAGTATATGTTATGATAAACTTGTACGTTAATTTTCAATGAAATCATGAGCATCTACTCGACGTTAGTTGGTTGGTTGGTTGGTAGACATATATATTCAGGTTTGTGTGCTTGGTCAGAGACCCGCTTATAAATCTTCGTCAAGTAAGACAGACACAACAGACAACACACACATAAGTGGATCTATCTAATTTTTAGAGACAGATGCCAACTAGAGGATCCCCAGAATTGGCTTGTCACCCCCAGAGGTATTGATTTGGTATGGGAACTTGGAGGACTTTCGGACCCACAGATTGCACGTACTCCGCATATACTCGACCAAAGCGTCCTTGATTGAGAGAAAAATTCTACTACCAAGCGTGTCAGGTGGAGAGAAAAAGCATTAGGTTGGTGGAATCCAGACAGTTTGCTAGATGGCGCTTTTTCCAACCCCTCCGTCGTTTGTTTATCTTTCTGTTTTCGATTTATCGTACGTTCCTTGTCATCAAAAAACGTTGTTAACTCAGTTAATTATATAAATTTTGACGCTGTTTTTTTTGGAGAGCATGGTTTACTGATGGGTGCCTCGGTGCAAAGAAAAAAGGGAAAGTTAAAGTTTTTTTTTACGGAGTTCATTAAGGGGACGCGGTACCCAAAAAATCAAATCCAGTATTTTTTTACTTAAAAGCCTTAGGGTTTAAACCATTCACAAGCTGAAAAAATTAAAATTTTTAAAAATCAACATAACATTTCAAAAACCATGCTACCAAACCCCTGTATCATTTTCAATAAACCTCCACCATAAAAAAGAATCCTTTTTTCCAATATCCTTAGCTCACAGCATTCGAGCATGTTTAATTATTTTCTGGGCAGCCCTAAATTTTTTGTAATGCGTCCCCTCAAACCAGTTATAGAGAATATTGCCAGGAAATATACTGATAGGTTTGAAAATATAATGAAGCTTAACCATGAAGCCACTAATCGTAAACTTTTAAAACTCAGTTAATGCTATGTTTTATAAAATTCAAATTCTTTCCATAAAGTACAGGGTGATTCAATGCCTCATGCATATTTTTCTTGAATATTTTCTAATGAGTGTGGAAATATAAGAAAATTGTATGAAACACTCTTTATTATATGAAGTATTTTCTCTTAATTTTTTTTATAAGTATGCTAAATAGACTTTCTAGATTTTATTTTATAAAAATATAATTTTGAATGTTTTTCCAGCTACAAAATATATATTTTTTAATTTCTATTCTTCATATGTGTATAAAACATTTGAGTGTTTGCTCTTATTTCTTTCATAATTATGATAAATATACTTTATAAATTTTGTTTCGTAAAAATGTAATTTTGAATGTTTTCCCTACTACAAAATATTTTGTTTTATAATTTCTTTTCGTCATATGTATCTTAGAAAATAAATGTATTAAAATGGCTTGATTTCTAAATTTATATTTCACATAAATTTTACATGTTTCATTTGCAGATTTAAAGAATTTTGTTTTGAAATTTTTTTCATAAGTTTGTGAAAATAATTAAAATATGGATTATTTTCTGAACAAAAACGAATTGCTGAAAAATAAGTAAACGATAAAGAACAAATTTAAAAATGAATATTTCACACGTTCATGCTTATAAATCTAGTAATCCCGGTTTTTTATTCTTCCTTTTAGCTTCCACACTACGTTTATAACGTAAAAAGCGGAAGGTTTTATAATCGTTCAGTCCGTCCGTCCGTCACCCACTTTCACAAAAAGAACCACAAGTCCCACAGACAAGTGGAATACGTCATTTTAAAGCAAAAAATCAGATTAGGATACATTTCAAATTTCATTAAAAAATTTAAATCAGAAGTTTATTTAAAATTTAAATAACTAATTTTTTTTTATCTACATTAAAATAACATGCAAATTCCATTTTTATTCATATTTTCAATGTTGCCATCCACAAGTCCCACAAACAAGTGGGATACGTCATTTTGAAGCAAAAAATCATATTAGGCTACATTCCAAATTTCATTAAAAAATTTAAATTAGAAGTTTATTTAAAATTTAAATAACTTAAAATTTAATCTACATTGAAATAACATGCAAATTCCATTTTTATTCAATATTTTCCCTGTTGCCATTTCGTTAAACGTACGAGAAATTTTATTAAAAAAATACAAACATTTGAAAGAATATTTATTTATGTGTTATGATTCAGTTTGGATTGTTGTAATATCACAATAGAGTTCTTTTGATGGTTCATTATATATGTATGAAGAAAGATGCAAAGAGAATTCTAACTTGGCATAAAAAATGTGCAAAGTTTCGCTTTTATTTTTAAAGCATCATTTGTACTAATTATATATTTTTCGAACTGTGATTTAATTAAATCTAATTATTAAATCTGAGAAAGAAGATTAATGAAAATAGTTAATTTTGGCGTTTAAAAGTTTGAATTACAAATAGCTAAAGGCCCTGTTTGTTATTAAAATTAAATAACCATTGCCATTTGCAACAATCGCCCGAGAAACTTAATTCTTTTATACAATAAATTAAAATAAATTTATTTTGCGACATCGATCAGTTTGAAATGACGTCAAATATATTTCACTACGAAATTCTTTGTATGTTGATATGAAATATTTTCATTCTATTTAAAAGCGAGGAATAGTACATATTTATTCTTTGAAATACAAATTAATTTTTGCAAACGATAAGTAATAATTATTGAATTTTCGAAATAAAATAAATAAAACTAGCCAAATTTAGCATGTAAATGTTTAATATAGAATTAATGCAGTGTTTGGCGCCTTTTTACCTGTTCAACACAACTTTTGTGTGGAAGCGGGTTAAGTGACAGATTCTGTTACAAACCTACTTGTTTTCTTCAACATTCTTCATTTCAATCCATTTTTATCTAATTATCAAATTTAAATTAGTTGAAAAAGCGCTATCGCAGTATGTAATAGCATCATTACGAGGGGTTGGAAAACGCGCCATCTAGAGGGCAGCCGTTGATTCCGAAACTAACTGCCGTGTGACACGCTTGACAGTATACATTTTTTCCTCTCAATCAAGGACGCTTTGACTCGACAAACACAAACGTCCATGCCTTACCGGGATTCGAACCCGAACCCAGAGGCTCCAAAGGCTAGCGCTCTAACCGTTTCGCCGCCGGGTCGGCACCCGACGTTGAACCCCCCCCCCCCCCCCCTAACATCAGCTACAGCGACGGGGTACTTATGAACGAGAATTTTTGTTTAGAATGTAGGAAATGTTTAAGTTTATTACTTGAGTGGGACGGCCCATTATGGCCAAGAACTGCGACCACTGGTCTATTGTACTAACCCCATCGTTTAACCTTGAAGCAGGCCGATTGCTGAAAAATGAACCTCACTATTTCTCTGATTGGTAAATTATCAACCTCCCACGCATTGATACAATGGTACCCAAGATACTCAAACCTCTGTGCAGAGTAATTGTCACGTTCACAGAGAACATGAAACGATCTTTCCTCAACCTGTTGATATGTTCTACAGAGAGGGTCATGACTCACACCCATTATGCTCAGGTGACTATTGAGAGCGCAGTGACCCGTTAGTAGTTCAATTGCTGCACGAATCTCTTTCCTGCTAAGGTTAGATAGTTCCTTGGCTCTCTGCCATGAAGCATTTCAGTTTAAAACACGTAACGAGTTGGCGACCCCCTCCCCCTTGGTCATTCACATTTCCAATCTAAGGAATTTTAGAAAACTTCTGTTCCATTGAAAAACTAGCGAGAAAACTACATAATTTGTTCAGAAACACGGAAACATTTAATTCGTAAAATATGTATAGCTATTTATACAATTACTTAATTACTTAATTGAAAACCTTCTTGAACATATTGCTTTTGATAAATGAGTTTTAGAGTTACTAACACAATTAAAGACAGTATGAAACTAATAAATGTAATCATTGAATACGCTTTGTCATTATGAACGACTAAAATTTATTAGTGTTAATGAGTTGTGTAATATTATTTACATTGAAACTTAAAAACAATTTTCTCAATCATCAACACAGTAAATGAAATTGACAAAAAAAAAAATGCATAGCTGAAATATTATTCCAACAATGTCTTTGAAGTAAATATACGGAACTATTTTCGACTAGTATACTATTTTTGATTATCTCATTACTTGGAGAGGAAAATAGATTAAACTCATTTTTCAACTTGTTGCAAATTCCCGCTGTGCTGAGTCTTGATATTATTTCATTTAACTTAGATAAGCAACAAAAATTATTGCGAACTGCAAAATCAGAAATCCTAAAATACTTTTGTTTTCTCACTCATAGTTCTATAATATAACTCGACATACGAGGTGTCTTCCATTATAACAGAAGTTTTATTGACATACATGTTTCGTGATTCTGTACCGAATTTCTCCTGAATGAATAACGAATCATTTTTTGCTGTTTGGTATTCCGAAATATTTTTTTAATTTCGCCAACGTTCATTTAAGACAATACAATTTCTCCAAACAATTCGGTCACTATTTTTAAATCATCCTTTTTTAAGCCTTTCACTTTACACAGAGATTTCGTTTTGTAGGAATAAAATAACAGTTTTTACCTTTTAACAAATGAAATGTTATCGTTCGCCGGAACTTTACACTCTTGATCCGGGCAAGAATGCCAAAATGATGAAGGGTTAGTCTTGAACAACTAATCTTTTAAAACGTTTAGTTACTGCTTTTATTTAATTAATGTAGCAGATTTGGGACAACTGTATTATTTAACAAAAAAACTATCTAAAAATGTATCATCCACCTTAGTTTAATTTGAAGAAAAAACCATACTTCAAACTTATAATTTCGTATACAAGAAAGCAACATTAAAATTTAAAAATCTAAGTGTCTTACGAACACTGAATGAATGCTGTCCATTCATGTCATGTCAGCTGTTCTGATTTATAGCTTGTACTTTCGAAAGACTGATCGGTTTATTGTAAGAAATGATTAACGACGTGACATTGGAAAGGACAGAAAAAACAATACTGTAACCGAAGTAATGCTACTAACTTTAAATTCATTTAAAGGATTTTTTATTCGGTACTCTTGTACTTTCATGTACTTATTCTTTTCTCATTGAACTAAAATTCTAAAAGAACTACTTCCAGGTGCCAAGTAGACGGGTTTTTATAACTTAAGAGATGCCAGAAAAATAGTTCTTTTTGTAAAAGAATTCTTGGATTAGAAATAGTTTACTAAAAAAATATGTTTAATGGAATGTATTTTGTAGTTACAAGATACCGAATTTTTGTTTTCACTGTTTGTGACTGCATTATGCAAATTAAATATTACTTCTTACGAAATATTGATTTGAAACTCAATACTTGGCTGAATAAGTATGTGAATTATGTAAAACAATTCAATAAATTCAATTTTGATTAATATAAGTGCCTTCTTTTATTTAAATGTTTATTCTAAAAAGTGTTTTGAAATGTCATCTGCTTAATGGAAATGTTTCAGGTGATGTAACGCTCTTGTTTTCATTTTTTCTTCGTTCTGCGATTCCTTTGGTTGTATCGGTTTCACTCTCAAAATGACAGTCGTAGATAAAAAGAAACTTTTCGTTCTATGCAAGCTTTTTTAAACAAATGATTTGAACAGCAAATAGCACAGCAAGAAGTTGGCATTTTAAAAATGTAATAAGTAAACTATTCTTCTAAAACTCATTTTCGGAAACCAAAACAAAAGCAATTCCATACTAAGCATGATAACAAGAGACCGCTGGAGCTGTTGCCTTTTACGATGTGAAACAACCCCATTGCTGGTATTATTATCAATTTTTTTATTATAAAAGGTTGTACTATAAAAATGTATTGGATGCTTCATAAATAAATGCATTTATGCAAGCTTATTCTCATAGACTTCAGAGAAAAATAAAATACAATAGAAAATTTATAAACAATTAATAATAGACAAATGTAAAGTTAAAATAACTCTTAAAAGTTACTTTGCAGATGCAAGTTTTCGATTGAAGTTGAACTAAAATACTTAATTAAACATGAAAAACATTTAATGCTTGCATGTGATAGAGTAAAATCATTAGCCACTGATACTTTGATTTTTCAAACTAAATTGAAAAAGTCATCATTATGGGAATCATTCCTGCATTTTTGCGTTTAAGAAAAGTATTAAATTGATTCTAAAGTAATTATCAAAGGTAAAAGTATCATTCTTTAAACTAATTAAAAATGATTCATTTCAAAAGAGTGCTTGAAATACAACCTATGACATGTAGCAAGCCCAGATATGAGTGAGGAACTTCCATGCATATATTTGAAAGCTTTTGAAGTTATTAAAATAGTTCTTTTTGTAGTAGAATTCTTGGATTAGAAACAGTTAATTAAAAGATTATGTTTAATGGAAGGTATTTTGTAGTTACAAGATACCGAGTTTTTGTTTTCACTGTTTGCATTATACAAATATTACTTTTTATAAAATATCAATTTTTGCAACTCAAAACTTGACTGAATAACTATGTAAAATATGTTTTTGAGAAAGTAAATCTTTCATATAATGACGACAAAATTCATCTAGACATGATTTTATAGGCAACACCGAAAAAAAAATTAATTGTTCAGGTGATCAAGGGTATTATAGAATATTGTAAAATAAAAAAAATAAAACAATTTGGGAAAATGGAACGTAAGAAATATTGGATGCTACACTTTCCATTGGAAATTATTGTGCGTGTAAAAAAGGCATGAATCGATTTCAAGTATATTATATTTAAAATGTTGTGGAAACACTAAATATTTCGTCTCTACACTATGGTACTGCAATTCGCAGTACCATTTAGGTTTTTATTTAACTATTTAGTTATAAAAATTGTGCAAAGATTCTCTTTTCTTATATTTTTTTTTAAATAAAAGCAACGTAAATAAAATAAACGAAAATTTAAGGATTATTCCATAGTCGAAAAGTAAATCCCTACAATAAATCTGGTCAGGCTACTCAAGGACGTTAAAGAGTTTCACAATAGTATGTCAAACGCCACTACTTTGTTAGTTGAAGTTTTATTATTTACTACTTAAGCGATTAATTTCATTAGAGTCATCTTTTGAAGTAACAACTATAGACCACAGGTCTCGACCACGTTCCTAGACTTCGGGATCACCAATATCCAATATGTAGCCTTGGTACGACGTAAAGTTAGCAAACTGAAATTTCCTTCTACTACTTGAAGTAATAATGAGTTATTAAAAAATAACTGCTTGGATCTTTTTTATTTTAAGCAATTCCTCAGACTAAGGTACTTACTTTGCCGAAAATGAATAAATTTAGCTTCTTTTTATTTAAAATAAAAGGTTTTAAGAAATCGAAAGTTTTTATTTTACCCATCAGACTCTATCGACGACAATTTTCAATCGAGAGCTTGGCACTAAAGGCGTTAAACAACTGGTATTGTTCTTCTATCAAACCAAAATCGTAATCGAAAAAATTCTCGAATTGAGACTCCCACATTGTAAGGGTTATTTTCAAGTTACAAGTGGCGTCATTTAAGTTTTTACTTATTTCGTTAAGTTTTTTTTTTCACATTAAAATGTATATCTTTGAAAGGTTACATGCACAATACTGTGTACAATTCTTTAGCAGAGAGTTTTTAAGATAATACTGATATCTACTAGGTTAAGAGATATATTTTATCCAATTTGAAGTTCCAAATATTACAAACACTAATTCCGACTGTCTCGTATTTGATTTTCTTATATTCTATAAAAAAATTGTTTGTCTAAGAAATTTTCTGGAATCAGCAAAAAAAAAGTCAATTGTTTATCTAATAAGACAAATTGATGACATAAGTTCACTATTTTTTTTCTGAAATCAATAATGTCAAGACAATGAAATTTATCAAACGGCAGGAGATCTTAGCTAAGATGATTTCCTTAGACTAAGATTCTTATTTTTCCGTTAAAATTTTTAAAAATTTTTGATGATTCATAAACCAATTTTCATGAGCTCAGTAAAGCAAAGATGCAACTCATGTATATTTTTTTTAAAAAAGATGCATCTTTAACTTTTTTTAGCTTAAGATAATGTAATTTTTATGAAAAATTATGAACATTCCAATGGAAAAATTTTGAACCACATCCAGCATCCTTAATTTCACATGATATTTTTGCTGTACAACTTTGTCATTCAAGAAAACTAAACTTCTCCTTTGTTGTGCAGGTGGAAGAATACTGCCCTTTTTTTAAAGTTCCTGGAAGTCATTTGAATTTTGATAGTTTTCATCCACCTATTCACGGATTTCCATTTGCAATTCTGCCTTCTCAAAGTGCTTGGGACGAGGGTTCTTTAGGATACCTGATACTTACTTTATCTTTTTAAAAGAGAAGAGTGCTGTTGGTGAGAAGAATATAACTTTTGTGTTCTCAAATAGCTCTAAAAGATGACACTAAGTGGTACGAATATAAATGATACATAATTTGAATAAAATATTATAGTTATATGCCTAAATTTTTTAAAATTGTATGCAATTGATTCAATTTCTACTATTTTATTTTCCAAATTAGCAGAGTATATATTAAAAACCTTTTAAAGTATTTAACAAGTTAACACTTTTTGTACTGCTTAACAACAAATTTGACTTTTATATGTTAGATTGAAATACGAAGAAAACTCTCTTACCAACTTTCTACAACAATTTTTTATTTCTTATCAACGAAGAACTTTTACCTAAAAACAAAAATAAGTATTCACAGTGATGAGTTATTATGTAGAAAACTTGGCTCATGTTTACCAGGAAAGAAAGTTGATCGTAAAAATACAGCCACATAAGAACTATTGACTTTTCACTGAGAAAAAAATACTGTAAACATACAAAAAATGTTTTTGTAACGTTACAGAAATAACCAATTTTACAAAAAAAGTTTTTGTAATTCGGAACAGAAATCCTCATTTCTACAGTTACAGGAAATGTTCTAGTATTCGCAATTTTTTTAAAACAGACGAAGTGCGTGGTGAAAGATAACGTTTGTGTTGTCAATATCGCTTTAAAAAGATATAACGTAAATTGATACAGATATAAAATATACAGTAATTTATTTTATTTATTTATATGTAAATTTCTTATTTGTATTGCATTGTTCGATTGTTACATTTTTATTTTCCAAATTAGCAGAGTGGAATTTAATAACCTTTGAGTTTGTTCTACAATCGTAACATTTTTGTTGTTAACAACAAATTTGACTATTGTTTTTGTTAGATTGAAATACGAAGAGTCGCAGTGCTCGCGAACTTCCCTACCAATTTCTAAAAGAACTGTTTTGCTAGAAAATAATAATACTAATATACATAAAAAAGTCTTGTAAATTACAAAAACATTACATGTATAGCATACAAAAAAATCTTGTAAATATACAAGATAATATATGTAATGTTAACACAAATATATTAAGTGTTTACAGTACTATTTTTAGTGTATTTACTAGAAATTTTCTAGGGAAAGTTTTTTACAAAATATATTTGTTATGTAAGATTTTTTCACAGTGTTGGCTTAATTTAGTGATTTGTGAAGATTACTTCATTAATAAAGCTGCATATCCCCATCATTAGTGACACTGTGACTTTCATTACATGGTAAATTACATCGATCAAGTTTCGTCGATGGTTTCGTTGGACTTTTCGTCATATGCCATTCATCACTGTACCAGCTTAAGATGAAAGGAGAAATTGGAATTTAAAACAAGTGGCACTTAAAAAGTGCATCTGCTAGGGAAATTTTTTTTCAAAACTTTCACTATGTGGATTTTATAACTGGGTGGGCCAAAGTGTTTGGTTCGCCAAAACAAGTCGATGCAAGTAATTTGCAAAATGTCGTTTTGTAATTTTATATTGTCTTTATTTAACTAATGAGGTGGTTTCATATGATGTAACTGTAACATTCTTCATTCTTCAGGCAAACATCTTTAATTTTTTCCAATTCTGCAATTTCATTAATTTTTTTCGATTCCACTTGAGCGTTTTCTTTTAACTTCTGTAATTGTTTTTCGAGTTCTTTACGTGAAACTTGTTTTTTTCGTACTATTTATTAAACTTTATCGGTTGTAATTCTATTAAATTTTAAGTATGCAATGCATTACCAAAACGTCAATTTTGATCTGAAACTTCGTAGTCGATACCTGAGGTCTAAGGTTGGGGTTTCAACACTGCAGTCTTGAATGAAATGAAACGTTCAAACAGTAAATAATAACACTAATAAAATGGTGGCGTGTAACATCTCATAATGGAACTACACTGCTCAAAAGAATTAGGGGAATTCATGGTTTAAACAATTTCACCCCCAATGATTCCATTTGGGATCATCAGCTTGCGGATTTTTTCTCATTAAGTTGAGCTTGCACTTATTTATCGTTAGATGGAAGAATCATGTCTTTTGAAATAATGTTGGTTTTAATTAAAAGAAAATATGAAAAACATGGTCAAATAAAATTCACTGCCAAACAATTTATGAAATAAATTGACCATAAATTCTTAACGCTTGCATTCTCAGATGTTTGAAAATTGATTTGAACTTTTTTAACAAATAAAGTTTTGAACAAATTATTGTTATAATTTATTCAAAAGTTAGGATTCCAATTCCCCCCCCCCCCCCTTTAATTTTAGTTAAAAAAAATTTACATTTTCCCCCCTAATTTTTACCATATCATTCTGGATACATAATGAAACTATTTCACAAATTTTAGATTTTTAGAATAAAAAAAAAACGTTGAAACTGACAGGGTTAACAAAAGTACGCGAAGTGCTCCCCTAATTGTTTTGAGCAGTGTATTTAACGACTTGAGATGAAAGATTTAGTTTCCTCAAAATTTTAAAGAGAGTTTACTCTATCAATTCATGACATTATTCCACGCACTAAAATTATATATTTAGATAAAATTCTTATAAAATTAACATAATAAATGATAATGCAATCTAATATAGTCAAAAAATGTTTCTTCCATTAAAGTTTAAAATACTTTAACATTTGTGTCTTAATACTTAACTAATTTTTTTTTATACTTACTGTCTTAAATACAGTAATTTTGTTCTCTCCAATAAAATAAGCGTTAATTCTGTAATAACTACATTTTAGTTAAACTTTAGAATACCATGGTTTAAAATGCAAAGTTCCTAGTACTGATTTTTATAAACGTATTTTATGAAAGTAACTTACTGCTGTATTCGTAAATATAGAAATTAGATTAACATGGTTTCTGACTTTTATAACATTCATGAAGATAATTTGATAAAATAAATTCTTTAAACATCGTATACGTTAAATTACTTGTCATAAAACTGTCTTTAAATATTTTTTTTTACAGGCTGCTAAAATCTGATATATAATTGAATTTGCTAAACTCTAAAAAAGGTTAAGAAAAAAACTTTTTTCATATCATTATGAATTGCTACTTTTTTTAATGTACATGGGTGTTAATTTTTTAAACTATTCTTGTTTTCACCCAGTTTTTTAAAAAACTCTTTATAAAGCATCAGTGAAATTTTAATGTTTAAAGTACAGTTTTAAAATCACCAGACATATCACGTGCTGTTTGAAACGTAATTGAATATTGAAAAAAAGTTTTGATTTTTGGAACTTCTTTTAAAACTAAATAAAGTTTAACAAAATCTAAGTTGTCGAAAATAAATACATTAAGCTTTCTAAAATTGTTTGAAGTAGATTCGTTGTAGTTCTTTTTGTTGTAGTAGTAGATTTGATGTAGATTCTGAAGATTTATTTTTTTACTTGTTTGTTGTAGATTCTGAAGACTTATTTTTTTATTTGACAATAGGTTTTTGTTCTGAAACCCCAAAATATTATTAAAGTTGGTTGAAAATGCGTTTGTCATTTAAAGTTGGTTGAAAATAATTTTTTTTCGACTTTTGTGTAATATTATGTAAAAATTATGCGTGGTACAAATTTTTCTATTTTTAATTCGGTTTTAACACACTTAAGAATTCTCACCCATATATTTTATAGCATTCAATTGTTAATTCTATTAGTGTTATACCCAGTTATATTTATTTTGATTCATTCGTAATTATCATAGTAGTTAAATATCATACAAAAAATAGTAACAGAAATTTGGTTGCTAACAAAATTATTTTAGTTTTAAATAAACAAATAAGTTCTCTTTCTTTTTGTCTCTATCTTTCTTAAAGTAGTAAATATTTAAATTTCCATTGTAGAACCAATATCTTTGGAATACTACACTTCGCATAAAAATCATATGAAAAATTTCGAGGCAAATGTACATAGGAAAATATAAAAACATGCTAAGTTAGTGTTAAAAAAGCAAAAATGGCGCCTAGGCAGTCATAAAGAACTTTGCGAAAAAAATTACGCAGACAGTGATTAGTTACTAATGCAAAGATATAACAATGTTTCCAAAACTTTCCCAGAAGAAAACCTTCATTATTCACAAAGGTGTCAACTTAATCATGAATATGGCATCATTAATAACACAATTAAACATCGATTGCGTCAAGATTGTGGATGGTTTTTTGCATTCGTAGGGTTTTTTTATTATAGAGTGTGTTGAATGTAAAGTATAGGAAATAAATTATACCTTTCAGAATGGAAAAAAAAGCTTTTTGAACTAAGGAGGTTTTATATCACATTTCGGGGCCAAATGACACAATGCTCTTGTGTTTTATGGCAAGTGTTGAGGTCGACACATGAGCTGGAACCCAACGAGGCTTTTGCTTAAAACCTTTGGAACTCGAATGTTTTATCGAGTATGTATGTTTCCACTGAATGGTTTTAATGATATGCGTTACTAATACTCATCCCGAATACGAAGTTCAATCAATTAGCCATGGTCTTTATATATATTTTTTTTAATTTTTAAGCATTTTAAACTTTATTTAACTTTTTTGAGTGGATAAATAGGTTTCCTAAGTTAGTAAAAATATATGCAGATTGTTGAAGAAAATCTTGGAAAGAAGGTCAACACCTATATTCACAAATAAAACGTTTTTGAAATCTTTTTTCGTTGATCATCTTTAAAATATCCATATATGTTAGATAACTCTTTTTTTAATTGTTGAGATAGACTTTTAAAACTTTGTGACAAGATCAAGCACATAAAAACTAACATAAAAATACTTTACTGCAAAAAAATAATGATTAATAAATTAATTAGCGATTAATTAAGTAAATATGACAAATTGTGAACAACATAGCTATATATTACTTATTTACCATTCAGTCTGCTCTAAAGTAACACTTCTGCTATTTTCCCACTTAATCCCAAGTTAAGCAAATTGAATCATGTTTGTAAAATAATGCTATTTCAAGGCAAAATCTCAATTCGGATACAAAACACTCATTTCGCTCTTTTGGTATAATTTTGTGCCAACTTTGGTGAGCTTGGCAACATATTTGATAAGAACGTGAATATATCGACAGATTCCAAGTACAGTATTCATAAGCAAAATTAACTTTTTCATTCCGAGTATCTGAACTCGTTTTAGCGATGTCATTTGAGACATTAAAGTGACAATTATGCTGGGAATCAGGTCATACATTCAATTTATGTTTTATTAATAGAGACTAACGAAATGTGTCTGCAACATCATTGCGTTTAATTTGTTAACGAATTAGAAAATATTTTGGACAATGATATCAAAAAATGGTTCCATCAAGTTAGCAAATGTATGCAGATTAAGGGAAAATCAAAATTAGACGACAAAAAGAAAATATTTATAAAAGTTCGCTTAAAACATTTCTTGAAGGCCAACACAAACTTTTAGAAACCCCTTTTAAATATTGTTTTCTTCTTTAAAGTCTGTAAACAGTGAATTTCTTCTAAAGCTCAAAATATTTAAGAATATGAATTTAATATTTAAAAAAAAGCGTATATCAGTTCACGAAAAGTTTTTTGGGCACTTAACATAATATTTTGTTCTGAATAAGCTATCGTGTTTTGTAGTGAAGTTTCCTAAAAGTATGTTTGTTTTAACGCTGTGTTTAAGAAGTTTTGTATGTTTACTTTAAAAACTAGAGTTCGGTAAAAAATTTCGGATTAACTAATAAAGATGTTTTTTATGATATATATTTTTGTAAAATTTAGATTAGCTGTACTTGAAAAACAAGTAACAGTGATGATTTGAAAGTTTTAATGAATATGGAAAATGTAAGCAAACAGAGTGCTCAGATATTAAAAGAGTACTTACAAGAAATTCAATTTGACATTTTACATTTAGTCAATAATAACTATAATATGATACTTTACAACTTTTTTTGCATGCTGCATTTTAAAAGCTAAAGAATATAACTATACATTATGAAAGTTTTTATTAAATATATAGTAAAGCGGCTTCCTACATAAATTTCTATAAAAACAAGAAGTTCTAAAGAAACTAAAATGACCTAATTTACTGTTATTTAAATACATATTGAAATTCTTATAGGAAAACAAGAAGGTGTGTAACAGTAACTGTCACATAGAACTACTTCTACACCAGGTTTATACACATCAGAAAAAAAATCGCCAAACACAGTATCAAGTTGTATTTTACACTTCCAAAAGCTAAAATTAATTCTTCATTAACTTTATTACAAAAATTGAATTTATATTAGTTATCATCTGTATATTTATTTGCAGTTTAAAGATTTATTATGCAACATTGCTTTAGTCAAATCCTACTATCCTTTCCAGCAACACGTGGCGCTTTTGGGAATAATCGAAAACGCCTTAACTGAGGAGAGCTATTTACTCTTGAAAAAGCATCAATATAAAATCTGTAAAAACCTGATATACACGAAATAATTACTAATAATAAACATAAACTACTCCTGCACTAAAAATAATAAATTAAAATTTAAACTAACTAGATTTTTATTCAAAAGCACGATGCCTTGCCGCGTCTTAGTAAACAAACAAGAATAATCAAAGAATCACATAGTGCTATATTATGACGGTATTCCAAACTGATTTATGAAAATTTTTTTTTGCCTTAAATATTATTTTTTAATAAAGTTTCCCATGCCATTGTTGATGTGGCAACAGCAATTTTAATGACTTATAACTAAATTTCAACGCTAATTCAAAGGGTAATTCGCCGACAGTCGGACAAATAAATGCAAGATGGGTCTCTGAGGTACCTTTCTAACAAAAAAGAATTTTTAAAATACGACGGATGGAACCGATTTTGGAAGGGACATACGAACAGTTACATAGACAGACAGTCGGACATCATCAGCATGTCAATACCTACGTTTTAGTTTTTTAAAAAAAAATTCGAATTAAAAAAGCAAACTAGACTTAAAATCAATCACTTATCTTGGAGACAAAATATCTGCATTAACGTTAGTATTTCAATATAACATTGTTATTTCCAATCAATCATACAGAAATATGTTACAAGTTGATTTTGGTGCCCGAATTGATGTTAACAAACTCTCTCAAGTGTTATCGTAAGTTTGGTAAAGACTGACTTAAGGGAGGTAGCTAAGTTTCCCTTTAGCTTTAGGGGGAACCAGGGACACATGACCAAACTTGTAGTTTTTGGCTTGTAACTTTTAAAAAACACTATTTATGAATGTGCAAATGCAGTCAATTTATACTTTAATATGGCCCACCCATTAGGGATACGTGACCAAACCCAAAATTTTGGTAGTAAGACTTAAAATTAACAAAATACTTTTACCTAATAACAAAACTAACATCATATTATAAAGTATAAATAGATTTTATAGTTTTTTAAGACAAAATTTGTACTTCTTATTTTTATCGTATTAATTATGCTTGATTAACAAACTTATCAAATTTAAACTTAAAATCATGTCTAAATACAAAACTGGGGATTCTTTTATTTTGCAGAGAAAACACAGGTGGTTGAAGACTCTTCTATTTGATCAATATCAATTTGGGATGTAGTATCCATTTCAGGCCATTTAAAACATTTTCCATCGATTCTTTCTGCATACTGAAGCTTACAAAAACCTCGTTAAAAATTTCCCTTGTACTTTCCCAACAAACCTTGTACTCTCAGAAGAACCCAGTCATTTTTTTGAGACTCCCAGGATTTAAAAAAAAATTTACTTGGTCTACTTCTGTCTACATTAGTGTTGTTTACTTGGGTTACATATCCTTAATTAGTTTGGGTCAAGTATCTCTATTTGCACTTTTTTTATTAACCCCAAAACAAAGACATTTGCGAATAATTACATTAGCACTATTGTAAACGTAATTGTAGCTAGTAGCATGAACAAAACAAGTAACGAATTGAAAACATCTTTCCTTTAAATAAAAAACAGTAGACCGAAAAATCTTATGGTGCCAAAAATTTACTTTTAGTGCATGAAAACGTATTTTTTCGTAAAGCTAAACACGTAAGCAATGATTCAGTTGGTTTTTTTCACCATGTGGTTAGCTGACTGAAAGGAAAGAAGTGATGCCACTTCCAACTCATAAAACTTTTCCAATGCTCAGAAAAAAGGCTTTTGGTCTTGTATCATTTTGGGTCAAATGTCCCTAGATCCCCCTACGTATTGATCTTAGGCATGAATTTACTACCAATCCACTGTTCTATGTTTCATTGTTCACATAAAATTAATGACAATCATTAACAAGAATATCAAGGGCCTTATCATGTAAACAGTAGTTTCAAGTTAAAGTATAACGTTGTAGAAATTATTGATACCATGTCATTTACCGAACGGACTAGAAATGGGCAAACATGTATGTTTGTTTTTCCTGTATAAACTTTAAAATCAAATTTATTTTAAATAAAATAACTTTGTTTAAAATAATCAGAATTAGTTTTTGTTTTGAAGAGATGATCTTAAAATAATTCCCAAATAAAAAAAATACATTATAAATAAAATTTTAGTATTTTTAAAAGTTAGAAATTTAGGGTTTTTGTAAGAACGATTGATGCATACACAAAATACGGAAAAAGCCAGGCCTGCCGCTCGGAGGGTTAAGCCTTTGTATCGAAATAAGAAAATAAAACAATGGAATAAGTGTAGGCACGGTAGAAAGTTTTTTGTATATATAGTATTATGGGGGGCTTAAATTTTCTGTTTAGTGTAGCTTATTATTTAACGTAATTATTGTTTATTTAAGTAAATCTCTATATTAAGCGAAATATAAATTTGTGGCTAACTTTTTGTTGTATTTGGACTAGGTGTAAGATGGTCTCTAATATGGAATATATGTACTTCAGTCTATAATTTTTAACGATGAATTAAAATTCGAAAAAATCGATCTTAAAAAATAATAGGGGAAAGTACCCCAAAACGGGTGTAGGGTTGAAGTAGTCGCTGGTTCAAATATGGTTGGTAACGAATAATAGACTACGCTGAATAGATACACACCAAGTTTGTGGACTGTAATTTCTTTAATTGACGACAAATAACTTCTTATACATCTTGAATAAAACAACTAGTTGAAAATGGTAAAAAACACTTAAAATAGGAATAGTTAATCACAACATAGAAATCTTCGAAAACAATCTAAAGCTTCTTTTTGAATAGGAAATTAGCACTGCACTTGGTGAAACTCATGGAACCATCTGAACACTACAGGTGAAGCTTATCAAAATCTGCAACGCCCCTTCTTCCCATGACATCAGCAAACATGGAATCGCTGCTGGTGCCATCTAGCAAGGAACCTAAAAATAAACTACTAATACGAAATCCAACATTCTCCCGCCCTTGAAATCCCAAGGGGTTTCAAGACACTGAAAATGAAACATAAGCAATTTAATTAAACATTAAATAGAACAAATTCAGTAGCAAAAGAACATTATTCAACAGGGAGTTTACAAAGTTTTGTAATTGGGCGAGTAAGTTCACCGGAAGCAGTTCTCAACGCAACAACATGAAGTCTTTTAGTTTTCCACCAACTCTTAGCACCATTTCCCTGTCCAAGAAAGGGCAAAGTGAAAGTAATTTACTAGAAGACCTTAATGACTTCCCTTTTTTTTAAACAATGACTCTTCTCCAAATTCTGCATACTGTACTAGTTTCACTACGGTGTTTGTTGCCTTAGAAAGTTCATCTAACGATAAAATACACGATTATGTATTTAGCTGTTTTTCTCGAATTGCTTAGAAAACGTATCATCCAAGCAAAAACTCTACAGTTTGGAAAAGGACGAAAACTTGAAAATAACTGGTGGTGGCTGAAACACGGTAGCTGCTGAAATGAAGCTCTTTCCTCAACGAATTGTGACTCCAGGAAAGAAATACTGGAAGGCGATTGCTTCAAGAAAACTTCAATGGAAGGTTCACGTAGAAAACTGGGACCCTGAACCCAGAGGTCGCATGACAAGAACTCTGAAGGTTGACCTCTGGTACTGCTGTCAGATGGGTTGTCAATTCCTGGAACATGGGATGATGTGTTTTCACAGGAGCTACTAGTCTTTGAAGTCAAAAGTCTTACTGTTATATTGTGATCTTGAGTAACTGAGCGAACGTAAATAACAGTACAATTAACTCTCTCCGAAGCATCACAAAAATAATGAATTTGAATATCTAGGGGCTGATCACACATGACAAATCTAGGTATCTTAAAGTTGACCAGTAGGGATAACTGTGAGTGAAATGCTCTCCAACGAGAAGACAACGAATAACTGAGAACATCATTCCAACCTAGATTGTGACTCCAAAGCTCTTGGATAAAGATTTTGGCTAAAATGACAACTGGTGCTAACCAACCCAATGGATCAAACAGTTTGGCTATGTCCGAGAGAATTTTACGCTTTGTCAGCTCTTGATGTTCTCAAGTTGAAATGGACACATGAAAAAAGTCTATACCTGGATTCCAAACGATGCCCAGAACTTTGATGGTTTTGTCATCTGCAATAGGCAATGAGTGATCTATAGCTTGACAATCACTAGGAATATTCTTCAAAACTGCTGGAACATTGGAACACCACTTGTGAAGTTTGAAACCTCCACTACTCATCATCTTGCATAATTCATCAGTAAGTTGTTCAGCTTCTTCTGCAGAATCAGCCCCACTGAGTAAATCATCTACGTAGAAATCCCTGAGGCAAACTCTGGACGCCAAGGGAAAGTTTAATTTCTCATCAAGTGCAAGCTGTTTCATTACTCTTGTAGATAAGTAAGGAGCACTAGCTGTACCATACGAAACAGTCGTGAGACGAAACGTTTCAATGGGATCACTAGGGCTGTCTCGCCAGAGGATCCTCTGCAGATCAGCATCATCCGAATGAACTCTTATTTGGCGAAACATCTTCTCCGCATCAGCACACACTGCAACTGGGAAAGTTCTGAAACGTAAAAGAATGTGAACAAGTTCTGGTTGAACTCTTGGGCCTGTATGGAGTATATCGTTGAGGGACAGACCTGAAGAGGACTTGACCGAGCCATCAAATACGACACGAAGCTTTGTCGTAGAGCTGCTTTCCCTAATCACTGCATGATGAGGTAGATAGAATTTGGGATTCGAATTTTTCTCTGATACTGGAACCTTCTCCATGTGCTGAAGTTCTAGATATTCGTAGATGAAACCTCTGTAGCGTTCATAGACTTCAAGTCTGGAGACAAAAGATCTCTCCAGAGACTGGAACCGACGCATTGCAGTCTGTAATGAATCTCCCAGGAGAGCTGGTGAAGTATGGCACGGTAGTTTCACTGTATACCTTCCATCCTCTCCTCTTGAATGCGTAGCTGTAAAATAATCTTCAGTAGCTTGCTCTTCTTTGGTAAGCAAATTGGCTGTAGGGACTTCATCTAGTTTCCAAAAGTTGCCAAGCACTTCTTCTGCACTCACTTGAAGATGATTGACATGGATAGGTGACGAATCTGACATTTCTCTGCTGACATTACCTGAAATGATCCATCCCAGGTCTGATCTAACAGCAAAAGGTCCATCTTTAGTTGTTTTGAGAAATTCTCCTTTTAGCATTGGCAAGGCAATACTTACTCCAAGCAAGATATCGATCGGACCTGACTGGAAGAAGTTTGGGTCTGCCAGCTTGAGATCACGGAATGGAGCAGCTGTATCAAAAGGTAACGAGAAATGTGGAATATCACCGATTATTTTGTTGATTATGAAAGCTGAAGTGATAAATTCAGGAGACTCCTTGAAGTGAGGTGTAAACTTGAGGTTGGTGACTCCATTAGTATGTGCACTAGATGATCCAAGACATGAAATTTCAACCCTTGCCCTGGTTCGAGAAAGGCCAAGCCTGTTAAAGCACGATTCTGTCACGAAGCAAGCCTGGGAACCTGGATCGAGAAGCACTCTACACTGTTGAAATTGATTTGAATAATCGAGCACTTTCACTATAACAGTGCATAAAAGCACTTGGATTGAAGCAGATTGATGCGAAACACATGAAGACACGTTCGTAAGTGTTTGTTGAGGAACGGAAGTAGGTTCATTAACTGAACCTGGCACGAATTCAGCAGCATGTGGCGACCAGATTCTGACTTTGTCTGTAGAATTGGTGGATTCAAAATGAAGCAATGTGTTGTGCTTTTTATGGCACACCCTACAAGTAAATTTACTCGAACAGTTTGCTAATTTATGAGCCCCTAGATATTCAAATAATTCAATATAAGCCTAATATTTCATATCTAGGGGCTCACAAAACTCAGTACTTTCCGGAATTGTGCCGAAGGACAGAGAAGCACAAGGTTAGTTGTTCTACAGTCGAAAAGAGTACAAATGAAGTAAAAATCTCACTTGAAAACTTTGAAAAAATATTTCTTTGCAAAACACGTGGAGACACTTTGAGATATCAACTGAGAATGCTGTTATGGTGGTTGGGAACCAGTTTAGCCTTTCTCCGGCGTGATAGAACCACCAGTAAAGATCCCAGGCTCACTATCCCGTTTTGCCCGCCTATCCCGTTTTGGGGTACTCTCCCCTAATCTTATGGATTTCTGATAAAGGTTATACTATTCTACATTACATTTACTTTTATTATATTTTTTATAATATAATCTTTATGTATACTGCATCAAATGAATATATAGAAAAAATAATACTAAGACTGATTACAACATGTAAAACATATTAATAAAAATGAAATATCAAGCATAATTTTGTGTCATAAAATGCTCACGATATCTGAAGAAATAACATACATATTTCTTTTTTTGTTAGGTTGACGAATGTTTTTTATCCAAAGAAAACAAACTTGTCCTGATAGATTTTCTTTCTTTCCGGAACATTTGGAGCTTGGAAAAATAAAGTTATCGCTAGCTAACTTTCAATTTCGTATCGATATATTTCTACAATTTGTTCTAAGAATAGAAAGATCGTTTCTAAAAAAAAAACAAGAAAAGAATTGGTTGACTGGTAAACTACATGAGTTGTAGGAAATTTGTATTGGCATCTAGGGGCTTAACATTGGTGTACGGGACGCTTAAAAAATATTTTTCTGTAAGTAATATAAACATGAGGACACTAGTACATGTCTACGATAGAGAAATCTTTAAAGCGATAAAAATGTGGTATGATTTTTTTTAATTCTAAAAAGGAAATTCTGGAATAAATATTTGTTAAATAAAAATAATGTCTACAAATATGTATTTGCAAAAAAAAAACAGTTTTGACTTGTTACATTGTCTAGCAATCATTGTTACATAAAACGATATTTTCACAAAACAAATCAAAAAGTTAAAACGTTCAAGCGAAAGACGCAGAAATTTTAAAAGTAGTAAAATTACTTTCTCTTTCCTTTCTGCGTATATATTTCCCCATGCCTCTACTTTTTGCAGTTCAAACAGAAATAAATTTCCGAAAAGCACACAGATACACAGCCACACATTAATAGTTTAAATTTGTAAGCATTATTGCTTTAATATACTTAATTTTTTAATCGTTAAAACCATATATCAGACAAGAATTTGTAAAGTAGGAGGATATAAATGACAAAGAAAGTATTTACAAACTATCTAAGGTCATATAAATGAAAGGGCTATTACGTTTTGTTCTTAAATTTTCTTTTGGAATAATGGTTTTGTAAAGTATTTTATAAACTTTATTAGATTTCCATTTAATATATTTTTTAAAATGTCTTCCTTCTTGCTATTTTGTAACAAAATCTTCCGTATGACAAAAGGAATAAGGAATAATAAAATTTTAATAGTTTTCTATGTGAAAATTTTCCCTAAAATACCGGGAACATTTCTCAAATATTTTCAAACTCGTTAAAACCACTTTACAGTTTAAATACGACATCACATTTAAGTTGGCGCGTTTCAAACTATTGATGGCGAGTTTGAAACATCTTGACAGACCGTAGGAAATTCCGTCACCTAGAAAGTTCCCGAAAATCCATTTATCATTCTCTTCATCCCTTGACATTTAACTCACTAAGAATGATACGATTGCGTACCAATCAAAGAACACTTACTCTGTCACTCTTTATTTCAATTAAAATATGTTCTTTTAGTTTTATGAAATAGTTCACCTTAGTTTTATGAATTTGTTCCCTTTAGTTTTATGAATTTCTTTCTTTTAATTTTATGAATTTGTTTATTTTTGTTTTATGAATTTTATTTCTTTTAGCTTTATGAACTTATTTCTTTCAGTTTTGCGAATTTGTTTTATTTAGTTGTATTTGCGTACAGCTATTTTTTTTTGTTTGATGGTTCTATTTGAAGATTCTGCTATATAAACTTAAATTTACTTTCATATTTTGCACAGTTGTGATGTTTAAAATATTTATAGAACTAATTCATAGATTTTATGAAATTGTTTTTGAAGATTATTACATTGCATACCATATGCTTGCTTACATTTCAAAATAAGGTTATGTGTATCCTTGGGAAAATTACCAATACTTTTAAACATAATTTTACTGATTTATCTGCAATAATATGATACTAAGAGGTTATATATAAAGGGTATACTAAAGGTTATATATTTTGCACAGTTGTGATGTTTAAAATATTTATAGAACTAATTCATAGATTTTATGAAATTGTTTTTGAAGATTATTACATTGCATACCATATGCTTGCTTACATTTCAAAATAAGGTTATGTGTATCCTTGGGAAAATTACCAATACTTTTAAACATAATTTTACTGATTTATCTGCAATAATATGATACTAAGAGGTTATATATAAAGGGTATACTAAGAGGTTATATATTTTGCACAGTTGTGATGTTTAAAATATTTATAGAACTAATTCATAGATTTTATGAAATTGTTTTTGAAGATTATTACATTGCATACCATATGCTTGCTTACATTTCAATAAGGTTATGTGTATTATAAGGTTAATAAGGTATAAAATAAGGTTATGTGTATTATGTGAAAATTACCAATACTTTTAAAGATAATTTTACTGATTTATCTGCAATAATATGATACTAAGAGGTTTGCTCGATATGTTTCTAAAAACATTTTATTTAAGTTTAAAATAAATTTCTAACACTGTATACAATGTATGTAGGATTAAAGAACATGAGAGTTAAATCAAACTGTGTTTAAGTTTCAACATCTTTATTCCTTGGTTAGTAAAACAATTGCGGGCTGACTTTCACCCAAGCATTATGTTACATTTGCACTTAAGTAAAAGGTAGAACCCAAGTATTCAATTTAAACTTCAAAATTTTACATTAGAATGTTATTTAATGTCGAATTGTGGTTTTGTCGTACTTAAAACGCCATTCTTATGGATTTCAAGAAACTCAAAATACAAACTAATAAAAAAAACTAAAAAATAACAAAGCATCATTTTGAAACATGAATGAAACATGAAGAAGTGATATCATGTTTTTTTAGCATACTTGAAAAAAAAATTGCACTAATCTGCAAACTCATACACTACAGGGTGGCCCAAAAGTAGGCGTACAGTTAGTTAGGTATACAGTTATTTATACAGAAACAGTTATTTATACTTTTAATACAGGTTTAGTTAAGTTTGGTTGAATTATCGTCGCACTAGAGCTACAGGAGAGTTATTGGTGACAGGCATCGTAATTAAGAAACGTTGTCAAAAGTGACAGCTTTATTTACATACATATATTTACGTACTTAATCCCGAAGGTGCTCAAATTGTCTGTCTCGCTAATTCGACATTGATGCATTCCTGTAACCTATCCTCGATAGTCTCACACACAGTACGACACAAATTCAAGTTGTCACGAATGTCCTTAAAAGCATCATCGATGAATTTCTTCAACTGGCGTACTGTGGCGGGTTTTCTGGAATAAACATTATCCTTTACTACTCCCCAGAAAAAGAAATCATGGGAGTTAAGTCCGTGGAACGTGGTGGAAACTCAATGCTCCCCCGTCTCCCTATCCAATGATTCGGGAAGGTCAGATTCAGGTATCGTCGGACCACCAAAGAATAATGCGGTAGGGCACCGTCCTGTTGAAAAAACAACTCCACAAAGTCTTGCCGTGCTTGCAGTTGTGGGACTGCAACTTGTATCAACATATCCAGATACCTGGGGCCATCAACGGTTCCATCGAAAAAGACAGGACCCTCGACACCATCGCAGGATATGCCACCCCACACTGTGACTCCTGGCTGATTCAAATGCGTAGTCAAAATGACATGTGGGTTTTCGTCGACCCAGTACACAGAGTTATGTCTGTTGACGTGGCCAGAAAATTTAAAACAGGCTTCATCAGTCCACACTATTTTCGAAAGCAGGTCTAGTTGTTCAGCCAGTTGATCGCGCATTATCTCACAGAACTGTAATCTGCGGTGAGGATCGTCCTCAAGAAGGCCATGTCTTGGGCGTACCGCCCAGGCTTAAGGTTCAGCTGGTGCATCAGGCGTTGTAATGATGCCCTCGGGATCATCAGCTCCCGAGACGCTTGTCGTGTAGACTTCTTTGGACTGTTTACGAATGTAAGGGCTACATTCATCTCATTTTCCTGTGTCAACATCGTGCGTGGTCATCCAGACTTCGGTGCATTGTCGATGGAACTCGTGGTCTCAAACTTGTCTATGATGCGGTAAATCGCTTGTCGGGACAGCACAGGCAAATTAAACTCATTTTTCCATATCGTACGCACAGTCTCCAAATTTTCGTACTTACAGTAGGTCTTAAGGATCCACCGTTGGTGCTCCTCGCTCAGATTTCCAGCCATGGTTTACACTTATAAACAAAAGTACTAATTTTCCACCAGCACAAATCTTTTTATAGGATATTTGGCAGGTGGCGGGATTCGAAGTTACGTTCTCTGGTGACATTATTTGCATATTTCTAGAGCATCAAACAAATAAACCGAAGCTTTCTAGAAACTAAACCAAACAAAGTCCACAAAGTGCCACGCTTTGGATTCGATTAGCTGTAGTACGGCTTAATTTTAGCCAACCAACAAAACTAAAAACAACGACCATGTTAAATACCTGTTATAAATAACCCAAAGTTCTTACCAATGGTACATTTGGGCCGGCAGTAACTGTAAGGCTACTTTTGGGCCACTCTGTAAATAAATATTTTATGATATTCTTATACATATTCTTATAGATTCTTATCGACATTAGAAACGTCGCATAACTACTCTGAAGCAACATAATTTAAGAATAGTATGAATACCTAGAGAATATTAAAGATAATAGCACATACATATTCACTTTGATTTTTCTTCATAAATTTCGTTTTAAACATTGCTTAAGCATGTATTTAGCTAAATAGAATCTTTTTTTTTTTAAGAAAGGATGCATTACATGGAATTGTTGTTTTACTATAAGATCAATTTAAACACATTTTTAAGGGTAAAACATTTTCTCTAGTAAAAATTATTAAATAACCTTTTGAGGGATGTTTTTAATTTATAATTCTTTTGAAATTGTCAAAAAGTTGGCTGAAACATGTCAAAAAAATCTTTTTAGAACATTAAATGTGATACCTTACATAAATTTATCCATTAAGTAACCTTAAACTCAGTGTTCCCCACAAACCTATACAAACATTTGAACTAATTTCCAAGTATTTGCATAAAATTAAGCTACAGTTCGATGCAAATAATCCTTTCTTGCCAAATCTTCGAGGACCTCGCTCCAAAACAAAGTCTTAAATGAATCCACAAATAGAACACATTCTTTTTAACCTAACAAACCTATTCGATCCGACATTGTTATGCATGTGTTCGGAAAGGAAATGTCTTAATTCTCCTCTTTGTTATTATTACTAGTACTTTTTTCCTGAATCTGGAGATTTTTTTAACGTTTCAGGAATACTAGGTGGATGTATTGTTCTTGTGTCGTCACTTTTGTTTTCATTGTTATGGATAGAGATTAGTCTGCTCAATCGTTTGTAAAAGTTAGGGTTGCATTGCGGCTCTATTTGTGGAGGTTGCATTCAAAACGTGTTTTTTCTATTCAGTGGGCGCAAGCGATGAAGTCACCAAAAATGTACAGCCGCAGCTAAAAAGAATATTTCTAATAATAACATGTAACTGTGTATACTGGGGTACTTTAACTCTGTATACTGTGTTTTGTAGGAAGAAAATTACGTTAGTTGCCAAATATTCTGTTTTTCGAGATAAATGCCCACGAAAAGTAAAAGTACAGTATTTTTATAAGATAATGTTTCGTTCTTTTCTATTTTTTTGGTTATAAGATGGTCAGTCCCATTAGACTTTTTGCTTTCTTTTTTAATCACAATATGTATATCAAATTATTTATTAGAAAAAAAATATAATGTGGTTATTTGATGATGAATAACGTCTCGTTTAAATTCTGAGAAACACAATGCAGCAAGAATTCCTTCATAGCTAAGGTTGTCGGAATTGAATTCCGATGAGCGCATATATACTGCGATATCGGATATATTAAACTGAAAAGAGGAAGATCAATTTACGCGTGGATTACTGCACGTATTTGTGATTTGATAATTTATATTAAAACACATTAGCTGATTTGTAAATAATATAAATTATGCAATGGTGGCACATAACACTTGATGTTTTTTGTATGCAAAGGGGCTAATTGCAAAAAGAATATATAGGGACCTCTCGATTCATTGACGACTTCGTCCAATTGAATTTACGTTCGTCAAAAGACGTCAAATAGTAAACCGGAATATATTAGTTATACTTTGGAAAATATGAGTTTTGCAATTATATCCTTTATATTCCAAATTATCATTCAATTAATTCAGTAAATATTTATCTGTCTATTTGTGATCCTTTAAATGGCAATTGAAAGGTCAATTTATATGTATATTAGTGCATAGATTAATGATTTAACAACTTAGATTGAAGCATAGATTTCTGATCCGTGAATAAACTTATTGATTTAATGCAGGGTGGCATACAACGCAACCATTTGAATATTTTTGTAATATATTCCGCATTGCATAGTAAAACCATGGTGTAACATTACTCCAGTTTCATGGAGTAACGTATAACCGAATTTTTGTAGTAATCCGAATATCTGGAGTAACTTTACACAAATAAGAAGCTTACTTCGTAAAATCGGTGGCAGTAAGTGCTGTCTCCAGTTCCAGGGAGTAACGTTACACTAACTTTATGTGTAAAGTTATTCCAAAATATTGGTGTTATACTCCATGAAACCGGAGAAAGCTAGGCTTTAGGAAGGAACGTTAAGCAGCATGGTTTTAAAACGTATCATTAAGTTAACTTTGCAAAATTGTTAATTTATCTGTCAAGTAATTCATATCTTGTTAAAATGGTAATGAAAAATGTCCCAATGACATCGGCAAATGCAAATTATAATAGTTCTCTGAAAACTTGAATCTAATCTATAAAACCACGTGTCCACCATATTAAGTGTTTGGTTGATTGGTTGGTAGACATATATATTCAGGTTTGTGTGCTTGGTCAGCGACCCGCTTATAAACCTTCGTCAAGTAAGACAGACACAACAGACAACACACACATACAAGTGGATCCATCTAATTTTTAGAGACAGAGGCCAACTAGAGGATCCCCAGAATTGGCTTGTCACCCCCAGAGGTATTGATTTGGTATGGGAACTTAGAGGACTTTCGGACCCAACAGATTTAACGAGCACGTACTCCGCATATACTCGGTAGGTCTTCAGTGGTACCGGGACTCGATCGCAGGACCTTCCGATCCCGTGACCGAGACGCTGACCACTAGGCTCACTACGGCCCTATTAAGTGTTTAACTTAGAAAAACTCTAATAGAACTATAAAATATCATGTTTAAATAAGATACCGTAAATCCAAGACAAATTTCACACTTGATTGAACTTCTTTGGGAACTCTTTTCGTAGAATAAGCTCTTCATGGTACTTTATATCTCAATATTCTGCGATAAAGAGTCAATTTCACATTATATTGGTTCAACCACCGAAATTTATTTGGATATTTTGGTTTATTATGGAAGTTTATATTATATGTTGGTTTATTATGGAAGTTTATATTATATGTTGGTTTATTATGGAAGTTTATATTATATGTTGGTTTATTATGGATTTCATAATAATATACGAATTGGATATCTGAATATTTTTGGTGAGTTTCTATACTTATCGATCTTGCTAAATGTAGGTGATATTGTAGAAATCCTATCATTCTAAGAGTTTCAAAGTTAAGTTTTTGTTACACTTTTCGAAATTGAATTTGCAAAATAAAGATCATTTATGCACTTTTTTTTAGAATAAAAAGGCTGTAATCAAATTTAAGCCAAACGCCGTACTCTTAAGGTGTTTTTACTAAATAATCCGAAATAATTTGTGTAAAGTTTTTGCAGTAGTTATTACATGCAGATGCAGAGATAACTTTTTATATTACTATCCATTAGATAAACTGATACAAATAAACATGTGGATTAAGTGCAGAAATACTTTTAAAAGGTTGCTAACCTTATAGGTTCCTAACCCTATATTTGCCATACTGTTCTGTTTTCGAATTTTCAAAACATTTACGACTGAATTAACGTAACTATCAATGAAATTATTTAATGTTTTTTTGCGTGTAAATCCTAAATCCAAGTTTATTTTTTGCACAAACAAATTTTAAAACCTTTTAACATACTACTAACTTTTTTTCGGTTGTAAATGATAAATTTCTGCAGGGCTTAAAACTAATTTGTTTTGATTGCGCCGAAAAAACTTATTTTTTATTTTTACCGTAACGCCAAGGAAGTCATTAAAATACCATTAAGAATATATTTTCAACTAAATGTGCCCTATAAAAAAACCTACAGAGTTTATTGAGTTATTTCTATGATGACATAAAAAACAAGTAAATTATTTTTTTAAAAATTATTTCAAGTAAATTATTTCACCCAGATTTTTTTACTATCAATAGATTTAATTCAGTTTATGAGTTTATGAAAATGAGTTAGTAACTTTTATACTTTTATAAGGCTAACTGTAATTCACATAGACACATTTTACCGTTGTATGTATTATTCTGTTGTAAATTCTGACGTTGGGATTTAAAAAGAGCTTTCAAGCCTATAGATTTATTAAACAGTTATTTCAAGCATTAAATTTTGAAAAAAAGGCATGTTTCTAAAAATGTAAAAAAATATTAAAAAAATATTTATTTTATAAATAATAACATTTAAAACTATTAATTTATAATATAAATTCCAAATATTCTTCGGAGAAGTTCAGGCATTTCGCATTCTAACATTTCGTTGCTAAAGTATATGGTTGCTCTTCTTATTCAATATTGGCAAAAAATATGTTATAGCTAGTCAAATTCCAAAGATTATATTCTGTATTTATTATTCTCTTATAAATTCTGATGTTGAGAACAAAAATAGTTTTTATAGGACTTAGACTATAGATAGATGTATTAAGCGGCTGAATATATTTTCAAGCATTAAATTTTGAAAAAAATGGCATGCTCCAAAAATGTAAAATATATTAAAAACTATATATTTTATAAATAATAACATTTAGAACTTTTAATTAGTAATATAAATCCCAAATATTTGTAGGAGAAATTCAGGCATTTCTCTCGCATTCTAACATTTTTGTTTTTGCTTACAGTAAAAAGACCAAAAAGTACACTAAAGAATATTCTGTAGGGTTAATTAATGAGATTAATTCTGTTGCGTATTTTCTTTTTTATATTTATTTATTGTTCTTTCTTTTAGTGCATTCAGCAATTAGGCTTTTTTTTTGCTAAAATCACTCTTAGGATTTTATGGTTCAACAAGTTAATTAATTTGATTACATTCTTGAACCTCTACGTATGAACGCGTAACTGAAATATTAATAGCAAATTTTACTTCGTGATATTTAAATCTAATATTAGATAAAATGTCATAATTTCTATTAAATTTTTTCTATCTATTTATATTCCTCTAACTGATATACGTAGAAATCTGTATAACATTTAAAGGTAAACAACGCAAAAATTATTTATTGTTTCAGAATTTTTCATAAGCTAGGTGATACATACTACTTTAATAAATTATATTTTTTGTAAATTTCTACACATGGTTTATTAGGTTGGGTTATCCTATGACACCCAAATTTTCTGGTTTAGTTCAGTGAACCGAGTTTAATGTCTTTGTTTATTTATTTTGGTTAATTATTTGGTTCAGTGACATGATTTTTTAATCTAAAATAGATGCAAACACAATATTTTCTATTTATATTATTATCATATCTCAATGTATGAAATAATTCAAATATTGTAAAATTTTAATTTTGTATACATGATAGGGATACATATTCTTAACAAATTTGCTTATCAAGGAAATATTTTCTTTAAATGTTGTGTTTCATTCTCTCAAGAAAATAAGGAATAATTATATTATCTTCCGGATAACACTAATACGTTAAGATTATGATCAAATGATTAGTTTAGTTACAAAAAATATACACTTATTTTTTATGATTAACACGATATTATCTAACTAAGAAATAAGTCACTTAAATCAAGAAAAATCTCTTATCTTTTGCCATAAAACGAAACTAATTTAGTCTCCAGAGACTAATAACTGAAACAATTGTCACTGACATTGATTTTATTGCTTTTAATAGTGCCGTTTTTATAGTTCTCCGAGGACTTCAATTTTGAACATGACCTGGAATTCAAACACAATTAATCTTGCGAAATCATATTTTCTTTGAGTAATCTCTTTAAATAAATTGCTTAAAATATTGGCGACATGATAAAACGGGCGATTTGTTAGGAGCAGTTTTTCAATTGTTAAAATATTGATACACACAGAAAAAAATATTGTGTTGATTCAACACAATATTTAATCAATATTCACTGTTTTGATCAATATAGTGCCAACAAAAATTTTGTTGTCAGTGCCAAATTATTTTGTTGATAAAATTATGTTGGTTTAACTAAATATTTTTGTGTTAATCAGTATAACACGGTTAATTTAAAAACAATTATTCGATTATTAAAATATTAATACACACAGAAATTTTTTGTTGATTCAGCAAAAATTTTCGTAAATATAGCATCCACAAAAAAATTTGTTGTCAAAACAAAATTATTTTGTTAATAAAATTTTGTTAAGTTTAAACAAATGATTTGTTGTTTCAACAAAAGCTTAGTCAATTCAGACTCTACCGATTTAACGAGCACGTCTGCCTAAGTTTGCTTGGGGATATATTTATATTTATTATGTAAAGATGCGTCCATGTGAATAGTTTATATTAAAAAAAATAAAATCCTATTACGAAGAAACTATTCTGGCGTCCGTCGACATCAGCGGACATTACGAACATGGATATACTGAAGTTCAAGCGTAAGTCTTTACTGATATCTTTTACTTTTTTTGATAATAAATTAAAACTATACATGGCTTTACGAGGGTCATAAGAAAAGTAGATGATTTATATGCATTATGATCTCACTTCAAAGGTAAATTCGCTCGTCTGGAGGAATTACAGATACATTGTGATATGAACTAGGAACCTTCTTGGTGCGAAATTGGTAGCTTATCCACCTCGGCCACAAACAATCGATCCTTCATCTCGATTAAACATTTGCTTCACTACTTCGATTATCTATTGCTGACATGACGTCACAGTTAGAAACAACCAATAGTAACCGAGCTTACCTCAAATAAACGAGTTTTGTTGACTCGAAAGAGTTGCTTCGTTGGGACGAGTAAAATATTGTTAAATCAACAAAATGTGTCAACAACCTACGTCAACAAAAAAAAAGTTTAGTTCTCCCAACAATATATTTTTTCTGGGATTTTGCTATGTTCAGTTAACAAATAACGGTAATTTTATGTGAACTAAAGACAAAAACACTTCCAAATATGTTTTAGTAATTTAAAGAAATTGCATTGAAAATATTTACTTTTAGAAATTTTATTTTAATGGTACATTTGTAATGTAAATATTGAAATGTATCTACCCAAATTCGTAATCAAAAGGTTTTTCGCTTTGTGTATGTGTTCTTTTGTTTGCCATCTAAATACAAGCGAAAAACAAAAATTCATCAGTTATACATAATATTTATCTGTATACCGCGTTAATGTTAATTTTACCGTAAAAAACGTTTATTTACAGAAAAATACTGTTATTTCCTGTAAACCGTTATTTTCATTAAAATATGCTGTTTTTTTAGTAAAAACTTTTTTTTAACTGCTTCAATAGTAGTAGACTACTAACAAGGAAGCATTTGAACTGTGTGTTTAAACTCTGTGTGCAGAAATAGATTTGTAGGGAGAGCGTTGGACTGGGGATCTAAAGGTCCGTAGTTTGAGCCTTTATGATGCCTCGGCAGTGATGTGGTCAGCTATGTCACTGGGGTGACAAGGGGGAGGTGGATTTGCTTTTATTTACAATTTGTCTGTTAAAAAACAGTTTTTGAGTTAAAATTACAAATTGTTCGTATAAAATAAACAGAATTTCTCTGCAAATTATACGGTATTTTTTTTTGACACACCTGCTGATAGTTTTTTCTGTAAAAACAACAGACTTTTTACAGTGAAGTAAACTAAGTTTCTACATTGAATTTACTAAACAATAATTTATTGTAGGAGCCTTGGACCCTTAAGACGCGAGGAAGCCAATAAATTCTGTTTTAAATAAAGTTTTCCCGTTCTTTAACTTATATTAACTATGCATTTGTTTCGAAAATAACTTATGCTGCTCTTTTCACACAAATGTGACAATAAATTGAAAAATGTGTAAACTTTGAAATACCAGAAACCGTGTAACTCAAAACATTTATCTTCGTGAATAGTTTCAAGTTTGGTTTCAGTAATAGTAACTTATACATTTTTCTCCATCTATCCTAATAAATATATTCTTACAAAGAGACAATTTGAGAGGATGGGACAAAAGGACTTCTTAGAACTATTTCTATTTATATGTCTGTGTTTACAGAAGAGATTCTTGATTTGTCCACGTACTTATTCTGCTATTCAAATGGAATGCCTCAGTATTCAGTGAATGAAAGTAAGATGAATCAAAATAATGATCCAGGAAAACTATCAATATTCATATTTCTAAAGGATTAGATTCCTTAAGATAGAACTTCAGCTAAATTTTTATTTTTTATATAAATATCGGATAAAGTATATTGACAATATAAATAAGCATAATCTTCAATTTACCTGAGCATTACATTAAATCCTTTTCGATAAGGCCAAATAATATTCCATTTTTTCAATGAAAAAGGAAACGTATTCGTTAAACTATATTCAAAATCTTTCATGATCTTTAAATTCTTTCAATATGCAATTTTAAAGTCTTCGTTATCGAATATATATAAGGAATGAGATCAATATAAATTAAAAGATAAGTGCGTATTCGTAAAATGTGTATGATAATGAATATATAAAAATTAAATATCGATATATTTCTTTATCTGTATCCATTAAATATTTAAATTTTCTAATAAGTGATATGAAAAGGGAAAACTATACAAGTTACATAGAATATTTTTTTCTGTTTGACAAGAAAATAGTTGGTATAAAAGTTGAAACTAGTCAACGTAGCCATTTAAATGCACACATACTACAACCTTTTAAGGTAATTTGAGATAGTAATTGCCTATTTCATTTCTTAACGTACATGTAACATGTAACGTACATGTCTTAACGCTCATTCGTTTGTTTATGGGACTGTGGCTGTTTTTACAAATAGCCAATACTAGTTATCCATTCATTTATTTGAATATTCAATATAAATTATGAATATCTTTTTTTGTGGTACAATGCATGCGATTGATAATAATTGTTTTAAGTAATTAAAACATCCTTCTCTAAATCCATTTATTAAAAAATATTTTTATCTCCACAATTGTATAATTCATTTTTATAATGTTTATTTTCCTTCCAGAAGGTTGATTTGTTCTGTTTGATGATTGATTGCAGTCAATATTCACTCATTACCAAAGAAAACATGTTTGGTTCAACAGAAAGGTATGGATAAATATTTTTATTACGGTATTAAGTTCGTTATTTCGTTGAAGGCATTAAATGTGCACAAGAATATTATTTTCCGTTAAATAGTCGATTTAATTATGCGACGAAAAATCAATTATAAATGGGGCAATTAGGGTGGAGTTATTTCATTGTGGAGGTAAAATAAAATGCCCAGTAGCACAAAAATAGTTTGATTATTTTGTGATTTTTGTCCAATATTTTAATCACAAAGTTATATTCAAAGTATTTAACACATTGGGGAGGATCGGCAAGAAAACGCGGTATAATGAGCTTTCTGATTAGGTATATCTAAATAAACAAAATACCAAGCAAGACCATAATATTAAATAATTTGTGCAGCATAAATTACGTGACACAAAAAATATTAAGTTTTTAGGTGAAAGCTTTTATTTGGAAATGAAAGTGTGGATGATATTTGCAAAGCAGTAATTAATGGGTTAAAGAAGAATATCATGCGATATTGGGTGACCTTGGGATAGTAACAGAGTAGTAAATTAAAAAAATTACATTTAAGCCGCTAAAAGGCCATTATATAAAAAAAAACTCAATAAAAATATGTTATGTGTTAAGTAATCAAAGCGGTTATAGTACAAATATCAATGATTTTTAAAGCAAACTATAATAGCTTTTTCATATTTCTTAACATTATTTTTTTTTATATCTTTAAAACATACGTGCTACTAATAAAAGTAGGTCAAAAATTTAAGACTAAATTGTCATAATAGTTAAAAACAGGTAACGCTTTCATTATTTATTTCCATGTTTTCATAGAAAAGTTAATTCAGATATCCTTTCAAATGTACCAGCTAAGCACAATTTACAAAAACTAGTACTTATTAAGTAATGGTCAAACTAAAAGAAAAGTTTCCTAGATTTATTTAAAGTTCCTTATTATTACACCCTCTGAAAAAAATCCTTAGCAATGTCTATATTTTTAATCGAAAGAACTAAAAACGTTCTATTCTTCTTAACAATAAAATAATTTATAAACCATATTTAAATGCACTACTTTAAATAGTTTTTGTGCAAAAGTACGATTTTCAAAAGCACCATTCTCATAAAAACTTAAGGCGTGAAAAAAAGTAGAATGAAATCCGTAAAGGTTGTTTCACTTTTAAGGCCTACTTATAGAGGCAAAAATTATTCTACAAGGTTGGTTGGTAGACATATATATTCAGGTTTGTGTGCTTGGTCAGCGACCCGCTTATAAACCTTCGTCAAGTAAGACAGACACAACAGACAACACACACAAGTGGATCCGTCTAATTTTTAGAGACAGAGGCCAACTAGAGGATCCCCAGAATTGGCTTGTCACCCCCAGAGGTATTGATTTGGTATGGGAACTTAGAGGACTTTCGGACCCAACAGATTTAACGAGCACGTACTCCGCATATACTCGGTAGGTCTTCAGTGGTACTGGGACTCGATCGCAGGACCTTCCGATCCCGAGACCGAGACGCTGACCACTAGGCTCACTACAGCCCATTCTACAAGGTAATCCGATAATTTCGTTGTTGCCAAAAGCAATTTTGATAAAAACCCTTAAAAATAATTTACTTTAAAATTTCAAAGAGTGAAGGAAATACCATAATATTCAGTACATTATTCATATATTTCAAATTAAAAAAATAACGGTCGAAATCGATTTTTGTTTCAGAAAAACTAAATAAATAGTTTAGAACTTTTTAGCTATTAAGAAGAAACTAACTTATTTATTATCACTTCCAACAACAAAAGAAGCTTCTAATCTGAACTTTGTTTACGCTTGAGTGGTATGGAGTTTAATTGTTTTTTAAGATCATTAGCTATCTTATTTATTATATTATTTTATTTTATCTAGAATCTTTTTTAGCTACATAGACATTATCTTTTAGAACTTTGTTTTAAAAAAAGAAACCTAAATCTTGCCTTGTAAGTAAACTTTCCTAATTTGTTCGTTTGATGCTAGTTTTTTTAGTAGAAAATCTATATAAAAAATGTAAGTATTGTGTTTTTAAGCGTTTGATAACGTTAGAGGTTCTTTAACAATAGCTTAAAAATTTTGAAAGAAGGTGACATTCGATTAAGATCGTGTTTATAAACATATTTAGAACTGGAATTATATTTGTTTAAATAATTAGAATTAAGTTCTCAAACAGCTAAGAAATTGATCAGTTTCAGATGAAGTATCTAACTTTTTTCTAATCAAACAACTCAGAGATATCTTCTCACAAGCATATTCACTTCGTGGAATGCACAATACTGAATTTCTGTTCAAATTACAATTGAAAGATATTTACAGGAAATATATCGTAACATTTCATCGATGAGATTAGCGATTTATCTTTGGCGAACTTGACATTTTTAGCCTACTTCTTTTATTTTGTATTTGAACAAGAAGTTAGAAAAAATGAAATTGTCAATTTTCATTTTGCTTAAATACTTACTTGTAATTATTTTTTGTGTTTATTATTTACATTTAATCATAATAATTACAGAGTCACTAATTTTAATGATAATAGTCAACAGTCCAGTGATTGTGGTCACAAATGTTTAAATCCCAGATGATAAAGGGGTGAAAAAAATTAATTTACATTTGACTATATCATTACGATTAACCAAATATACCGCTTCTTCATTTGAATAAATGAATTTTCTTTTGCTTTTTTTTCAATAACTTGACTTCCAATTCTTCGTTTTGTCTAATAACAGTTACAATGTAATGAATTATAACTTCCTTCTAGCAAAACTTTCTAATACAAAATAATTTTTTTTACATGAATTCATTATCATCGGACTGATCTTCTAAAAAAATAAAATGAACATTGAGAATTGCATATTTTTTAACTAAGCATAGCAGTGTGTACGTATATATATATATATATATATATATATATATATATATATATATATATATATATATATATATATATATATAATATATATATTATATATATATATATATTATATATATATATATATATATATATATATATAATATAATATATATATATATATATATAATATATTATATATATATATATATATATATATAATATATATATATATTATATATATATATATTATATATATATATATATAATATATATATATATATATATATATATATATATATATATATATATATATATATATATATATATATATATATATATATATATATATATATATATATATATATATATATTTCAAAATTTTCAAAATTTTATTAATAATGGCAATTGTTAAGCATACAATTACTGATGAGTTATTGTGGAATCTATCTATGGCAATAGAAATTATTCTGATAGTAAGTCTTAATTTAATAATATTTCATTTGAAAAGTTTTAATTCCCCAACATCAACATAAAAAAATATTTTATTAATGTGTTACACTTCTTTACTTTATTGTATTAGTTCACAGGCAAAATATAGTGTTACTATAATGCATTTTACTCATATTTAACCAATGCATTCAAATAGTAATCAAGACGTTATGTCCGTGGATAATAAATTATGTCCGTGTGTCTTAAGTGCATGGACATGATGGTACACGGACATGATGGTACACGGACATGATGCAATATTAAATAAGGGCTCACAGACAGAAAAATTTTTAGGCTTAAGAAAACGAATCATGCAAACTAATCTTATATAAAATAGAAAACCAATCTTATAAAAAATATATTTTTCGATAAATAACAAATTATAAGTTAATATCTTTGACTTACCTTCTTATATCTTGACTCCAGAAATTACCCTATGTCACTGTCAATCGTCGTTTTTGTAACTTATAATTCCTAATTACTTTTTATCTTCTGCGTTATTCAAACTACGACGTAACATTTAACATGCATTATTGAACAGAGTACTGTCATCTATAGATTCTTATACATGCTAAATAATACGTTGTACTCAGACATGACGAAAATTCTTTGGGACATTTTATTTTCACAAAATTCATATACTTATATTCTTTATATTGATAATATATTGTATTTTGAATGTTCTAGTAATGCCGATTAAATTAAAAAAACTACATTTAATATAGAAAAAAACTTATTTAATTAGGATTTATTTACTAAAACCGTCGACGGACAAGAGGTGAGACAGTCAACACACATGATTTGTCATAGTCAATAATTTTAACACAAAATATTTGATTTTTTTTATTCAATGTTAGTAAGTAGATAAAATATTAATTATTTTAAATTAATTTAAGTGGAAGCATGACTTTTCTTCATGTGAAAGATATCTTGTGGGGACATGGTTTTGTACGTTTTCTGAGGAATGACCAACATATACCTTCTAGCCTCTATATTTTAGAAAAGCAATGGATTTTGACAAATGTTAGAAAGTAATAATATACTTATAACACATGAATGCGTAAGTAACAATGCATTTCAAAAATGTTTTAACAATGCTTTATAAGTAATAGCATATATCTTTGTTGTACTTTCAGACCTTTTGACGCCATTTTTTGGAGTTTCTGCGGACGCATTTATTGGCAGTTCTGAAATCCAAGGATTATGTTCTTGAGAAACTTAAAAAAAAGTTACCATAGGTATGTAGCTGTTTTAACTTTAACTATATATTTAAGTTTCAATTTGAATAATTTGCACAAAGTTTCATTAAAATAATACTTTAAGATTACTCTTGAAAAAATGGCACTTAAAAAGGGCAAGTTTCGTCTAAGTTAATCTTAATTCCGTTTATTGAAATTCGTTGTCAAAAAGAAACATCCGAATTTGGGATAAATGGAATTTGTTCGATAGTTATTATTCGTTTTTTTTCTAGGAAATTAACTATTTTAAAAATGTAAATTAGTTTTACTCTAGCAGATTCTATATAATATAACAGTAATAAAACTGTTTTAATTTATGAGAGTTCACATTCACCTCGCCAAACTATGTCCTTAAACTACTTATGCTGTGCTGATTTGGATCTCCTATTCTCCAAAACGTCTCTTCTAAACCTGCAAAGGGACATATAATTGCCAATGCATCTCATCATCTTCCAAAGGTAAGTGGAGATTGTTCAATATAGAGTAGAGGAGGGTATTATGGAATAGTCGCGGGTATGGAATACTGAAGTTTCAGCCCTCTCGCGTGCTACCATTACGTGAAATTGCCAATAAAGACCTAAGAAATCCTACATGATGAACAAAGAGTTAACTGCTTGTTGCTGTCGTTACAGTCGTTGCAAAACAAATTGTTTTTTCGGATTTTTGAAAAATTTTGTCGAAAAGTGTTCAAACATTTTAATCTACCAGTAATCATGAGACTTTAATTTTTTTTGTTAAGAATAATGTATAGTAAAAGAATGGTAGTTTGTTATTCTGTAGTCTTTTTAGCCGTCAATGTTTTATCCGTCAGTAAAATGGCTCATAATCCAAAATGGTGTGGTGGGTAATATGGAATACATATCATCTGAAATTGCCTTCATGCAATCAACTAAAGAACCGGTTAACAAACTTGCTGATGTATCTTTTGTAACAGAAAATTTTCCGAAGATTAGCTGTTCTTTATGGGCTCATTTTGACTGTACTGGCGCAGAGAAAGAACATTATGTTTGTGATTTTTGTGAATAGACTTTTAACTATGTTCTGTGAAGTATAATTAATTTTTCAATAATTGTAAACAACTATTCCATATTACCCAACTATCGAAAATTTCCTTCCACTTGCAACTTTTTTTAAAGTAAATTTTTTCATAACAAAAAAAATAAATACTGTTTCGTTTCACCATTGGCCTTTTCATGACCTTTAGTTATAGTATGTACTGAAAATGATTGTCTGGATTTTTATTTAAAAGCACTTGGCGTTATTTTTAAAAATAAAAATGGAATTACATAATACCCTTCTCTACTCTAAATATTTGTGGAGGTGCTCGTTTTTAAAAGTGTCAATTATTTTTCTAAATATGAAATAAATATTTAAATCTACAGCTTAGTATTTTATTTAGTTATGAAGAAAATGAAATTTTGCGTATGTATAAACTTATAAAAAAGTAAGTAGTTTAACAATATGCTATGGTATTTATTTAGAATCTCGCAAGTTTCATAATGATGATAATATTTGTTATTTTGTCATTATGAGTATTTTTTTTTTTAATTTATCTACGTATCTTTCTATCTCTTTTCTATGGTGAGAATTTGTTTTCCTATAAATCATAGATGATCCAAAACTTATCTACTTTAATTATTTATTGTCAATATAAATCAGCTTAGTAGGTATTCTTATCACTTGTAAAATTTATTTGTAAGGGTTGTGTTAGTTTATTTTTATATTAACTACATTTGCAGCCTTGAACAATTAAAAACACTGAAAGTTCATTTATTGTCCCACATTATATATTTTAGAACTTATTTTAAAAATGTTTTAACAATGGTAGATCACGAATACGCATTCAAAATTAAAGGCATAAATTGTTGTCTGATACAACTCTTTTTACAACACTCAGTGCTAACAATGAAAATGAACAAACTTTCTTATTCCAGGATTCGATCTTACGTATGAAGTTGCTTGTTTTATTTAGTCTGCTAAATAAAATTGATTTTGTACCAATCTAAAGCTTACATTATGCAGGACTAAGTATTTGAAGGCATAGGTATGTTATTCTGTTGTTTTCGAGTTAAATTTTAGCACTAAAATAAATTATAAAGGAGATTAAACTCTAACAGTATTTTAATGTAACTTTTAGTTTCTAAGCAGTAAACACAACAATTAGGCAAAATTAAGTCATAAGCATTTATTTACTGCTATTAACGCGATGTAACTAACACGTTTAATTTTTTTGTGTTATAAAATCGTGTTAACCATGAATGAAATAACCATTCGTATAAAAAAAAACAGAATTTCTTTGTAAATTATATTTAATTTTTCTGACACACTGCGGCTAAATTTTTTTTCTTTCTGTAAAAACATTTTTTTTTTACCGCGTATTAAACTTTGAGTTCCAACATTGAATTTAATAAACAATAAGTTATTCTAGGACCCTTACGACGGCCCCTTGGCAGCCAATAACTTCCGTTTTAAATAAAGTTTTGTTCCATAACTTTTTATTAATCATGCATTTGTTTCGAAAATAACTTATGCTGCTCTTTTCACACATATGCGACAATACTTGAAAAATGTGTAAACTTTGAAATTCCAGAAACCGTGTAACTCAATACATTTATCTTAGTGAATAGTTTCAAGTTTAGTTTTAGTAATAGTAACTTTTTACATTTAATACATTTTAACGTTTTAATACATTTTTCTCCATCTATCCTAATAAATATATTCTTACAAAGAGACAATTTGAGAGGATGGGACAAAAGGACTTCTTAGAACTATTTCTATTTATATGTCTGTGTTTACAGAAGAGTTTCTTATTTCGTTCACGTACTTATTCTGCTATTCAAATGGAATGCCTCTGTATTCAGTGAATGAAAGTAAGATGAATCAAAATAATGATCCAGGAAAACTATCAATATTCATATTTCTAAAGGATTAGATGCTTTAAGATAGAACTTTATCGAATTTTTTTTATATAAGTATTGAATATGGTATATTTACAATATAGAGAAGATTATTTACATAATCTTCCATTTTAATCGATGGCATTATTTTAAATCCTTCTTGATAGGGCTAAATATAATTCCATTTTTTCAACGAAAAAGGAAACGTATTAGTTAAATTATCTTCAAATTCTTTCAATATTCTATTTTCTGGTCTTTGTTATAAAATATAATTGTGTATAAGGAATAGGCTCAATGTAAATTAAGAGATAAGTTCGTATTCATAAAATGTGTTTGATAACAATTATATAAAAATTAAACATCGAAATATTCTTTTATCTGTATCGATAAAATATTTATATTTTAAAGGGAAAACTACATAAATTACACAGAATATATTTTCTGTTTAACTAGAAAGTCATTTATTCATTTAAATGTACATATACTACAACCTTTTACGATAATTTGAGAGGGTAATCGCTTGTTTCATTTCTTGTCGTATAAATAGTTTCTTCTGTTTATGGAACTGTGGCAATCATTAAATGTACATAATATTATATCTATAAAATCCTTCATGTAAATACCGGGTGGCCCAGCGGGTAGTGTTTGAAACAAATGAAAAAAATAAAAACAAATAAGAGACATGAGAAGAATTTAATGACGTTTATTGAATGGACATATTGGGCAATTAATGATAAAGAGGTTCGAAGTGCCCGCCATATTTAACAAGGACAGCAGTTAGGCGGTTCTCGAATCCAACCATAGTCCATACTCCTTACCCATACCTTCCTCCTTCCTCCATACTACTGCCATACTTTTTTTGTTTGGCCAATTCTTTTTGTGGAACTTCTTACAAAAGCTAAAAAAAGCTTCCCACAAAAAGAATTGGTCAAACTAAAGGAGTATGGAGGAAGGAGGAAGGTATTTGTAAGGAGTATGGAGTATGGTTGTATTCGAGAACCGCCTAACTGCTGTCCTTGTAAAATATGGCGGGCACTTCGAACCTCTTTATCATAAATTGCCCAATATGTCCATTTAATAAACGTCATTAAATTCTTCTAATGTCTCTTATTTGTTTTTATTTTTTCATTTGTTTCAAACACTACACGCTGGGCCACCCGGTATTCAAAATAACATAATAAAAAACTTTTTTGCGGGTAAATATACATGAGATTAATGAAATTTTTTTCGAGTTATCAAAAACTCTCACAACTCTAAATACACTAATTTAAAAAAAGAAAAATTTTCACCACATTTGTATATATCATCTTTTTCTGTTTATTTTCCTTTCAGAATGTTGAGTTGTTCTGTTTGATGAATAATTGTAGTCAATATTCACTAATTACCAAAGAAAACATGTTTGGTTCCATAGAAAGGTATGGATAAATATTTTTATTACGGTATTTAAGTTCGTTATTCCACTGAAGGCATTAAACATTCACAATAAATTTTTTTTTTCCACTAAATAGTCGAATAATTATGACACGGAAAATTAATTAGATAATGGATAAGTAGGATGCAATGTTTTTAATTTTTATTTTGAGGTCGAATGAAATGGCCAGTGCCACAAAAATCTTTGGATGATTTTGCGATTTTTTCCAATATTTTAATCTCAAAGTTATATTCAAAGTATTTAACCCATTTGTAAAGAATGGTAAAAAAACGCGATAATGAGCTTTCTGCTTAAATACATCTAACTAAATAAAATAATAGTCAAATGAAGACCTTAGAATTAAACATTTGTGCAGCATAAATTACGTGACACGAAAAACGTTTAAAGTTTTAAAGTGAACCTTCATTAGGAAATGAAATATGTTATGTTAAGGAGGAATGGGTGTGCTGGACCGCGGGTCTCTAAACTCAAGTGCCTCAATGTTAATCCTATATATATATATAATATATATATATATATATATATATATATATACTATATATATATATATATATATATATAAAATATATTATATATATAAAATTATATATATATATATATATATATATATATATATATATATATATATATATATATATATATATATATATATATATATATATATATATATATATATATATATATATATATATATATATATATATATATATATATATATATTATATATATATATATATATATATATATATATATAATATATATATATATATATATATATATATATATATATATATATATATATATATATATATATATATATATATATATATATATATATTTTATATATATATATATATATATATATATATATATATATATATATATATATATATATATATATATATATTATAAAAATATATGGAAAACCAAAGAGTTACCCTCTTTTCATCAGGGAGGCCGAGAGCCGAATATGAGGTCGAAATATTTTTACTGTGTGATAACTATTTCTTTTATTTACTTGGAAATTAATTTTAACTTTTTGGCTTTGATTATTTTTGAAAAACTTAACTTAAAGAAAATATATTTTTGAATATATATTATGAACCAAACAACTTTTCAATACGTACGTTACCAAGAGTTATTTTTAAATTAAACGTATTCTATTAGTATTGTTAACTTAATTTATTAGGAATATTTAAAAGGAATTTGCAACTTGCAAAAGAAAAATCAAAATTAAAATTTCTTAATCCATAACATAAAACTTCTTTAACGATCAACCTTTTGAGCTTTTATTTAAACGCAATTACCCTGCAAGCCTCCATGGCCGAGTGGACTAACGCCTCGTTGCAAGTCAAAAGCGCGGATCCCGAGGTTGTTAGTTCTGTCCTCCTCCTCCTATAATTTGAAATATTACCTGACTAACAGAAAAAAAAATAGTGGCGCCATCTCGTTTAAACCTTTTGTACTAACATGTCGTAAACTGTTCGGAATTTTATCGGAAAGTGTTCGAAATTCCATCGGACGATGAGATTTCGATTACTACTCATCGGATTCTTATCGATTATCGATTTCTTCTTGACTTTTGATCGGAATCTCATCGGAAAAACTCATCCTAGGCTGCTCGATCGAGCGGACAGAACCGAGCAGTTATCGAGCAATCGGGCAATTTTCAACGAAAATCCGATATTCGAATTCTCATCGGCTCACCGGTGAACGATGAAAAGGATTTTCTTTCAAAAGCTAAACGAAAGAAACCAGAGTAAAAAACAGAGCCACCTAAACCAAAGATCGTTGACGATAGCCAACAGCTTTGACTGGGAAATGGGTGGTAGTTGAATACGAAGAAAAAAGTAAATTAAATCATTTGTTGGTCAAATTACACTTATTGATGCGGATTATTTACATGTAAATAAATAAAAAATCTAGTATAGGAAACTTTTATGTCTTTCCCGATAAAGGAGACGGGGATATTGTAGAAAAGTCAGACGTTATAAGAGTCTTGGAAGAAGCGTTTTGTTACAACCGCAAACAATATTATTTTGAAATTTAACATTGTAATTATGTATTATTAAATTTTTTTTGTGATCTTGACCTACTCTTCTTTTTAGTGTATTTCCTAATAAATAGATTATTATATACTCATCATTTTGCATTATGACCCATATTATCCCAAGTGTGACTCATTTTACCCGGGGTAAAATGGGTCACAACTTATGCAACTATAAGTTCAATCCATTTAAAATTAAAAAAAAATACTTAAACTACATAAAAATGTACTGAAAGAATGCAATGTTAAGATGTAATTAAAAAAAATATGAAAAATTATGGTTTTATTGCCAGAGAACTTTAAAGGTGGAAATAGGTTAAAAAAAAGTGACCCATTTTACCCCACCTGACCCTACCATGTTTTATATATGAAGCACAAATGAATATAGTTTGTTACGATATTCAGTTGCGTTTTTATTTTTTGTAAATCTTGTAAGTCCCTGGTGATAAATAATATTGGTGGTCCATGGTAAAAATAAATTTAAGTTTCTTTCCACTTCTTCTGGGATTCTTGCTACGCATTAGTGTATTGTAGAGTTGTTCCGGTTGTTTGAATACTTTTTTTTTCAAGATGAAAAGTTTATTTTAGTCCCTAGGATGAATCTGTAGGGAAAGAGTGTTTGGTAAGATAAAGTAGACTTGTTATGTTATGTATCATAGGAGATTATGTTTCAGACTTTTTAGAAACATTAAATGTAATACTCTCGTAGAAAATAAGACCGCTAAGTTTATGTTATTTATGTGTGACATAGAGTAAACGAATGTTGATTTTTCTCACAAAATGAAAGTAGCAATCAGTAGAGATGTAATATTTATGTTCTTTTTAAAGAACAGTTGCTCTCTGATCTGTTCTTTAAAAAAGAACAGTTCTTTAACCTGTTCTTTTTACAAACGTTACTTTACACGAGGAAGAATTCAGGTAAACATAAATAAAATACATAATGAACGTAAAATAAAAAATACGATCGGAAATATCAGTTTTTGCAATAACTTTAATAAGTTTTATTATTTAAAAAAGTAATACAACTTAAAAAAATTTAATTAATTTATGACAAAACTATTTTAAAATATTAGTAGAGTAAGTATTAATAAGAAAATTACTAGTAATGAATAAAATCATTAAAATATTTTTGAAGTAAATTACATACAATATGCATACAATAACGCTAACGTAATGAAAAAAAAATAAACTGTGGGGTACAAATTATTGTATAGAAAAGTATTTTGATGCTTTGAGAGTGCATTGATTGATTTCAAAGATTTAAATGAGAATAGTTTTAATAAAACGGACATTTTGGGTAAACACGTTATTAAAATTAGATGATTAATTATTAGAAATTAATTAGAAAATTATAATGATACTTAATGTACTTATGTACTATAAGTTAAGTACTTAATAGTTACTTAATCAAAGTAGCAATCAGTAGAGATGTATATTTATGTTCTTTTAAAGAACAGTTGCTTCTATCTGCTCATTTTTAAGTTACTTAATGTACTATAGATTCAATACTAAATTACAACAAAAATACATATCGGAAATTTTATTAAATAGTTTGCTTCCTAAAATATTTACCCCCCATAAACATTTTATTACATCCTAATACTAAAACATTATATGTTGTATAGTTTAAACAATATATATTTAAAATAATAAAATTTTAATAAATTAAGGCATTAATCGATAAAAAATGCCGAATTTGGTAATATATAATATTTTCACCATAGAATAATATACTTAAGGTTTTTTTTTTAAATAAAAGCGATTTAAAGTATCATGCTATTTAAATTTCGTTCTTTTCGTTTTAGGAAAGTAAAAAGTTATTTTAAAATAAAACTATAAAATGATGAAAGAGCCTATATAAAACTTAAATACAAACAAAACAAGAAAAAAGTTTTGTGAATAATAAAACTTTTCGCTGTCAAGCATTTTACATAATTACTTAAATCCAAACCGTACTAAACACAATTAATGTCCGATTTTAAGATTAATATAATTAAATGTGAGTAGAAATGTCATCCATTTTACATTCAGAATGTTAATGTTACCTAGGATCTCATCGTGCGTAATTGAAGCAGGGATACAATTTTATAATCCTGATGAGGCGCGTAGTTTTGTAAGAATTTACTGACGAAACTGAGAACCTGTGTGGTTTGAATTGAAAGTCATTAAAATTGGAGAGAAAGAGCTTAGTGGAAGAACGTGCCAGTGACATTTTTGAAAAAATTTAGATTTTTGTGGCAATGAACAAAATATCCTCATTTCCAGTGATTAAAACGCTTCCCTGTTTTCATTAACCTTAATTTAAGTATATATTTTTTTATCGTTTTCAATATATTGATGGAAAATATTTTAAGAAAAATTTTGTTTTTAGATTCAGCGTTATGTACTTGTCTACATTTTTAATTCAATTCAATTTTTTTCTAAAAGACAAATAAAAAAAAGTGCCGTGTTTACTCGAACTTTTTTCTAACGAAAACTAAAAAAAAATTCTTGTATCGTGTTGGGATCACTGATTTGATTAAGCACTGTTTACGATTCTAAGTTTACAAGAATAGTTTGTGTATTCCTTTTTTTAATTCTTCAAATGGTTGCAAACAATTTAACAATGTCAATTCTGTTAATTTATATTCCTCAATGGCTTCTTTTCGAGCATTGAGTTGAAATTATTCGACCTAGTAATAATATTCGAAAGGCTATAAGAGGTAAGAATCGAATTCTGAAAGTATTTAGCGTGCTGATCACGAACACCCACCACACTTAAATATTCTTAGCACTAGATTTTGAGTTATTCGCGTTTTTTTGTGTGAATTAGGTGCTCTAAATCAGTGTTGACTCAGGAAAAAAAAAATTTATGTTTTATAATGTAAAAGCTGTTTCTTACAAAGTTTTTAATTCTGAATATAAATTATAATATTCTGTTTTACCCTTTCTCTAAATGTTTTGACACAAAAAGAGTTTTTATTACCCCAAAAAATTTCATTTTTAATTTTCTTTAATGACTGTTAATACTATAATAATTTTTAAAATAGCCTTTTGAGTTGAAACTACTTAGTAACAACTTTTAAGACACATACAAATTGTACCGACTTGATGCAAACCAATATTCTTTATTAAAAAAAACGGCCTTAACCGATTCAATCGGTTTTTCGGGCTAACGTTTTTTGAGGAAAAAAATTTAAGACATTTAAAAGTTATTTTGTTTTCATAGTTTGTAAAAACTTCTTTAAAAAAATCGTCTTTTAAAAAAGTACTAAATAAAACTAAACTAAAATCGTCATCCACAGAAAAGTGTCAACCTGCACCTTCCGATAAAAAAAACTACACAAAAAAGACCTAATAATTTTTTAAACGCTTTCAAAACAAATATATTACGGATCTTGGATTTATCAATGATTTCGAGCACCTCTTTGACACCCAAAACACGGTTATCTAAAAATGTTGAGTTACGATATTTTTTAAGTGATATTCGTGTACAGCACGCCAAATACTCTCAGAATGTAATACTTTCTTTTTTTATTCCTCAAAATGTTTTAAAATTTGTAGCCAAGTGTAAAGAACTATAGAAGTAGAAATAAAAAGTTAAATGATTCGAAAATACCCTGTAAATGTGTAAATACCCTGTTCTTTTCTATTCCTCAAACTATTTTACAATTTGTTGTCAAGGGTAAAGAACAACAACAAAATATTAATAAAGTAAGTAATTCAAAAAAAAACTTGTAAATGTGCCAGTATTGACGAAAAAGTTTTATTTGTCTTTTTTATGTCATATTGCTACAAAAGTCCACAGTAATTTATTCAAAGTAATAATTTATAAAAAGTTTTTTTTCAAACTTTGGGTGCTTTATTTTGTTGATAGTTTTAAATTTTAAAAGTTTAGTAATAACTGTGGCGTCAATCTAAGGCATTAAAATTTCAGCTGTTTGCGTGGTTTCAAATTGAGTTAAAATTTTCGAATGAAAATTTTGAAATTCTAGCCTGAAATTTTTATTTTCTAACTTATAAACTGCTACTATAATTTTAATATAAAAAAATTTAAAAAGCATTTATTCGAAAATTAATTTTTTTAAATGAAATAAATAAAAAAAATTCTACCTAAATTTACTGTAAAATTTAGTTTGTTTATATTTAAAAAATATTGGCACTATATTAAAAAATATTTTTTAAAGAAAAAGAACGAATTGGAAATACAATGAATTTTCCCAAGAGTTTCTAAAAATTTAGTTTTGTTTAAATTTTTTCTGTTAGAAGTTACTGGATTGGCTTATTCTGTGTGGATGCCGACCATTATATAATTCTTACAAATTTTAACAATATATTTATTTTGTTTTGGCACACATAATAAAAAAAAAACAATTTTAATATAAAATTCTAGCAACCGTACAAATAAACTAATTTAGCACAATGCTTATTTATCTTTCTGGAGGAAAAATTGTTAATGCAATCGTGGTACGGATGTTCATTACTGTTGTATAGCCTACTATATAATACTATTAAAAGTATCCACATAAGAACACGCTACCGCTAACTTGGATTCCTTTATCTTGTTAACAATGAAGCCCAGCTGTTGGATTACTGGCGGCCAGTAGAGTGCCAGTGGTGAGTGTTCCGCAACTCTTTATTTCTTCGAAACTAAAAGACAATTTCTTCTGTCGTCTCCCATTAGACCTCGAAAGAAAAGCTCGGACGTAAAATCCGTTAACTATCTTGATATGAATTAGAAGACAGACAAACCCAATGATATGTATTAATGGTGTGAAAAGTTAAAAAGTTCTCTTATTCTGATGTTAAAGTTAGTCAGGAAAGAAGGTGACATAGATGTAGAAATAAAAACGCGAATTTTTGTATGTTTAATAAAAAAAGTTATTTTAATGTCCCAAAATAGTAACACACTTTTCTTTTAACATATTTTTTTCAATTACCTAATATAAAGTATAAGGTAATGAAAGTATTGCAATTTGGTCAAAAATCCGAAATAAAGATTTTTTTTGTTTTTTTTACACGGTTTTGAGGGTCCTTAATCCGAAAGGCTATGTCCTGACTACGCCACAAATGCCACAAAGGCAACAAATGCAACAAAATTTGGCAACTTAGCAGAGTCAGCCCCATGCTATTGCATCGCTTGGCGCCTTTGGCGGTCGCCAAATTTTGTTGCTTTTGTTGCCTTTTTAGCGTTTGTTGTCGTAGTAAGGACATAGCCAAAAGGTGGTTTTCCATCATTGATCCGTCAGTCTGTAGGAAACTACTCTACAACTCGAAATAAAAGAGCTACGAACTTCAAATTTGGTACACGAGTTCCAAGTACCTACCAGACGTCATAATACGGTTTTTGAGAAAATCGAGCATGCGCATAAATGGTAAAAGCCATAGGACTTTTTAGGTTTTAAAGCTATTGAAATTTCCTAATAGGGTATATAATAATCTTTGATTGTATTGATTTATGTTGTTGTTGTTACTAATGCCACTTGGGAAACCCAAGCTCTTTCCGCGGAGCGGGCAAGGATTAAGGCAAATGGGTGCGGTTCCTGAGGAGAGATGCCCGTGTAGAGACTACACGGCATGAATCCGACTTTGCATCGTGCTGACAGATGCTGCCATCTATCGCCACCTCCTCAATTTAGACATGTCCCTGAAGGGGAGGGAAATAGTCTCCAGTGACCTGTACCCGTAGGAAACTGCGCCATGACCGCCCACAGGACTTTCGGACCCACAGATTTAACGAGCACGTACTCCGCTTGTACTTGGTGGGTCGGCATCGGGAGATCGCGGGACCTTCCGATTTCGAGGCCTTAACCACTAGGCTATCCACGGCCCTTATGATTTATAGAGTGGTTATTGAAAGTCATGCAATGTCACACGCTTTTAGTTTTTAAATATAAATATGTATTTTTCCTATACTTAAACTTACTATATCATACAAATCTTTTGAAACCTTCAATGAAAAATAAAAGTAACTATTTTTTATAATTTAAATGTTAAAATGTGTGATGATGTGCGGGAAAAGTATCTTTAAATCCATAAAACCTGATTTTTAAAAATAATTTTTAAAGCTTAATTTTCGATAAAAATCCAAGTTAGTCAGCTATTAGCTAAACATAAACAAAATTATTTATGACAGCCTTCTATTGCCCCACTTTTATATATTGCTAGTATAAGTGTACTTCATTTTGCTTTTATATAGTTGTTTCACGAATGTGAATAATAACATAAGCAAATAAAAAAGACACTACGAGTAAAACCAAATAACAATCACAAACATTACATTACCCTTCTTCCATCAATGGGTAAACAACTGTAGCAACTTTTGTTTAGAACCATTACAGAATTAATTCACAAAAACATTTATTAAACATAACGATCAAGTCTCCGCCCATGTGATATCACGTCAAAAAGCTTCTAGTGGATGGAAATGTCACGAACAAAGCAACACATTTGCAAAAGGGAGACCAGACATAATTGTCATGTTCCATTTTTAACCATTAGCAGAAATTCGTATTTTTGGCATACCTCAAAGCCACTTATTGAAGCATTTGTTTGTTGCGTCGTCGCTAAGAATGTTTTCATTTTTCATTTGGATGTTATGTGATGTGTGACTCGAGTTTATTTTATTTTATTTGTCAATGTCGACTTACTAATGGCATTGTAAAATTTAGTATGGATATATATGTACAGAGGACAGTTCATTACTATACATTTGAGGAAAATATTATTACAAATAAAAACTAAAAATAAGTTATTTTAGCTTATACACAAATTTCAAAAAAAGTTTTTAAAAAAAAGTAGTGAAGCATTTTCTGAGCTTACCAAAAATAAAAGTTTATAAATTCTTTCACTTAAAAATATACGAATAACCAAATGTTTCAGAAAATCAATTCTTTATCACTCATTTAGCAAATCCCATAAATGTTGTTAAAATAGCCTTAATTTTTTTCTTCTCTGAACTATATTACCGTCGAAGCGGGTATATTTGGCCATGGAGGGTAACTTTAGTCCACGCGTCGGAAAAAGAATTGTATTTGTTTCTTAATTTCTCTACATAAAATGATCCCATTGTAAATTATTTTACATTTTTGGAAAAGTGAAAACATTGCCTTTCATTTCATGTAAAAAAAATTCATTTTAATATTGGCAATACTACAAATGACGTTTGTACTCTTACGAGCATTTAATGACGAAAATCTATTTCTTCCAACTTTTGTCTGGAACACCTAAAAAAATATTGAAAATAGCTAAGTAAAACACTCTATACTATTTATTTTTATTTTTGGGGATAAATAATACACCACTTTTTTTAATCTAAGTTTAATACTTTTTATGCTATGTTTAATTATTGGTCACTGGGAAACTTTTGCCGATGAATGCGGGTAACCTTCTTCCAAGATGTAACTATTTCTTTATGGAACTTATAGATGTATCTCCAAGATGTAACTTTCTTTATGGCACTTTAAAAAATGCATGTAAAAGTGTATTCTGTTTAACTATTTTTGAAGAAGTATTAATTTTATGATTATCCATTTTAAAGATGATTTTTAAAAAAAAACTAAACGATTTTAACCCTTAAAAAGATAAAGATAGAATGCAAGAAACGCGCAACATTCTAAATCGCTATGTCGAAATGCAAACATTTTCAAATTCCTAATTGCGAATATATTATTTTTTTCCTTTTACAATAAAATCGTTTGCTTTTTATAAAGATATTTGTTATTAAATCTTGCTTCTAAAAGTAATTATTTTCCCTTATTAAAATTGAAGTTTATTTTTCTTTTAAGTGACAGTCAATACTGGTATTCATGGTGTAATGTCATTCTACGATGCACTGCAATGTAAATGTTAAGTTATATAAAAATTTTAATAACTATGTATCTTAGAACTTTGTTATTTTTGTGTTTAAACAGTTTAATATTACTATATAATTTGATAACACAGCCTTTAAGGATGTTAAAAAGTATGTTCTTTATGTATAGTATGCTTGGACCGAATTTACCCGCCCAGATCCTTATCCGTGTTCTAATTTTTTAAACTAACACTAATTTTTATTAATTCATAAAAATTAACAAAAATGCTTGGAAATTATTCTTAAAAGTACAATACTAAGAATACATAATGAGTTTTAAGTGTTTAAATCGTTTTTGTAGTTAATTTTTCTTCTTTTGTAAAAAAAATCTACGATTTTGGACCAAAGTTAACCCTACCTTTTTTTTTAAAGAAAATAAGTTTGTTTTATAAATTCTAAAACGTCTGTTACATACAAATTATTATTATACAAATATCTCACCTCAATGATTTTTGAACAATGGGGTTGTTTCACGGAGGATCTGGTAATGGCTCCGCGGTCTTGTTTTCATGTCTCTCGAATTACTTATGTTTTGGTTAAATTTGTTGGTTGGTAAACCTATATTCAGGTTAGTGTGCTTGGTCAGCACACAAACCTGATTATCTGTACCAACCAACAAAAACAAAAGTAATTCGAGAGATAGGTAAACAAGACCCCGGAGCTATTTCCAGATCCTCCGTGAAACAACCCCATTGTTTATCTAAAAAACTTCTAAGCTAAACTAAACTAAACTTGTAAATAAAACATCTAAAACTTTAATTACTTTATTAACTTTACTCCTATTTTCACAACAGCCGCCTTTAGCTTGAAAGATCATAAATAAGGGAGATCATAACTTTCAGAAAAATCAAATCATTTCGACATATACAAACGGTCAAAAGACATTTTCTACACTGCTGAAATTTAATTGAGAGGTAGGTGACCAGTGGTCACCTACCTCTCATTAAATTTCTCCATTCGATCAGTGGTCACTCACCACTGATCGAATGGTTGGCCTCCGATTAAATAAAAAAAAAGAAAATTCAGTTAAAAGAAGTCAAGTGCTTTTGAAAGTTTTATTTTTGGATTTTGAGAAATTTTTAAAAGAAGTCCAAGAAAGTTTTATTGGTAGTTTAAAACGGTTTGACAGAGTTAAATAAATATAGTTTTGAGTTTTATCGAACGGCATTTTTTAAGGATATACGGCATTTTCGAATGCTCCTTTTCTTGCTTTTTGAAAGTTTGAATTTTTTTTCACAATTTGAATGCTGAAACAACATCTGATGTGTGAGTTAATGATAATATGTAATAATAAATCTATAAAGCTAAACTATAAATTTTTCATAAATGTCGTACTAAAATAAAATTCCAATATAACTTAAGTATCAAAGCCTTTTTAATTGATCTTTGGTTTTAAAATAATACATAATGAAATGATTATAAAGCATTATACATATGTTCGGTAACATCCAAAGTGTTTATAAATGTCTTTAATAAATCTAATAATGTTTAAAAACAAATATTACAGTTTCTATGAAGAAACAATAACTAACATCATAAACTTACTTTTTTCTTACAATAAAATATCAAAATAGCTATATTAAAACTATTTTAATAAAACTTTTGGGTTTAAAAGAAATATATATTCAGGCATTTATTTTTTTAATTATCCTACATATATTGTAGACAACATCACAAATAACAGAAAATATTTGCAACAATTCATTTGAATATCTTTTTATCCATGAATAAACAACGAATATCCATAAAACTCATTAAATTTCTCTTGTCAAACGGAAAAATAGATTTTTTAATGGAATTTTGGTTAACTAATATTTTACAATTTATTTTCTTCGTGAGTGGTAAATATTTGAATATTATATTCCCTCATCCCCTCAAATATTTAATCAAAAATATTTTCTTTAATTTGAAACATAAAAAGATAAACCATGCGGAAATATACCATAAAGTACTTAAAGAACTAAAAAAATTATATTTAAAATAAATTCCATGACTGTTTCAGAATTTCAGTATTTTTTCTTCAGATATCAAGTACTTTTATTGTATATTTCTTCGGTTTTTATACTTGAACCAGTCAGGTTATCTATAAAAAATTTAAAACTTTTTGATCATTCATTGCTTATATGCTCAAAAAATTGATTTATGTCTACATAATACCCCAACCAAAAAATATTTTTAATAATCAATTTCACATCATTCCCATATTGTCACAGCTGTAAGCATCCCTTGCTTAATGATCCGTAAAAGAATTTAAGACTTAATCAATTCTTAGTAAAATTTATCGTATACATTTACTCCACACTGCAATAAAAATTTTATCCTTAACTGTTTAAAAGTTTAAAACTGATTCGGAAATTAGCTAAGCTCTTAATTAGTCAACTTTATCTTGTCATGCACCCGTTACCATTGGGAATCGCAACTATTCTGCTGCATTAGGTTCAAAAAGCTGTAACCAAATTAATCGTAAATTAGGTAGTCGGTCGTCAACTAATCGTCATTAACCTAGATGACGTCCACCAAGGGCCAATAGGTGACGTCATTCTTTTCTTACTTCCTAGAAACTCATTTCAATGTATTTAATAAAAACCAACGCTCATTATTGTAGAAGGCTGTATTGTAACGGATTTTTTTTTTTTTTTGAAATTGAATTAGTTATTCAGAGAAAAGCCCATAGTGAGCTGGGCATTTAAGGGTTTTATACGGGTGACGTAGTTCCTTCCAAATTTTATTCCTGCTCTAATTTCAATAAATTATCTGATTGGTGCTCTTTTCCACGCGACATTCATTCAACAATCGAAATAATTTATTTTTACTCGGAATTTCTATTGCCACTCATGACCTGAAACATATGTCCGTTGCCTCGAAATTTGCTCAAGACATTTTTAAAAACCGTAAATCTGATTCTTAATTCAATTTAAAACTAAATAACTTCAACATAACTTTCAATCATTGAAGCTTATATCTTTTCTAATAATAATTTTATACTCTTTAGTTACGGAAGAAGTGAATGAAATGCAATCTCACATCGCCTACCTAGCTGCATTTTAGAATTCAGCTCTGGGGTATTGACGGAACACCCCAATATCTACTCTTCTCCCTCAATCACTACAAAAACAAGGAAAATAGATTTTAATTTTAAAAAAAATTATAAATTTGTGCTGAACTCTCAAGCATCAATAAACTGTTGCATTCGTTCTCTCAGTGACCTTATCAAACTTTGGAAGGCGCATATTGAGAAAGATTAACAATATCTTTCCATATCCATAAACCTTAATTATAATTTTTTATGAAATTAAACCAATATTATTTCAAATTAAGGAAGTGTTAGATACAATATTTTCAAATGTTTCGGAAGTGCGTTATTTACTCAAGATTTATCTTAGGTCGATAAAAAGGATTCGACTACAGGCCTCCAAGTTTAACAGAAAAGTCAATATTTCATGTGCTTTAATTGGACTAAATATGTTTTATTCCGCCTTATTTGCTTTTTAGATAAAACACATCGTGGTTTATTAGGTAGTCTTGGAGTTAGTAGACTATAAACAAGTATTCGTCTCTTTCATGGCAGCCACCGACGTTTCGCGAACATTTTAATAGTTATTTCCCGGATAGAAACGACACAGTAATGAAGCCGATAGGAATACGACTCTTGCAAACATAAACCAAAAGGATAAAACTAACGTAAAAGTTTGAGATTCATCGCAATTGATCGTTATTTCAAGATGAAGAACACTTCCATGTAGGTTTATATCTGTCCCTGAAAATGTGTTCTTTTTGCTCACTCTGTAAATAATCACCGTATTATTTCGAAAACGAAAAAGAGAAAACTTCTACATATTGATGCTAAATGATACTGATGAATTTATGGAAGAAAAATTTATTTGCACGAAAAATGAATAAAAAACTTAAATTTAACCATTAAATTTGGTAAAGAAGGTGTTCATGGTATTGAAAAATGGGTGGTTAATGGGTAAATACCTACTTTTATATCATAAATGATATTAATTAACCTTTTAAAAGTACCGATATATGAGTAGCTGAAAAATATCAGTCGTTTATTTGCATAAAAAAATTGCGTAGCTTGAAGTTCAAGCACTATTTCGAAGTTTTTGTAAAAACCTGTTGATACACACACAATAAACATTAGTAAAATATTGTAGGAACAGGAACGTTAAGAAACATTCATGTTAATACTGCGACGGTTTTTTTACAGGTTACATTTTACAAAAAAAATATTGAAATCATTTTGTACCCGAGTTTAAAATGTCTAACTTGTTTTATTAAAAAACAAAGCAGTTAAAAAGTTGTTTCTACTGATTAAACCAATTAATTACATTCATAAAAAACATTACGCACATAAATCAACTAAAATTATTTCATGCAAATGCAAACTATTCCAACTACTTGGTGTCATCCTTAAGAGTTATTTAAGAACACAAAATTTCTATTCCTTTGGAAAGTACCCACTTCTCCTAGACGAATAAGCTATCCGGTCATCTAAAAGAACCCTCGTTCAAAGCTCTTTGAGAAGGTTGAATTGTAAATGGTGAATAGGAGGATGAAAACCATCAAAATTCAAATGACTTCCAAAAACTTTAGATAGATCCTTGTTCTACTTACCTGCTGAACAAAGATGTTTGGGTTTCTTGAATGACCTGGCAAATTTGTATAGAGAAGTATGTTATGTTATGTTGAAGAAGTCGGATACCGTTACTAGGTAAAAGTAAGGCAGCGCTTTTATAGAGTAGTGTTACGCCAAATGTTTTACATTTTATACTGCCAAACAAATTTTTTAAGCATTATAAAAAGAAATTGTAAAAAAACTAGTCCTAGAAAATTGCTAGTAATTATTACAAAACATCAAATGTACTAAACATCAATGTACTAAACATCATGTACTAACATCAATGTACTAAACATCATGTACTAAACATCAATGTACTAAACATCATGTACTAAACATCAATGTACTAAACATCAATGTACTAAACATCAATGTACTAAACATCAATGTACTAAACATCAATGTACTAAACATCATGTACTAAACATCATGTACTAAACATCAATGTACTAAACATCAATGTACTAAACATCAATGTACTAAAAATCAAAATATACCTTCCTTTGCATTACACATATATCTAGTAGATTCACAACAAAATTTTTATGTATCCTACACAAGTAATGTTTCTGTAACTTCACGAGCCCATTTTACGTATCCTTCACTCGTACATTCCAAAAACGAATTCCATAAAACGGTTAATGGGCAAAATATTCCGCTTTCTTTCACAAATCCATTTATCTCAGTTACGCTGTGATTTAACTAACGTCACACTATTTGTGACAGACTTTGGGAAATAGCACCGTGGTTAGAGTGACGGTGCCGACGCCTGAGCTGGCACGCAACACAACTTCATAGCTTCAGGACTTCGGACCTCCACAAATTAAACTTTCACCAGTTCCAAATACGTTAATTTTTTTCCCAGCAGGATCGCAAAAAGGCAAAAGATGACTAAGCGAGGACATGATGCTTGAACTTATCGAGCCACGCCGGCGCTCCCATCGTTATTGTCTCGAGATAAAATAAGGATTTGCTCGTATCTTCATATTAAAAACTAATTGATAGGATGGATTAGATTGCTATAAAAAAGTTTGGTGGGATTACTAAAAAAGTTCTTATAAATACTGGGAAAAGTTTTGTAACAGTGAAAAAGGAGATTTCTGCTCATAATTACAAAAACTTGATTTTTTAAAATTCTTGATTTTTCTGTAACATTACAGATTTGTTTGGTATATTTACATATTTATTTCAAGGTGACGTATGTAAGCTTTAGAAGACTTACGCCTTAGCATGTACACTGGTGTTTAAAATAGGTGAAAATTCCAATCACAATCTTTTTCTAAAAAAAAACACATTTGACCAGGAGTTTTGTTGTAGTTTTAACATTAGGAATCATGTAAATTGTGAGAAACAACTATTTTTTCAATTAACTGGCTACAACTTACACTATTACAATATTTTTAAAAGAATAAAATATTTAAATAAAGACTTTGTGAGAGATTAAAATAAAATAAGTCCATGGTTAAAATCTGTGAACAAGTTTTTACTCTTCAGCTTTCTAAGTAAAACGTACTTGCTGCACAAATAAACGTCAAAATCGGATTAACATGTTGGCTTTTATTACATTTACAAAGAAAAATTAATAAAAAGAAAACATAGTATATGATAAACGGTTTTGTCTTAACTTTGCTTTTTAAATTATTGTTTTATAGCAGACTTCTCAAATATAGCATAATTAAATTTATGGTAAGGCGAAATTTTTTAAAGTTTCAGCAAATTCATTTATTCACTTTGAGTGTCACTAAACATCGCTTTTAAATATCTTCCAGTTTTATAGTATAAATTGCTTGGATTTTACTATAGTTTGTTATTAAAGCTTTCAGAATAACGTAGAACGTAAAAAATATGTTTAGAGTAATGATATAAGCAAAATATGTCACAAGCTGTTAGAAACATGATTTAATTATAAAAAAATCCATATTTAGATTTATGAACAAATTTCAAACATTTAAATAAAATAAAGAGGACATATCAAAGATTTTTTTTAAATAAATAGAAATTGCGTGAATTATTTAAAAAAATGTTTACTAGAATTATTCTAATGTGTAAGAACAACAGTAGTGTAAGCTATTTGAGAAAATTTTTTGTCATGTTTTTTTAAAATTAATGACTAAATCAGAATATTAAAAATAATAAATGTTAAAAAATCAAATTACTCAAAGTTTATGAATGTAATGTTATTTTTAATTATGTTGTCCATTTTTTGGTAGCTGTAAAAAGATACCTTATGCAAGAGTTTTAATTAAATCTAGTAAAACGTCATTCTGCATTATTTTCAGTTCAAACTATCAATAATCCAGGTATCTTCCATGACATCTATCATGGAAGACAAAACTTGTGATATATGATATCTAGAAGATATGTTGAATGATGAAAAATGTTGGTACTTCAACACAACAGTTATGATATGTTTAATTAATTGTATAGACAATCGATATAAGTTGACTTTGATGCCTGAATTAATGTTAACAGTGGATAGCGGACGTGGCCGGAAATTTGATACTAACAGTGATTTAAGTCCGATAGTTAGCTATCTCCCTACCTTTATTCATTGGTTTGACGTATGAATAAAGAACCTAAGTTATTCGTGTTAATTTCAACATAAAATTAATGGCAATTCTGAACAAGGCTATGGCAAGGGTCTTATCTTGTAAAGAAGAATTGTAAGATGTAGCAACGTTGTGGAAATCGCTGATATCGTGTGCTTATTAAGCATTTCTATCGGAATAATAAAATAAAACAATGAATGCATGTGTTGGTGTCATATATTTATTATCTAGCATATTAAAATAGATTAAAATTTATTACTTAGCAGCTAAGCACAGGTTTAACGCTATGTTTACTTTAACCCATGAACAACTTCTTTTCCGTATAAAAACGTTAACTGTAAGTTTTTAAAATTCATTTTTCATGTAACTCAAGTTTGCGACCTAAATTATTAGGACGATGGTCTTTCTTGTATTATCTATCCTTTTGTCTTATATTTTGTTTATTTAGAAATTCTTTAGCAGAGAGCTTATTTTCACTTGCAGAATTTTTTTTATCATTAGTCGTTAATGGGTTAAACCCTAATTTTAATTTGACAGAAAATATAAAAATGAGATTTCGATGTTTGTGACATATTAATCAAACAATAATAAGGGATATTATTTACCAATTTTCCCTAAGAAGAAACGTTTATATTTTAAATATATTAATTTTCACCATACATTTGATGAAAAAAATGACTGTGAAAATGATAATTATTTTATGTGGATAGGTTTCTACTTTCTTGCTTCATACATTATTTAACTTAATTAAAGTCCAAAAGAATCTTTCTAAAGGACTAACTTAAATAATAAAGATAAACAAGAGAGTATAACGCCCAAATAATAAGCTAACAAGTCAAACTTTTATTTTATAAAATGTTAACAATACATCAAGAAATATCAATTTCGTTTTGTTAGATTGAGAAGTTTTTTTATTCTACGACAACAACATCTTGTCCTAACACGTTTCTCCTTGTTCCGGAACATTGGAGTTTGGAAAAATGCTGTTATCGATTTCTAACTTTCAATTTCGTATCGAGATATTTTTTCAGTTTGTTCTAAGAATAGAAAGTACTCTTTTTAAAAAAGAAGTGAACAGTGAAGCTAACTTATTAACTGACCTAAATTCGAAACGTATGTGCTGTAAATGTATTTTCTATCACAAAACAACAAACAAATTTTATCATGAGAAACTAGATAGGTTTAAGGATAAGTGTGTTGCTAGCCTGTTGGGTTAAAATAGATGTACGTTAAGGTTCTTTTTTTATGAAATACAGACATCAGGGCTATCAGTATTGGTCTATGATGTTGGAATGTTTAAAGCCTTAAGAGAGAAAATGTGATATGTTTTTACCTAAATACTATAAAAGAAAATTAATTAATGTTTTATTTTATTTTAACACACAAAGATTTTTTTTAGCAAAGTCACTTTTCAAAACTTTGTTTTTACAAATGTTTGTACAAATTATTGCCTTGCCTTCTGTAACTTTTACTTCATCTTCCGTATGAGAGAAGGTATAATAAAAAAAAATAAAATTCCAAAATACATTGGCATGCATAATAAATTCGCATAAGGTACCTGGAGTATTTCTCAAATATTTTCAAGCTCTTTAAAACCACACTACATCTTAAATACATCATCAAATTTAAGATTAAAAAATCAAATTTTAAAAATCAAATTCAAATTTTAAATTTCTCTCTTTCCCTCTGTAGTGTCATGTGCATTGACCGATTATAAGAAGACAGTGAGGGCAACCGGAAATGGAACCGAGGTTAACAGATGTTAGCATTGTGTCCAATGTTATACCAACTGGGCAGTACTTGTCCAAATTGTTTTTTTTTTATCCTACGCCAGACCTAGGCTGTTCCGCCATTAGTCTATTACGGGCAGCCCACAATACAGTTCGGAGACACACACAAAGTTACTAAATTTTTCAGCAGCAAACACAGCGGCTACGTCTAGAAGTCCAGAACACAAGTGCAAGTGGTCCCCACTCATGTCAGCAGTCATACAAAGTGGGCAAGTTGGAGAGTCCGCCAGACCAAATCTGTGGAGGTGCTTTCTAAGATAGTCATGGCCAGTCTTAATTCTGAAGTTGGCAACACCGACTGGCCTGGGTAGGTCGCGAGGGATGGGATTTCCCAGTAAGGTGCCCCTTCCCCCTTGTAGCATTTCTAATGGTTTCACGATGGTGAGTCCTAAACCTCGCATTGATGATTCTTTTGGCACTGTGGTAGCAGACAGGCACGTCCGGTTGAGGAAGGCCTGACCCAGCTTTGGCAAGAGAGTCCGCCAACTCGTTACCGGTGATTCCACAGTGACTTGGAATCCACTGCAAAGTGACAATGCGACCACTTTCAATCATGGAGTTAATCACCAGTTGGCAGTCAAGTACGGCACTGTTCTCTGAAAGAGTGACTGCAGAAATTGCCTTAATAGTGGCCTGTGAGTCAATGAAAATCACAATGTTCTGGTTCTCTCCTTTCCCCACCTCTGTTAGTGCTAGTTGAACAGCAGCCACCTCACCATCAAAGCTAGTACAGTCAGCACCAACGGCCTCACTACGACTGAAGTATTTGGAGTATACCCCAAGCACCAGCATTACAATTAGCACCGGTAGCAGAGCCATCAGTGTAAACGTGTAACCAGTGTGTCTCGGGAAATCTTTCGTGTATAGTGGCCAGGGTGTCCAAATTGTAATAGTTACTCTTTTGACATGTTAACTGAAAGAAAAAAATTGTCGCCTTACATATATTATTCAGAAAATTAATAGTGAACGAATAAATGTTTTCTAGTATAAGGGTGTTAATCGCCGAAATAAGGGTTTAACCAAAGAAAATTTACAATATATTTCTATTTGGGACAACAAAAACATTATTTAGTAATATTCAGTAAGAAAACCTATTCTTACTTCAAAATCATTCGGAATTATATCATAATTGATTTCATAACTTAATTAAACACTATCTTTTGTGTTTTAAATATCAAAAACTTACGATTTTTCTTCGCAAAAACCTTTGAGGACTTTTACAAGTTTAAAAAAAGGAAGTAAACACAATACAAAAAGAACAGTTTGTTAACGTAACATTTTTAAAACTAAGAAAAAAATCAGTCGACTAGATTCACAAAAATCAAATATGTTAAGAAAACAAAATGTGATACCTTACATAAATTTATCAATTAGCTAACCATCAATCCCGTATTCAGCAACCAAATCTACGCTCAAATTTGAACTGATTACCCATGTATATACATAAATTAAAGCTTCGGTTCGTTGTGCATAATCAAATCGTGCAAAGTCTTCATTGTCCTCGTTCCGAAAAATAGGCTTAAACGAATCCACACATTTCCCGCATACTTCTTAACCTAAAAAAACTTGTTCGATCCAACATTGTTATGCATGTATTCGGAAAGGATATGTATGTCTTAAGTCCTCTTTGTTATTGTTGGTCCTTTTTTATAAATACCGCGATTTTTTTCGACGATTCAAGAATCCAAGGTGATTTTTTTGTTGCGTCGTCACTTTTTTTTTCTGTGTTATATGGTTAGAGATTTGTCTGTTCAAATGTTTGCAAAAGTTAGGGTTACTTTGTAGTTCGATTTATGGAGACTGCATTTAAAACATGTTTTGTAAAGGATAATGTTTTATTTTCTCATTCTTTTTGGTTAAGAGGAGGGCTATCCCTATTGATCAAGTGCATTGTTTTTGGTTTTCAAATCATAATATTATTAATAGTATTCATATAATTAATGTGTGTTCTTCACATGGTATAAAACTGTAATAGCAACAAAACACATTACGATGGAAAATGTCTAAGGGTTTAAATATGAAATGCTTCTCGTTTCAATCCCGGGACACACAATATAACAGGAATTCCTCAATATAGCTAACGTTTTCGAAATTAAATTCCGATGTGCGCAAGTATTATGATATCATATATGTAAAATTGACAAGCGGAAGATCAATTTAAATGTAGATTAGTGTACAGCTTTAAATTTAATAATTTATATTAAAGCATGGATATATGATTTGTGAATAAAATGAATTATGTATAATACATGCAGAACTTCAACACAACTATTTAAAAAACATTTCATGTAACATAGTTATAGATTTGAAGAAAGTTTTTTTTAAACTACTTTGAAGTATATAATTTGCTTTTGGAGAAGCAAATTATATGCCAACGACACATTATATTGTCCACACATATTATAAAATCCCGATACCAAAATTTTAGTGTGTATGTTAATACCACCAAATTTCTCTTTAGTTGTTAGTTTTGTAATTTAAAAATTGTGTCGTTCATTTATTTAACTCTATAGTTTGGTCACAAAGGCATGCGGAAGCGAATTTTTATTGCTTTTTCTGTTAATATTTAAAAGTATGAAATAATATTTTTATAATGGTAAAATGATATGTTTATATAACTGATAGTGATCTATTCTTAACAAAATTGTTTTTATATAGGTATTTATTGCATTTAAAAAATAAATGTACTTATTTTTTTTACAACGACAATATTTTCTCAATAATATAAGGAAAGATTATATTCAATTTTCTAAATAACGCTAACAGTATGTTCAGAAATAATAATTACAAAATTGACACAGTTATAAACATTAAGCACTTAATTGTTATAATTATCACATTATTATCCAATCAAGAAATGCGTCACTTAAATAAAGAAAATCTCTAATCTTAGTGCGGAAAATGAAACTAATTTTAGACCCCAGAGACTAATCACTATAATTGACTTTCTTTTTATTAATTGTTTCTTTTTTATTTTACTCTCTGAGCTCTAATTATTTTAATACCCTTTCACGTAATTAATTCTTTGTAATTATATTTTCTTTGGGTAATAAACAAATTGCCTAAAACTTTGGTGACCTGAAACCACTTGAATTATGTTTAATGTATATTATCAATTGTTAAAAAATTTATACATTTTTACAACGTTCAGTAAAAAAATAACAATATTATTAAAAGTAACAGACAAAAGATTTCCGGATTATTTGAAAAGCGTTTAAAGATATTGCATGCAGAGCATTTACTTAAAAAAATATTAATACTTAAGGACAATATATATCAGTTGTAATATAAAGGTTTATTATTTGTGTATCTGTTCTTTTGTTAGTCAGAAATTTAGAGTTCTAAATTCTAATTTAATAGTCAAGAGTCCAATACAAAATATAAATGTATGCAATGAATATTTTTTATCGAAAGAAAAATATTTTTACATGGATAAATATGCAATGCAAAAATATGCTTAATATTTTTAATTTGTGTAACTTTACCAATTAAAATTTTTATGTTTAGTTTGGTTAAAAACAAAAGGAATTCTCATACAAAATACCAAACAACAAAAATAACTCTTTCCGGAACATACCTTAGACTTAAATCGAAAATTTTCAAATTTCACTAGTTTCCAAACTACGTGCATCACATGTATTTTCCTGGTCAACAAAATCAAACGCATTGGATCAAAAACTATTCCCAAATCATTAATCTTCCTGGCGAATTTTTTGACAGTTTCCTTAAGTAAATAAAATACCTCCAACAATCTATTCGTCTGAAAAATAATCTGATGGGTAATTTGAAGTTAGGTGTGTGAAAAATAAGCTCTGTGAAGAGGCATACAAACGTGCTTTTGAACTTTGATAAGCAATTTTGAATGCTATTTGGCTCACGTTTTTGTTTAACATTAGAATGTTAAGTTTTAAAAGTGGAGTTGTTTTCAGCAACTGTTATTCTACAAAATTAAAAAATATTAATGTGATATATTTTTAAATAATCAAATCTCGATTTGATTTCAACATTTGTCGTTTCATCACTTAAAAAAAGTATTTATAACATCATATTCATTCTTTGATGGCGTTTTAATTTCATTATTTAAGGAAAACTTAGCAAGTTATAGGCAATGACATATTTTTACAAAAGTTACTTTTTATATCATTGTCCATCAATGTTCAAATATTTTGATATCGGTAACTTCCTTTTTATTAAAAACAAGCGAAAATGTTCATTAATTCTTTATTCCTGAGATAGAAATATTTCGATAATACAGATGGTAAAAATGATTTGAGAAATGACGTCTTCATTTAGTCCAGTCGCCAAGCCATGTTACCTTGAAATAGGGTACATTTTATGATTGATTCTAGTACTTTTCGATGCTGAACCAGAATATGAGGGGTGCCAGAATGGCACACTTGGGGAACTTAAAATATTCAAGGTTAAAGGTCACGGAGTCTAAAAAAACAAAAACCTCCCATTTTATTTCGAATGAAAGGATGTTGGTTGACAAAAATGAAATTTGTGTTGCTTAATAAATGTTTAATATGTGAATACTATGTAATATAACGATACTAGCTTTTATATACCCGGCGTTGCACGGGTGTACCCTGGGCAACGGTGATTTGTATACTATGTAAACTTTTATTTTCTGTCAACCAGACCGCCTCTCTACTGGTCATTTATGATTGATTCTAGTACTATTCAATGTACTGAGCCAGAATATGAGGGGTGTCAGGATGGCACCCTTAGTCAACCTAAAATATTCGAGGTCAAAGATCACGGAATCCAAAAAACATAAACCACCCATTTTATTGAGAATGAATGGGAGTTGGTTGATCAAAATAAAACATTGTAGTTTAAAAAGCATTTATTATATAAATACTACGTAATATTAAGGTATACTATATACTTTAGCACACTATATAATAGCAATATAACATAAAATAATTTTTAAAAAGGTCAAAATTAGTAATAAATAGAAGTTAGTTTTCTTTAACTGGAATTAAAAATCCCATAATAGTTTACAAGGGTATAGAAGATTCAGAATCAGAAATAGACATTTCACTGTTAGTGTCAAAAAATTCAACTTCACGAGTCTTCAAATTGCCACATATTGGCCGCCTTCGCACGTGCAAAATTCATTACAAGAGAGACCTGCATATGCACAACTGCACCTTGATGTCGATCAAGGCTTCTTACTAGAACAGCTACATCTTAAACTTTTCAGCAATTCTGGTGGTGCCAACTCTTTGTTACTTGGAAGTTGAATGGGTACCAAAGAGCATGTTGCCTTATTCTTTGCCCAACCAAAATCAGTTGGATTCAAAGGTGGAGGGAACGAAGATGCTGCTGAGTTCCAAGTGCAAGCTTGCAAATGGCTTATATGGAGTTTGAATGCCTCTGTTGTCGGAGGGATATTCTTAATTTTAGGAGGAACTTTCTTTGATAACTACACTTTTTATCGGGCATCTGACATGTTGCGAACTTGTTTCTTGTAGCCGTAGCAATGAGAGATGAATCTTCTGTCCTCTGCTATACATTATTCCATTGAAGATTCTACACAACCTAAATGCGTAACTTCAATACCAGATCTCAGAACTTGTGAAGCTTTAGACCTTTCAATTCAAAAAATTGGGAAGTGGTATCACAGCCAGTGAGAGACAATGTACGGCTAACAATGAGTTTGCTGGGGTTTCTAGGTTGTCAACTGTTGCTGCTATATCTGAAAGTTTGACCTTGTCCACAGACTCCATCATCCACATAGCGCATTTAAGATTTAGCTTTCTGTAAAAGTATCAAGAAGAACAAAAACGTCGGTGTCATCAGATAAAATCTCGATACTGTTCATTGCACTAATTAACAGACAAATAGCCTGCTCTACAATTATAACGTCTGCTTCTTCATCGTGAGTTTCCAAATCTGGGCGAGAAATTACAACGCCAGGAGTTTGTAATTCTGTTGGGATTGTATCAGCACGAGTAATTACCAACTTGTGTGGAAGAAACTCACGATGTTGTAATAGTTGCTTCCAAATTATGTTCGTTAGTTGTATTTTATTGCATGATTGGGTTAATAAGCTGTTGCGACTTGGTTAATATGTTGTAGGAGAGTTGTGTCTGCTCTTAGTTACATGGAAGTACTGTTAACTCCTCTTTTTGATCGTGTTGCACTCTTTGGCCTATACTCGAAGTACCTAAAATACAAGAAATGTGTCCTGTTCGGTAACATACTTCATGATCGCCGCTATGACATTGCCAATGTAAGTTTGTATTGTACCAACCTTTGGCCAATAAACATGCCACAAAAGAGCACTAGCATCTATAATAAGTGTACTTACTAATTTCCACCTAGGCGAGACCTGCACTCTTAATTTATTCATCAATTGTGATTTCTGGAAAAAGGGGCTCATGTCCCCAAATTCCTCAAATAGTGCTGAAGGGACTGGGGACAGTTCATAACCATTAAATCATTATTAATATAAATTGATAATTAACATAACTACAAATATTTAATTTTGTGATCACTTTCAAGTGTGACGAGTACAAAACATGAGACGAATTCACGATAGGAATTGCATTGTGCATTGTTGTAATCTTAGGATTTATGGCAAGTTTTTTTATTTTCAATTTTAAAGAAATTTATTTTTAAAAATAAGAAATTATAACATCCTGAAGGGTTGCTGACTAGTAAAGAGGAGAGAGAAAATTAGAGTTTACATCAAATACAAATCACCGTTGCCCAGGGTACACCCCGTGTAACACCGGGTATATAAAAGCTAGTACCGTTATATTATGTAGTATTTATATAATTTTTTTTTACATATCCCTGGGTCAAAATTAGACCAGTTCCATAATGTTTGTGACCCTGAGAAAGTCCAAAAATAAAAGTGGGTCGTCGTTCATGTCCTTCCACGTCAAACCAAGGCAATGGAGTATGTGTTCAGGACTGGCTTGAGCACTTCCACGATAGTTGGGGCAGTCCGGGAACAGCTTGGTTCCGGCCTCAAACTTCAAACTCTTCGTGTGTTCCGTCCTGAATCTAGAGAGAGCAGTTTGGTCTTGCCTGCATAGTTGCAATTTAGAAATCTCGCCTGGTTTCTTAGCGCCATACCAAGAGTGCTGAGGGGGACTCCAGTCTTTTGCTGTATTTTTGTAAGTAGAGCCAATTTCTGAATAAGTCAACAGGTTGTCCCCCTCTAAGATCTGATCACAGCCTGCCCTTGCAAGTCCGTCAGCCAGTTCATTCCCAGCTATACCGACATGAGATGGTATCCAAACTAAATGCACTGGGAAAAAATGCGAAAGTCTATCGAGCTCCTCGATGATCGCCACAGCTGTGGTACCTCTGACCTCATAGAAATTCTTCAAATACTGTAAGGCACTAAGTCTATCGGTCATTAACCACACCTCCCTTTCATCGTTTTCTGTAACTCTGAGGGAATCAAGAATAGCGAATAGTTCAGCTCTATAGCTTGAACTGTGGTTCGGTGTCCTTCTGCTGATATTAATGGGTTCCTTGTTTGGTCGGAAAATCACGGATCCGCTACCGCAGCAACCGTTTTCCAGTTTGCTTCCATCTGTAAAAATACGTGTGGCTTCAGGGGGAATACTAGACAGCATCTCGAGCCGTAGCATCCTCATAAGAATTGGGTTGTCATTACTTTTGCTGATCTTATAGGCAAGGTCTTCATTAAAATGCACATTTGATAGATCAATGAGGGGCAAAGAAAGGGGCTCACCATCATATTGAAACATGTCACATCTAAGCGGAGTGGAGATTCTTTCTTTAACCTTTGATTGCTTTTCCAACTTTTAATGTAATTTGCAGTTCTATGATTGCAATCGTAACTGCGAAGCCTGTTTAAGTAATTGTTCATAAGGCATTTTCTCCTGCATTCTAATGGAATCAGTCCAGCTTCAAATTGCGCAATGTCATTTGGGCAGGAGTATTTATATAATAAACGCTCATTAAACTACACTTGTTTTATTTTTGATCAACCAACTCCCATTCATTGTCAATAAAATGGGTGGTTTCTGTTTTTTGGACTCCGTGACCTTTGACCTTGAATATTTTAGGTTGCCTCGTATTCTGGTTCAGTACATGAAATAGTACTAGAATCAACTAGAACCAGTAGAGAGGAGTCTGGTTAACAGAAAACAAAAGTTTACATAGTATACAAATCACCATAGCCCAGGGTACACCCGTGCAAAGCCGGATATATAAAAGCTAGTACCGTATTATTACATACTATTCACATAATAAAAATTTATTAAACAACAAAAATTTTATTTTGGTCAACCAACATCCTTTCATTCTCAATAAAACGGGTGGTTTCTGTTTTTTGGAATCCGTGACCTTTGACCTTGAATATTTTAAGTTTTCAAAAGGGTGCCATTCTGGCACCCTTCATATTCTGGTTCAGTACATCGAATAGTACTAGAATCAACCATAAAATAAAAGTTGTACTCTATTTCAAGGTCCAAGCATATTTTGCCATTTGGCGACTGGACTAATTTTAAAAGTAGAACTATTTCCCATCAGAAAAACTAAAATAGTTTTTTTTCCATAAGAGTATAAAGGATGGAATGAAAATATATGAGAAATGTTTTTTTATGCAAGTCTATGCTCAGTATAAAAATACAAAAAAATTAAATAAAAATAAAAAGTTTACCCACAAAGCCATTATTTAGTCCTAAAAACTTCGTTTTGGGGGAAGGCACTGTTCTTTAAAACTACAAAGCTTAGAATAAGAGCGCGTTTTTTATAAATGATGTTGTAAAAATAAAATATATATGTTTCTTTAAACCTGACATTCTTTTTAAAGTTTTAATATTTTTCTTAAAAGTAAGTAATTATGTTAGAAATATTTTTTCTTTGGATTTTAAGGGTGCACTTTTCTTCTGCAGTATAAATAAAACAGAATATTTAGAAATATTAACCCATCACTCCAGAAGAAAGAAACACATTTGTTATTTTTGCGATAAATTCTTCATTCTGTACATTTAAAAATAAGCATTCATACATATACCGCCTTTAAAAAAATCTGTTATAAACAAAGATTCCGGTTTTAATTAGCATTTAATTTATGTTTAATCTGTAAAATTGCATCTTAATTGGTCAAGAAGTCAATGTAACACATTTAAACCCATCCGAACTCCCCATAAAACTTTCTTTACTTTCTTTTTACACATTTTTTTCTCTTACTCTTATAATAAAACTTTCAAACACTTTTACTCGACCTCTTTCCACTGGATTTTTCTCTTTTTTTATTCAATTGATAGCTATAAGCCAACTCTCAGACCACTTGTCATCTCTTAATAGATTTTGTGGTCATGTAGAAACTTACCTTTGATCGTTTGCCATTGTCGTAAGAAGTTAATTTTTTATAGCTGTGAGTTCTGTTGTTAATGATCTTTCAAGCCAAATGATGCAATTGTGAAAATAATAACGTTACTTTTAGATTAATAAAATATTCTTGCTTGTGGTGGTCATGCAAATCGTAAACGTAGTCAATTGAAATTGCAAGAAAATATCGATGATATATTTTTATTTAGAAACACTTAATCATCTGAGTTTGAAAATAAATAAGCATTTATCTAAAATGTTTGATAGGAGATATTTAAAATATTTAATATGCATTTCAGAATTCTTAGCAATTCGAATTCTACACAAAAATAAACTATATCAGAGTGATATTCAGTAATTTTGTGATAAGAGGTATTTTAAGTAGGTAACGTTAAAATTATTATTATTTACAAATTAAACTAAATTTAGGAGAAATACTACTAAAACATACATCATACATTTGTTTTCCATAATTTATGTTTTTATTTAAAAACTTATCTCATCAGCAAAGACTGTTTGTGATTTATTTACTCTTTAAAATATATCATAACGTTGGTGTTAAGAATTGATGTGAAATAGCACTAACAAATTTTAATCCGATTTAGAATTCATTTTCAAATGACGTGTGTGTGATTTATATTACTAAACCACTTCAACAAATGCATAGAAAAACAAAATGCTTTTATCAGCCCTATTAAATCAATTTATTACTCTTCTTTCGTGCAGCCAGTTGGAACAGTAACATATCCTTTACAAATTTCTCAACGTGTTATAAAACTGTGTCATTATTTATGAATTATGCCGCTTTTTCTGTTTTTAGTAACCCCAAATGTATTTGTTTAAAACACAGTATGCATTTATTTAAAAAAAAACACATTCTATTACGATTTGTCCACTCAGACCAGGTTCCGTATATTACCACTTTCTCACCCTCAACTAATTATAAAACATTCAAAATAATGTGAGTTTGTATCATTATTTTTAAATATATAGCCCATGTTGGGCAATAAAACACTGGACGCTACAATTCTTTATTTTCTGTTGGATGCTTTTTCTTTTGGTTCTTTCTGGTAATTTATTTGAAAATCTCTTTTTTTTTAGTTACAAACTCTCAAGAAAGAACGGCAAGGTCAAATTAACTACATTTGTGAACTTTTCAAAGTAGAAGAAAGTAGAAGAATTTTACGAAACTTCTAGAAGTTTTTAAGTGAAATATAAATTATAATATTTCTTGTCTTTTTGTCTTATTTTTATTCACTTACTTTACTGTAATTTCTTATTTTCATCACTTTCCTATTTATTTTAAACTCATTATGCAAGTATTTGTAGGAGTTACTTGCAAAATTTAATCCTTAATAATTCCTTTCGCATGTAATGCGTTAGGTGCAACCATATTTTATACTTAATTTTAAAATAGGGTTAGTAACTTGTTATTTCAAAAATAGCGGCATTCTTATTAATTTCACATAAGCAAACAATATAAAAGAACATTTGCATTCCATTTTCAGCCAAAAATATTTGTATTTATTAAACTAATTTTAAAATAAAGTTCATCTATTAGTTGGTTTTACAATGAAACAACTTTTCAAAATTATAGACAATAATCTTTTTAAACTGTTAGTTGTCAACATTAAACAAGAAACCTTTATCTTTCTTTAAAAAATTAATTCTTACAGTTACGCATCATAAACGAAACGTAAAGATATTTTTAGCATTTCAGCAAACAGATGCTTACAAAATGGTTTTGAAGTACGTCAGAAAAATTATAATTTCCGCAATTATTTAAAAATGCAATATGGCATTTATTTTTCAAATTTTCATTTTGTAATGATTTATATTCCCTCCTGCAAATAAGTTGAAATTTTTGAGACAAAAGATAATTTTAAATGTCTTATAAGGACCTTGCAGGAAGTTCTCACTGACATCCTACATATAGTGAAAATTGTTAAATCTAAATAGGAAAGGATAATTAATATTTTAATTTATATTTCCTCCTACAAAAAATATTTCTAATTTTTTTTTATCAAAGTAAGCTTTTTTATAATAATTTTTTATTGTCACAGTTTTAAAAAATAAATAAATAAACTATTATGATTAGTTAAACATCAATTTTGTGTTTTACAATTTAATGATATAGTAAAATATGACTTCTTTTTTGACCGAACATGCAAAAATCAATGGTACTACTTTAATATCTACGTCGATTCGTTAACTAAAATTGTTATCACCACAATAAGAGAAACTTATCGCTTTTCGTACCATTTCTATAGATTATTGTGTTAATCTTTCTTTTAGTGATTTCCTATATAAAGATAGTTAAAGGATTCTGTGTCCTTATTCGATGTCTAATATGGGACGACCCAAGAAATGGTCTTTTAAGCTCAAAGAAATAAAGAGTTGGGGGACAATTACAACAATCCCTGGTACTCTAACAACCGAACTCTATTTTTAACAAGCTAAAAAAAATCCAGGATAAAGAAAGTGTGTTTGGAGGTTGATATTTTTTTTATCATTTTATTGTACTTGGACTGGTTTAAAAATTGAAACCAAGAGTATTTAATTCTTATAATCCTCTCATTAGCGAAGAATGTATTGATAGTGCAAAGTTTTTAGTATATTTAAAAAATTGTATTTAGAAAATTGCCTTAATTATGTACATTAAATGGAGTAAAAACTAGCAAAAAAGCTAAATAATTAAAAAAATTCTGTAAAATTCTTTAACGCACACAATTAGCCAAAATTATTTTCCTTTTATCTTTGCTGAAATGAAAGAAAAACAAATTTCTGGAATCTTAGCAAAACATTAATCCGGTTTTTTTTTGTTACTTTTCTGAGAATTTTAAGGTATAATATTATTTTATTTGTTCTGAAAATCATATAGTTCAACTTTTTAATTTTTAAATAATTAAACGGGTTGACTTTACCATTTGAGCTCTCTTGGCCAAGAGCTGTGGGGTACTAGGCATATGAATCTGCTAGGTCAGGGTTCCCAACCTTTTTGCACCTGCGTACCACTTGACTTTTTGAGAAATTTTGGAGTACCACAAACCAAAATATTTTTTAACGTATAATATTTGCCCTTCTAAAATTTTAAGGCTCTTTGAATTAAATTCCTGAAAAAAAATTTAGACTTAATGGTTAGATATTGTTATTTATACTGCGGTTAGAAGAAATAAAAAATAAAATGTATAAGTACAGTTTTATATTATCTTATTTCAAAATCATACAATAAAGTTATACAAATCACAAATAATTAATGTATTAAAAATGTACTTTTATTCTCTAGTTCGAAACTTGTTGTTGCCTGGGTAAAAATCAATAATAGACTATTAATACAATATTTGCTTCTATTTTATTTTTTTATTACAGCAGAAAATCAACCTCAAAAATAACTCGTAAAAATGCATCAAGACTGCCTCCAAGATCAAAGGTTTTACTTCATGATAAGTATGTTAAAAAACTTATGACTTCGTCAACTATAAACTATTTGCTCATGACTCAGGTACCATTAATTTCCTACATGGTGGTACGCGTACCACCGGTTGGGAACCCCTGTGCTAGGTGATCAACTTCCTTCGGTAACCTTGGGGCCCCAAACATGCTTCAAAAACCCCAAACATGTTCCCAAAACCAAAAAGCATGTTCCCAAACATGCTTCATCCTTATTTTATCGACCCGCTTAAGGGGTGAAAGGTTTAGTGAAACACACTCAATCACTCCCCAGACCTTTTCCATGGTAACTCGAAGCACTACCACTAAGCCACTGGGCCACATAATTTAAAATATCGCATGCATATATAAAACGAAATTATAAGGTAAATTTTGCATGAAGTACTTTGATTTACTGCCTTGCAATTATTTAACTGTGAAAGAACTGCCTTCTAGATTTAACTTTTTTTGATAGTTTATGATAATAGCAGATTACGGGTAATAGAAAGAAAGTTTTATAGCTACAATTTTCAAAATTTCTAGGAAAGGATTTAAATATTATTCAAACGATGTGCAATATTGATGCGTGCCAATTTGATAATGAGCAAATAGATAATTTTACTTCTTATGTGGGTGGATAAGGTTTGACTAACAACTTGAAATATTTTTTAATGTGCCATAAATGTTGACCGAATTTTCTTTTTATTTGGGTTCAGTTCTTTGAATGTATTGATATAATTGAGTTTGGTTAAACAAATTATGTTTATTTAATATTGCAACTATTAACTAACTATTATGTGCTAAAAAGCTTTACTTACCTCAAAATAATTATGTCATATTTTCTCCATAAAAATATATTTAACATATAATGATGTCCTTAATTACAAACATTTCGAGTATGTTTGAACAAGTTCACTCTTCTATTTTTAAAAAAAATTAATGACTGGCAATTTGAACTACAAAGATTTTCAGTTTGCAGAAAAGTCTTTTATAACTAAGTTCCTCAGTATAAATTAAATTTCTGATTCAATTACCATTTATAAGTTCTTACTTAACATTAGCATTCTGAATGGAAAATGGATGACATTTCTACCCACATTTAATTAGATTAAGCTTAAAATAGAACATTGTTTTGTGTTCCGTATGGTCTGAATTTAAGTAATTTATATAATACATGAAACTGAGAAAAGTTTTGTAATTGAATGAATTTATTTGCATGTTTGTTCCAAAATTATTTTGTTCTATATCAGTTTAACATTGACTCTTACATTATTTAATAGTTACATTAAAAATATTTTGTTTTGCTTTGACCTAAAAAAAAAGAAGCAAATTTAAACAGCATGATGCTTTATATCGTTTTTTTTAACTGACACAAGTTTATTACTTGCTAGTGAAAAAAATTAAATTAAACAAAAACATTCGATTAAAGAAAATATTAATTTATATGTAAAAAAGATGCCGTTATGAAATGCATTTGCTTCATGTGCAAGAATAACATGCAGACTGTTCTCTTCATAAAATAAAATTTTGTAAATAACTTATTTTTCCTGCATGGAAAAAAGAACATTTATTTACAAAAATCCTACATTTATGCAAAAACTTAATGCTCTTATTTTACTAATAGATAGTATTGAATTTATTCTACTCAAATAGTCTTACGTCAAATCTCCTATGTTTCATAACACAACACGATACTTTATCAAACAAAGCACTCTTTCACTGCAGATTCATGCTGGGGATTTGAAATAAACTTTTCGTATCGAAAAGAAATTATTCTAACAAACAGACCAAGTCAATAATAAACAAATACGTAGTAGGATTCCCAGAAAAATGAAACGCAGTTTATATTCATCACTAGGGACTTGCAAGGTTGGCAAAAAATATATATAAATATGAACGAGACTGTATATCGAAATAAAACCAATGTGCATTTGTATACCTGGATATAAAACACAGTTTCGGGAAAATGTAGTACTGTTCACTTTTTATACAAGCAATTGTAGCTAAAGTTAAGCCTGTAGGTAAAATTTCCGTTTATATCGGGAAAGAATAAACTGGTGGTTTAATGCTATAGCTAAGGTTGTATGTTAAGGCATAGAGTGTTCCGAACTGAAGATTTTTTTTCAGACAGAAGTACCGTTTAAGTTTATTTAGAATATTGCCTCTATCAAAGTTTTTGGTTTCCTTAAAAACTGTTTTAACTAGACAGTTCGTTTTTAGTTACAATTGACTGTTTTTTCCAAAATATTCATAAATAATTTTGTGTCTGGGCACTTTGATAATAATATAATAATTATAAATAAATAAAATGAAATATAATTATATAATAATAAAATGAATCTAATAATAAAATAATAAAATAAATCTAATAATAAAATAAATAAAATATTAATAAATAAAACATTGCACATATGTATTTATAATATATAAATGCCGCAATGCTCCGGTTTGCCATAAGCGCATTTGGAAAAGCCCGGGGTTTTCACTTGAAGAAGTTTTGAAAAGTCCACATCTGCTTTTGGACTTTTGTAAATCTTTCTGTAAATCAGGTAAAGTAGTAATTGCTTAAAAATTTAAATCCCAATACTTAAGACCAGTAGCTGAAAACTTAATGTATATGAGTTGAGCGATCATTGCAATAAAATTACGACAAATTATAATATGAAAAATTGATGACATCATGTGAAAATGGAAACTATCTATTTTTTGACATAGTTTAAATATAATAAGGATTTAGTTACTTGAATGGTAAATTTAAACGCCATACTTTAAATTATCGAATTATCAAAACCACTTATTATTTTCCATTAAATTAATCATTTTAAAAAATATTTTAAAGTATATTTATGACGAATTATTTTGGAAATTTATAGTGAGACTTATAACAAATATATTGCTAACTTCTTCATAACCGACTTTTGTTAACATTTCTGTACAAAATTTCTTTTTTCAAAAGTTTTATTTGTTGAATTCATACTAAATACACAAAAAATTAAAGGTTTCTAAAATATGAAATTTCGTTATATGTGTATTTGGATAAAATAAAGCTTTAAATTAAATATCATAATATTTTTATGTAAGAACTTTTTGTTTTGGTAACCAGGTTCTTTGAATGTCTATGAATAATGCGGTTATTTAAGTCCTGCAATAAAGTTGCGACGAATTCTATCATGAAAAATAGATGACATTAAGTGAAAACGGAAACTGTCTAGCTTTTGAAATTTTCTGGCATGATTCCAATGTCATTCAGTTCTTTATAAAATAAACGTAAGCAAATGGATCTAATGCAATTTTTTCGCACTATTATGTTAATCATTCAGTTAACCAGGAAATTTATTTATAATAATGTATTTAAAATTTTCATATTGCACTCGGTTATATATTATATAAAAAGGCCTTTAATTGCATTTGGTATTGAACACCAGTTCTAAATTTATTTTGCATTATAAGTTCTTCTGTATGTTAAAAGAGGCCCCGTGGCGCAGTGGTATAGTGCTTTACATTGCCGTGCCACAGGTCCGGGGCTCGAATCCCAGACTGGGCGAGGTTCACTCAACCTTTCATCCCTTAATTGGGTCGATAAAATGAGGACCAAGCATGCTTGGGAACTAAACACTGGGGGTCCCGCGTGAGGCTGACCACCTAACCAGGACATAAGCCTAGCACCCCAGAGCCCTTGGTCCCGAACGCTGAATTGGGCACGGCAGGCCTTGGCCCAGTAATGGGCTGTTGCTGTGTATTCTGTTAAAAAATTACGTTGGGGAAATTGTGGCTAGTTTTCCCATGGGTAAGTTTCCTACCAGGCCTTATATAGGAAATGAACCGTTAGGGGGTGACAACTGTCTGCTTGGTTTATTTGTCCAGTTGGTGTTGTAATATTGTCGTTAGAGCTGTTTTTGTGATTTTTCAACGTTGAGTAACTTTTCATGCTTATATTGAAACTTAAATTAAACGTTTTTTATTAAACTTACAGTTACATCATTACGTACAATAAATAAAATGTGGTACTTCTCTATACGTAAATATATGATTGTTTTCGAAATAACTTAAACCTCTATTTGTCAAAAAAAATAGATTCAAAATATGGCGACGAGGAAGTTTTTCCAAAATTTTACGGGGCAAGAACTCCAACAATGATCCAGATGATAATGACTTTTATATAACCCTTTGGTATAAAAGAACTGGCTTTTTTTAAACTTTGGAAAATTTGCCGAAGCCGTTTTTGGCAGTCTGGTAAAATGTACCCCGTATTCAGGGGCACGTTTTCCTGCTCAACGTGCTTGCATTTAACCACTTACTGACCGTGTACTTTCTTTTTAGAAAAGTAGTAATGCTAGTTTTTAGATAAACACTTAAGGAAAGCAATGAATATTAATATATTCAAAATGAATATAAAGATAAAGAATATACTATCAAAAAGAAAAAAGTGTGAAAACTAGCCCCGCTCTCTCTTATGTTTTTAATAAGATGTTAAATATTATAATGGCAATAAAATAGTATCTAAATCATTAAGACATTTAACATTACATTTTTACTTGCTTGGATGATACCATTCGACGTGTTTTTGAAAATATTATTGTTTGCAAATGAATTTAAAATTCATTTAACTTCCCAATTGAAAAACCATTATTGTATTTTGCCTCTTAAAACTACTTTAAGATTCTCATTATGAGCAATAATTTTAGATACCTATACTCTAGTGACATGGCTCTATTAATGCAGGATTTACTCATTCCTAAATGCATTAAATCGAATAGTCACATTTAATATGAGTATAATTAAGGGCTGTCACAAATATCTAAGCTTTACGGATCTTTGTTCATTAGTAGGACATTAATTTACAATGCTCAGATATTCATCAAACTGGACTAATAACTACGTTTTATGATTTGATATATTGAATGTATATTTTAATGTGTTTTTGAGAGTTTATTTTTTATTTTACAATATGAAAGTATTTCAGAGAGATGACTTGTAACTAAAATTTGTAAGTTGTTTAAACAATATGTTTTTGTCATAAAAATTATGTTTTTAAGGATTATTTCAGTTGCATAATATTTCAAGTCCAATATTTCCTAAGATCACTGATATACGTATTTTACCTATTTGTTTAGATTAAAAAAATAGCATATAACTGAATTTGTATATTAGAAATATATTATGACAGGTACAGTTTTTATTTATTTGATGTATTTAATCATTACCATTCAAATATAAAAGTATCTTTATGAGTCAGTTGTACAAATAGCATTATATTTTTCAGTTTTTTGCAATAAAAATGCATTTCAAAGTTACTATACAAAATTATCTATCAATATTTTTTGGGGAAAATTCAGTTATTACTAAACACAGTCTAGTTAATACAGTTTTGGTTTAGTTAAACCAAAAACATTGATGGAGGAAGTCTCCTAAAACAACATAAGTGGCATTTCAGTCTGAAAACAAAAACTTCAGTATAGAACACTCTATACCTTAACATACCTTAGCAATAGCATAAAACCACCAGTTGATTCTTTCCCAATATAACAACGCTATTTTTGCCTTAAAACTTAACTTAAGCTACAGTTGCTTCCGTTAAAAGTAAATCCTTTTACATTTTTCCTATACCATGTGTTATACCCACGAATACAAATGCATTGGTTTTATTTTGAAATGCAGTCTCGTTCATATTTATATTATTTTGCTAATCTTGCAAGTTCCTAGTGATAAATATACACTGCATTTCATTTTTCTGGGAGTCATGCTACGTATTTGCTTATTGTTGACTTGTTCTGTTTGTTAGAATAACTTGTTTTCGATACGAAAAGTTTACGTCAAATCCAGACGATGAATCTACAATGAAAGGGTATTTTGTTTGATAAAGTATCGTGTTGGTGTTATGAAACATAGGAGATTTGACGTAAGACTATTTGAGTAGAATAAAAATTCAATACTCTCTCTTAGTAAGATAAGATAATTAAGTTTTTGCATAGATGAGTGATTCTTGTAAATAAATGTTTATTTTTTCCACACAGTAAAAACTAGTTATCAGCAAAATTTTATTTCATTAGGATAATTTTCTGCATTTTATTCTTGTATGAAGCAAATATGTTTCATAAAGACAATTTTTTTTACATATAAATAAATCATTACCTTTAATTGATTTTTTTTTTCACTAACAAGTAATGAACTCGTGTCAGTTAAAAAAAACGATACAAAGCATCATGCTGTTTACACTGTTAAAAATGAAGGTGACAAATGGTTACCATTTCTCACCCCGGGGTGAAAAGGTGGCCCATTTGGCAACTCAAGGCATGAATCGCCTAAGGGTGCCATTCTGACACCCAAATGTTCTGGCACTCACCATTCACCCAGGTTTAATAGTGTACTGTTTGTTCCCTTGTTTTAAGGTCAAAACAAAAAATAAATATTTTTAGATGTTTCTATTAAATGATGTAAAAATCAATATTAAACTTTAAAAAGAACAGTATAGTTTTGAAACAAAGCATACAAATATATTAATTCAATTACAAAACTTTTCTCAACTTCATTAATTATATAAATTACTTTAATCCCAACCATACGCAACTAAAAAAATGTTATATTTTCAGATTAATCTAATTAAATGTGAGTAGAAATGTCAGCCATTTTCCATTCTAAATGCTAATGTTAAGAACTTATCGATGTTAATTGAAGCAGGAATGTAATTTTATACTGAGGAACATAAATATAAAAGATTTTCTGCAACGAAATTGAGAGTTTTTGTAGTACAAATTATCAGTCATTAAAATGTAACGGATAATAAAAGAATAAACTTTTTGCGAATTGTTTGTAATTTAGGATTTCATGAAATAATATTTTTTTAAGAACAAACATATCGCACCGTACGCGGAGAAGTGACCTATTGGCCGACTTTTTGAGTTGTTAACACTAGGGACATATGACCCAACTTTTCTTGTAACTTTAAATTTTTTGCTTGTAACTTTAAAAAAACACTATTTATGAATGTGTAAATGCAGATAATTTATACTTCATACAGTAGTACACAATATATATTAGTAGTTTTCTGTAGTATTAACTGCAATAGTAGTAAAATATAAATTATTTAAAACTTTAGTTTTGGGTCATGTATCCCAATGCATAGGGATACATGACCCACCCATTAGGGATACGTGACCCAACCCAAAAATTTGATAGTAAGACTTAAAATTATCAAAACACTTTTACCTAATAACAAAACTAATATCATATTATGAAGTTTATATAGATTTTATAGTATTTTCAGACCAAAGTATTACTTTTTATTTTTATCACATTAATTATGCTTATATTAACGAAGTAATCAAATTTAAAAGTAAATTATGATCGAAATAAAAAAACTGAGGCTTCTTTTATTTTGCAGAGAAAACACAGGTGGTTGAAGAATCGCTACTATTTGATCAATATAAACTTGGGGTGTATTATCAATTTCAGGCCATTTAAAACATTTTCCATCGATTCTTTCTACATATTGAATTGTAAACACGTTAAAAAAAAATTCCCTTATACCTTCCTAACAAACCTTATACTCCGTTAAGAACCCAGTCATTTACTTTTGGGTCCCCCGTGATTTGATTTTTTTTAAATTACTTGGTCTACTTCTGTCTACTATTATGTTGTTTACTTGGGTCACATACCCCCAATTGGCTTAGGTCAATTATCCCTAGTTGCACTTTTTCTGTTTAACCCCAAAACAAAGTCATTTGCGAATAATTACATTAGCACTATTATACACAGAACTGTAACTAATAGCATGAACTAAACAAGTAACTAATTGAAAAAATCTCTCCTTTAAACCAAAAAATGTAGACCGAAAAACCTCAGGGCCACAAAAATTTATTTTCAGTGCATGAAAACGTATTTCTTCACATAACTAAACACATACGCAATGATTCAGCTCGTTTTTTTCACCATGTGATCAGCTGGCTGAAAGGAAAAAAGTGATGCCACTTTCAACTCACAAAACTTTCCATTGCTGAGAAAAAGGCATTGGGCCATGTATCCTTATGGGTCAAAAATGTCCCTAGTTCCCCCTACTATAGGATGCGAAATTTGATATCTATCGATTGGTGCAATCGACATAGCGATCAGAGCCTTCATTCGTCTGCAATTAATAGATAGGTATTTTTTCCGAGTTCTGTTTTGGATGAAAATGAGCGGGAAAGAAAGACCTTTCGCACCTGGCGATTTTTCGCTATGTGTTTGCAGCTGTTACGGCAATGAAGTTAAGTTTGAAGAGCGTAACTGGAAAGGTTGAAGTCGGTAATTTATTTGTTTATTTGTTTCTTTATTTAAAATACTCTCTCATTTAAGAAAACCCATTTCAAAATATTTTCTTAATAGTTAGATTGAATTTAGCAGCAAATGTTTCAGGACCGTTCTTCAGAAGGCCGTTTAAAGTTTTGGTAAAAATTTAAATGATCACAAAATCGTTCCAAATGGTTCTAGATCAAAAATATTTGACATGGATATCCGTTTTATGAGTACCAAACAGTATACGTGGTCATTTTTTTACTTTAAATTTGAATTTTTCCTGGGATATTTTCAGATAGGTCTTTCTTTAGCGTAGAAAATCGTTTAAATTTGAACGCGAAAGAAAGACCTATCTGAAAATAACCCAGAACATTCAAATTTAAAGTAAAAATGACCACGTATACTGTTTGGTACTCATAAACCGGATGTACACATGCCAAATATTTTGGATCTAGGTCCATTTGGAACGATTTTGTGATCATTTGAATTTTTACCAAAACTTTAAACGGCTCTCCTGAAGAATGGTCGTTTTCGCGATAGGTCCTTATTCCGCGGCGTGCGGTGCGATATGTCATGAATATTTCAAGATAAGTAAAAGATTTTAACAAATTGAGTAATAATTAATTATCCCAATAGGTTTAACAAAGTAAATTATATCAATATAGTTAAATGTCGTTAAATTAAATAAAAAGTATCGTTAAAAGTAAAAAAAAATAACCAGACGATAGACGATTTTCAGACGATATAAATTAATAATATACTTTTTATAATTGCGTGAAAAAAATCCGATTTTTACACTATAATTTTAATATCAGACGCGTGCGAAAAGTTGTACTTTTTAGAAACAGTGATAAAAAATTACTTTTTTTCACCCAAAACCAGTGAAAAAAAGTACTTTTTTTTCACTCTTTTCATAAGATGCCAACATTTCAAGTAAAATTTCTATTTCATAATATTAATAAAATCCAGAAATTTATTGATCTGCTTTATTTATAAATATTATGCGCGTGAATGTTATTATTATTTTTCTTTTTGAATCAGTATCCATGTTCAAATGTTTGACTTCTAACTAAAAAATAAGTTTGCCTTTTGTAGTTCCAGAGATTTATCGATGCCGATCTTCTTTACGTAAAAAAATTAGCACGTGAATTATTTTTGAACCAATGATATTTGATTTTTTTCACGTAATTATAAAAAATAGTGTATGAAACACGTGTGAAAAGTAAACTTTTTAAAACACGTGTCATTATTTCAATAAAAATCCACTAGTTTTAAAAAGTGTTACTTTTCACACTTGTTGCATAAATAACTATTTTATAATTGCGTGAAAAAAATCCGACTTTTACACTGTAATTTTAATATCAGACGCGTGCGAAAAGTTATACTTTTTAGAAACAGTGATAAAAAAATTACTTTTTTTCCAAAAGCAGTGAAAAATCTTTCACAAAAGCAGTGAAAAAAAGTACTTTTTTTCACTCTTTTTATAAGATGCCAACATTTCAAGTAAAACTTACGTGAAAAAAATCAAATCTCATTGGTTCAAAAATAATTCACGTGCTAATTTTTTTACGTAAAGAAGATTGGCTGCGATAAATCTCTGGACAAAAGGCAAACTTATTTTTTAGTTTAAAGTAAAACATTTGAACATGGATACTGATACGAATTTTGAGCTTCCAGAAGAGATAAAAATAGCAGCTAATGATGTTACTTCAAATATGCTTCCGGAAAAAAAAAAATTTACGAAAAGGTGTATGAAAAGTTTCTATGTTTCTATCTCTTCTAGAGGCTCAAAATTCGTATCAGTATCCATGTTCAAATGTTAGGCTTTAAACTAAAAAATAAGTTTGCCTTTTGTAGTTCCAGAGATTTACCGATGCCGATCTTCTTCTATTTCTCTATTTCACTAGTGGATCTATTTCACTCGCTCGTACCTCGCTCGTGAAATAAAATCCACTAGTTTTAAAAAGTGTTACTTTTCACACTTGTTGCATAAATAACTATTGTAGTTCTCGGAAAAACAACATACAAAAGACGATTTTTTTTTAATTCCAGAAAATTTCATTTCTTTTCAGTTATGAAAAGTTAAAATAAAATAACTATAACCTAATTGTGTGTGGTCCAAACGTTAGTTTTTACGCATTTAATCCACATAATTAGGACAATTTTCTGAATGAAAATAAAAATGTATTCTAAATAAATTTACAATATTAAATATTTTCTTCACTAATGAGAAGATTATAAGAATTAAATACTCTTGGTATCATTTTTTGAAAACAATCTAAGTACTATAAAATGATTTAAAAAAATCCACTTTTAGAACACACTACCTTTATCCTGGATTATTTTAGCTTGTTAACAATCGAGTTCGGTTGTTAGGGTACCAGGGATTGCGGTAATGGTCCCCCAACTCTTTATTTCTTCCAGCTTAAAAGACCATTTCTTGGGTGGTCCCGCATTAGACATCGGAAAAGGACACAGAAGCCTTTAACTAGCTGTGTATGGGAAATCGCTAAAAGAAAGATAACACAATAATCTGTGGAAAGAGTATGAAAAGTAATAAATTTCTTTGATAGTGAGAAAAAAAAATTGTCGAAGAGTTGATATAGATACTAAAGTAGTAACATAGATTTGTGCATTTTCCGTAAGAAGCCGTCATATTTTAATATCGTTAAATAGTAAAACATTAAATCTTCGTGTAATTTATTTAATATAATAATCATTACCGTTTATTAGTTTATTTGTGTTTTCGAAACTGTAACAGTAACAAATTATTCTAAGAAAAACTTACTTGAAAAAAATTAGAATTTTTTTTTTTGTACTAGAAAATATAAATTAACTATTTCTTTAGATTTAACAGTTTTTATTGTATGAAGGGTTTCAGAAAAAACTTCTTGCATAGTCCTTATAACACTAAAGAGTTCTATTTTAAAATTATTATTTTTGTCTCAAAAATGTCTACATATTTGCAAGAGAATATTTTATTAATTAATACAGAGTATAGCTTTAAAAAATAATTGACAGTTATCCAGTTGTAAAAAAAATTCAAAACAGTTAGTCTTAAAGTAACTTATAACAAACTATGATATAGTTATGGCAGCATTTTATTGCCTGAATAGTATTTTACTTTATACAATGTTGCGACAACTTTCGATTCCATTTTTTGTGTTCTTAAACGCGTCTACTAATATAAGAAAATTGAATAGTGCTTCTTTACCATTCTTTGTTCACGGCATAAACAAATTTTGCAAATTTCGTTAAAAAAGAATTTATAGACAAAATGAACCGCAAATGAACCATGTGTGATGTCCGAACAAATAACTGCTAGTGAATAGAAATATCAACATGAGACATATCTTATGAGATGAGACAGACATATTTTTCAATTGCATTTTTAAATAATTGCAGAAATTCTAATTTTTTTTTCTGAAGTACAAAACAATTTTTTGAGCATTTGTTTGTTGAATCGCTGAATATATTTTAACGACGTCCATGATGTTT